>CM029602.1:39502572-39602572 GCA_017311375.1 Mytilus coruscus
GAATATCAACATAAAATCAATGGTTAGAAAAGAAAGCGAGACATTTCAGCGTGTGCACTCTTGTCTTTGGTTCATGTCTGTCATATTCGTTTTTCGTGATTTTATTTTTATAAATTAGGCAGTTAGTTTTCTCAGTTGACTTGTTTCATATTTTTAATGTTGGGTCCTTTTATAGCAGACTATATGGTATGGGGTTTTCTCATTGTTGAAGACCATACGGTTACATGTACCTATAATTGCTTACATCCACTTCATTTGAACTTTGGTGGATAGTTGTCTCATTAGCAATCGTACCACATCTCCTTATTTTTATATTATACCTTTTTCGGGAACTTGACTTTTGTCAATTTCTTCGGGTAAACTATTATCACTAGTACTGCAGATTTAAAAAAAAATCGTTTAGTCTGTGCGAATGATAAAAGACTTATTAATAGATAGATTGAGGAAATGCATATGGCATTATAGACACCAAGTCAATTAAAGGTATCTTCAGATATATGTATAACAAAAGGAGACATTTATAGAGATTGCTTTAATCTTATCACATTAAGAAAATTGTATGACAAGTTACTTGTAAGACGGCAAAATATTTTATTTGAGTGGGTTTTGTAGCTGCTTAAATGTAGGCTCAACATATAGCCCAATTTTGGTAATTTCGTGTGCCTTATAAATTGATGAACGGACTCCGGAAGGATCAGATGACCGATGAACATCTTACATATATAGTTGTTATCTTATCGCCAGGATATTACTATACATGCATTCGTGCTCTCTGTTGACAACTTTAAAGTTTACCAGAAAAGAACAACTTTTATCAATGCATCTACGACTTTGTTCTATTTTTTCGTTTAATATATTTTACACCATGTTCAGTTCCTGTCTCGGGACGATTTTCGAACAGTCAGAGATATACGCAAATCGAAACGATTTCATGACATGTACTGTTTTAACCAGACTGGGTCTCCGCCTAACTGGTCATTGAGGAGTTCCTAACCAAGCGCATGTTGTATACTATGCCTATGAGCGACCATTTGGTCTTCTGTGGAAGGAGGGGAGGAGATTTCTTCCCGGATATTCGTTTTCATTTCTTGCTAGTACGAATTATTTTCACTCACTTATTTCCTGCATTGTCCTGCACTTTGTTGGACAAAATATTCATTTCTCCCCGTCTTTTCCAAAGTTATTTACAAGGCCAGAATATTAATTTTCAAAATCTTACGGCCCCATGACCCATTTTCAGAATATCAAATGGTCATTCCCTAAGGAATTGAATTCGTTGACAGTCAACCGGTATTCATGACTTTGTTTTGTCTGTGGCACCTTCGCTGGTGCATAAATTCACAAAGGAATAATATATATACTTCCAGAATGTATGATTACAATGTCATTTTCAATACTGCGGAACTTGAAGAATTGTGTTCTTTTAAATCATAATTCATAAATATGCCCATTTTGATTAACGCTTGATAAATTATACGCTTCCGCAGCGCTTTTCTGGATTAATCTTCATCGGGAATGTTCAAAACCAAATATTTAAAAGCCAAGGATTTATAAGAAGTGAAAATATGTAGACCTATAGATATGACTTAAAAAAAAAAATATTAAAGCAAAATCTATCTACGGTCAATTTAATTTACCTTAGTGAAATCATCAACAATATAAAATAAGAAAAATGGTATGATTACGTCATCATAGTAACGTCATAGAAATGGCTAAATGACGTCATGAAATAATGAAAATGAAAAATGAAAACAGAATGAAAGACAATTGACAGAACGTCATTATATTGTGATCTCATAGCTGAAATCAATGTTTATTTAAATAACATTAAACATCGGCCCGATAGGCCCATTAGCAGTTAAAGAACACCTAAATCGGCCCAATCGGCCTTTTGGCAGTTAAGGAGGCTCGGCCCTGTAACAGTGCGCATTTTTATCGCATGTTTCTAACGACGAGCGCCTTAGAAACAGTCGCTTTGAGAGGTCTTCTCAAAAATAGTTTTGACGACATTGGAACGCGGGCGTGTCTGAGAGCATCCTTTCCCGATGTCAACAAGCGATGGAAAACGTTCTACAAAACAGGAAATAAGTATGGTCAGAAATACAGAGCGGTTTGTTCATTTTTCACATAAAAGGACATAAATATACATAATATGAGCATAAAATTAAAAAAAGAAATTATAAATATTGACATACGACGGTATCTTGTGCGTTCGCTCCGAAAACACATTTTCACCCTACACGTTCGACTCTTGGGTCCGTTCGCACCCTATTTTCATTTAAATACCGGTTGAATTAAAAGATGTCTATAAGATGTATATGAAAATATTTTGTCAAAACGCAATGTTTAACCGTAAACAAAGGATAGCGATGTAAACAACTGCATGTCACCGTACGGCTTTAAAAACCAAAAAAACAAAAAACAAGTAAAACCCATATAGTATGCTATAGTATAAAGGCATCGGGGTTCATCTGCACGCTATCCGTTTGGCGTATTTTAAAATTTTGTTACTGCCATAAATATCATTTTTACTTGAAATATCTTCATTCCCAAGTATTGGTAGGATTTTATTCCGGAGTATGTGAAATATTTTCTCACTGCAAAATTTTGATAATAGTTTCGAACTATGACAATTTTCATGCAAAGACTAAATACATGACAGTCACACCTAACATTTTTATTTAAAGATTTATATACTTTATCAACTCATGGGCACAAAATTATCTAACAATTTTTCTCGTATCATAATTTTATGATTTCGGAACTCTAGTCCTTTGACATAAGACCTCGCGGTCAATGTTTTCTATTTATGATATTTTCCTTTACTTATTTTGCTATTTTGTTAATTTTCTATTTTCTGTTTTATCTATCAATATACCAACCGAGTTCACATTAAAAAAGAAGAAACATCAGCGTAAAAATTTAAATAATTGAATAAGAATGTGCTATTATTATAGACTACAGGAACTCGAGCAAAACATTTCACTAACTTGATTATTTGTTATACGCAGAAAAAAAAACGACACTTCAATAATTTACTGTTTTCCACCTTATGATCATGTAGATGAACATTGGTCAATAGTAACCTGGACCTAGAATTCCGACCTATATCGGTCTATGCTATTATTCCTCAATATCGCATGCTTTGCGGAGAAGCGCAATAATGCTGCTGCAGCCAGATTATTCAATAAAATGCACGTGGATATCCACAAATATTTCCGTGCAATGCCAGAAAATGACAAACCTGTTCTAGATTATCTTCTGATAATACCGTAAGGTCAACAGTGAACGGAGAGCTTTTTCGCTTTCCTTCTCCTGTGACATTACATGAAAACCCAAAGCCTCATTTATCTGGTTACATGAACAAAGCCAAAGTGTGGTATACAATATGTAGGACAAACAGGACGGGAGTTTTTAAACGAACACAGGAATATCTATACCGCTTCCGAAAATTTAAGAAACTCAAAAGTATAATTTATCAACATTTAGGTAAACACAACCACAATATTAAATTTATTAGATTTCAACCGCTCGAAACTGTCCAGAAACAACAAGGGCAATCGCATAAACAATTTGAAGATTCCCGTAAAGTTATCGAACTGTCTTGGATTAAACGACTTCAAACAGCTTATCCCTGGGTCTAAATGACAATATACTTGGACAAGGGAACATATCTACCACTTCTTCTATTGATATCTTAAATATAATGGATAAAAGACTACGAAATAATAGGTCTCATGGCAAACGTATCAATCGAAATCAACGAGTTAAACATCGTATAAATTATACACTTGGTAATCTCCTATGTATATTTAAAAACAATGGTAGGCATCAAGTATTATGTAAACAGGGTCAAATACCCATTAGTAAATTACACGATATTTTCAAGGAGTGTGACACCATCTCTTTGTTCAGCCCACTGTATGAATATTCGCGTATAATTACAGCTTTTTGCCACCATAGGCTGTTCCCGCGTATCGACAAACCTGAAGATCATAAACGTCATTTTCTGAAAATTAAATATATTAGCAGAGGTATTGATTTTATCAACTTATCTAGTATATTTAATGACTCTACCGTTCAAAACTTTATACCTCCTTATTTTGATAACATAGAACCACCTATAATTTCATACACATACAAAAAACCCAGCAGAAGTCTAATTTTTAATTATACGTCGGTAACATCAGACGTGAATGTAGATAATAATACTCCTTAACTTGAAACTGTGAATCGTCGAAGTTTAGATATGTTCCCTATGGCCATGTTATTACAGGGGACCTCAATATCGTCCAGGACAGAGAGGTTAAAACTTTTGAAAAAGGACCAAAATATCGTCCTCCATCTAAAATAGGTTGGAAAGAGTGTCGTCAAGTCACCAAAGACGCTCTTTCCTCGTTTTATAAAAAGTGGTGTAAACGGGAAAAATCTGATAAAAATCTCTTGATTCTTATTTAAATAAATGTATGAATGTGGTAGATAAGAGAATATCACATTTTGAAAATAATTTAGAAGTACATAATACACCTATTTCCAGAATAAGAAATAAACTTCAAGAACTTTCAAAGCGGGTTGTGTTTGTACCGGCCGACAAAGCAGCCAACAATATGGTGGTGGTATGCCGTAAATACTACACGGACGTTCTTAAGAATGAAATTTTAAATTCATCTACATTCAAGTCCATCCGCTTCACAGAGAGTCATATAGAAAACAAACATATCACAACCACATCAAAGCTTAAGGCTTCTTCTGAACATTTGAAGGTCCCTACTATGTATTGGCTACCTAAACTACACAAAAGCCATTTAAATATCGTTTCATCTCGGCCTCTATTAAGTGTTCTACAACTAATCTTTCAGTGCTTTTAACAAGTTCATTAACTACTATAAAAGAGCTTATCATAAACTATTGTAATAAAATATATGAACATAGTGGTATAAACTATTTTGGAGTGTAAACAATTCTTTGGATGTTTTAGATAAATTACATGCTTTTGATGGTCCTGTTGATTCTGTTGACAGTTTTGATTTTTCTACTTTTACACTACACTCCCACACTATCTTATCAACCAAAAGTTTTCCTATTTAATTAAATGGTCGTTTGGTAAAGCTGAATGCAAATATATTTGCTGCAACTCATTTAAAGCCTTCTTCTCTAATGAGAAAGGTAAATATGCTAGATATACTTACTGGAGGTGTGATGAGATGATTGAAGCTGTTAATTTTCTCCTTGATAATATTTATGTACGTTTCGGCAACAAAGTTTATCGACAGGTTGTAGGTATCCCTATGGGCACTAATTGTGCCCCTTTAATAGCAGACTTGTTTTTGTACTGTTACGAATCACAGTTTATGACTAAACTCAGTAAAGACCCGTCGAAATTGCATTTAATTGATAAATTCAACAACACTTACCGTTATCTTGATGATATTTTTTCGTTAAATAATAAAGAATTTTCTCAATATACTGCTGAAATTTACCCCAAGAAACTTACTTTAAATAAATCAAATTTAAATGATAATAACTGTCCTTTCCTAGATTTAGATATTTCGGTTTTAAACGGGAAACTCAACACTAAAATTTACGACAAAGGGACGATTTTCGTTCCCTATTGTTAATTTTCCATTTTAGATGGTGATGTTCCTTGACACCATCTTACGGTGTTTATATTTCACAGCTCGTTCGCTATGCCCGTGTCTGTTGTGACGTTATTGATTTTAACGAACGTAATCTATGTATTACTGGTAAATTATTAAACCAGGGATATCGTTACCATAAATTACTTAAAACCTTTACTAAATTTTTCCATAGATATAAAGATTTGGTTTTGAAGTTTGGTTGTACCTGTAGAAAACTTATTTCAAACGGGATAGCACATCCTCATTTTTACGGAAATGTTGTTAACCGTGCCCGGAAATTTAGAAATGATCCTTGTAAACTTATCGCTCCTTTTAATAAACTTATTCTAAAAGGTTACTAATTCAACACTGTAATAAGATCATTAAATATTGTTTTATTGGTATAAATATTGATTTTGTTATCAGTAAATTAAAAGCAAACTAAATATTACTAGTATGTTATATACATATACACATTCATGGATCTACAATCTGTCGATACCTGTATCTTGGCATTGCACAAGGTCATGTTTTCTCTGACTGTTTATGACGTCTTTACACGAAATCCATTGGATGTTGGATGTGTACGGATTGATAATTTAGTCTTAGATGCATGATTTTTATTAGTTGTTAGTGGCTTTGAACTAGCTGTCAGATAACTGCGAGTACTCTCAGATCTGTTCCTAATGTCTTTTGTTGTTGGGATGTACAAGTACCCTGCCACGTCCACTTGTATTTTTGTCCATCTGATGAGTTGCCTTTTTCAACTGATTTTTATAGTTCGTTCTTATGTTGTACTGTTATATCACTGTCCCAGGTTAGGGGAGGTTGGGATCCCGCTAACATGTTTAACCCCGCCAAATTATGTATGTATGTGCCTGTCCCAAGTCAGGAACCTGTAATTCAGTGGTTGTCGTTTGTTTATGTGTTACATATTTGTTTTTCGTTCTTTTTTGTACATAAATAAGGCCGTTAGTTTTCTCGTTTGAATTGTTTTACATTGTCATTTCGGGGCCTTTTATAGCTGACTATGCGGTATGAGCTTTGCTCATTGATGAAGGCCGTACGGTGACCTATAGTTGTTAATTTCTATGTCATTTTGGTCTCTTGTGGACAGTTGTCTCATTGGCAATCATACCCCATCTTCTTTTTATAAGGACTTATATATAAACAAAATCTATACTACTTTTAATACTAGGTTCAAGAAAAAGTTGGGATTGTAATTTCAAGACTTGGACCAGTACACAGAGACATTAGTCGGTGATATTGGCAAACTTTAACTTCTGTCTTACTTTTAACATGCGTTTTTTTAAAGGGAAGCTAATAACATGCATAACTTAAGGAAAGTTCTTGATTTAAAAATTGAAAGTGGAGTGTGTCATTGCGGATAAAAATATGAATGACAATTTTCTTAATGATGTGTGGACACTGGTTTGACCCACCTGCTGCAAAGAAACGTAATTATCGGTCTATGGTGATAATAAGGAAATGACAATTTTTTTAACTTGACTTTTAAATTTGAACTTTGGTGGATAGTTGTCTCATTGGCAATCATACCACACCTCCTTATTTTTATATCGTAGGGTTAACATGGGTATAGAAATATGACTTTCCTAATCCGACAGTTAACTCCTTGCTTAGACAGGGTGTTCATACAGCTGGATGTATAAATACGCAGCCTCGTAGGGTAAAAGGGGAATTTTGCTCATACCCAACATAGATTGTCCATTCATTTTCCAGTGGCAGTCAGGCCATATATCTAGCCCTCCTACTTTGCATAACCTTTATATGGTACTTATCATCCATATTATGCTTGCAATATTTGCCGGTGAACGTTCAGCAAGCACAAATTAAACTGTATACAAAAGAACATCATTTCTGGTCCTTTATCATACTAGTAGCTGGCTACGCGGTTTGGGTTTTGGTCAATGCTGAAGGCCGTACGATGACCTATAGTCGTTATCTTCTATGTAATTTGGTCTCTGGTGGAGAGTTGCATCATTGCCAATTATACCAAATCTTCCTATTTTTTTTATATTTCATGGTGAAAAGTTTTATTTGAGGGTCACTTTAGACCTTGAATATCGCAGTTGTAATATATCTGAAAGACCAACATTAACTTGATGTACCAAATTTGAAAATGGTGAGTAGATAAATTTGTTGGGATTACAACGATATTGATTTCAACCACAATAGCTGTGAACACAAAATATGAAATAAGTTTTCTTAAAAACAATGCTTACAAGGAAAAGGTGTGAACTATTAGGACGTGTTCCAATACAAACAAGAAGTATCAGGATAGATCACATATTTTATACGACCCCAAAATTTTTGGGTTCGTATAATGCTATGATGTTGTCGTCAGCGTCGTCGTCGTCGTTGTCCGAAGACATTTGGTTTCGGATAACTTTAGTTTAAGTGTATGGATCTCTATGAAATTCAACCAAAAGGTTTAATACCACAAAAGGAAGGTTTGGATTAATTTTGGGGTTATAGTACCAACAGTTTACGAATTAGGGCCAAAACAAGCATTTTGTAGTTTCCAAACAATAATTTTTTTAAGTGTATGGATCTCTGAAATTGTACTACAAGTTTCCATATCACAAAGGGAAGGCTGGGATTGAGTATGGGGTAATTGCTTCATACATGCAGGAATTAGGGACAAAAAGGGCTAAAACAAACATTTTATAGTTTCCAGACAATAATTTGTGTTTAAGTGTATGGATCTCTAAAACTGTACAAGGTTCCAAAAAAAGGGAAGGTTGGGATTAAGTTTGGGGTTAATAACTCTAATGCGGGGGTTCAAAAATTGGGGACTCATATTTTTTTCCTTAATAAGTTTTGAAATTTCAAATTTTTACAAGTTTCGGAAGAAATCTTCAATTGCACAGTATTGCGCAATAAATTTCGAGGCCTTTTATATCCGACTATGCAGTATAGGTTTTACTCATTGTTGAAGGCCATAAGGTGACCTATATTTGTTTATTTCTGTGTCATTTGGTCTCTTGTGGAGAGTTGTCTCATTTACAATCATACCACATCTTCTTATTTAATATTTCAATACATACATTTAATAATCATTCCATACACCAAATATAGTTGACCTATTGATTACACAATGTTAAAGAGGACTAACCATTGACCAATGAACCATGAAAATGTGGTCAATGACAACTGCCAGACAGACATGTACTCCTTACATTTGTGAATCATTGCATACATCAAATATAGTTTATCTACTACTTTTAATATTAGAAAAAAAAAGACAAAAACACAAAAACTTGACATTGACAAATGACCTATTACTAACAGTATCTGATAAACAACCCCAATCAGGTAACTTTAACCTTGATCACTGATCCATGAAACGAGGTCGAGATCTTTGTTGCAATCTGTATCAATTTGAGTGCATATCTAATTTTACAAAACAATATTAATCTGATTTCATTAATCTGGATCATTGTGATAGGTAATGAGGTTGTCAGTTAGTGATACACAAGTTTTTCCAGACAATATATAATTTGTTTGATTGTTTTGTTTGGTTGCTGTCGCATTGAACAAAACTATATATTGTATTTCTCCTTTTATTTAGAAAATATAACTTTTAAAATAGAAAATGAATAGCATATGGATGGACAACAAATGCCAAATGATATAAAATAATTCAAGTGACCATTTAGGTCAGGGGTTGGTGAGGTAAAAGATGAGAGAAAGGCGTGTATTTACCACAACTGTTACTTGATATTATGATTTCCAAAATCTACAAATCTCGTTAGCTACATTCTGTATTAAAGACAACTGCATATATCGCAGTTTGCATATCATGAATCATGTTTGCAGCAAAATTCACTACAAGCAGAAAAATAAATTAAAACAGCTCTATTAAAATTCATTTTTAAAAACATTTTCATTTTATTCCTCAAATGTCTTCATAGATATAAGAAGATGTGGTATATGAGATCAAATTTATAAAACATTTAACATTGTTATTTTCAATATACTGGTAGTAATTGTTGACATGTACAATCATTAATTGATCAGCTCCATATTTTCATAACTTTTATATAGATATTCTTCTCTTCAGTGTTTTTTTATATGACTCAATAATCTATTCATCATTCCCCAATTTGGGACATGTAGGTACAGTAGGTCCTTTTGATCTTGGATTTTTATGGATTTTGACAACACTTACAAAACGTAGCATATAGTTCCAAAATATAGTTTGTCTTGGCTTTACGTGGATTCTGACAACACATTGCATATAGACACCAAGTGTAGATGATCTTGGGTTCACGTATGGATTTTGACAGTACTTTGATTATACATGTAGTTCCAAGTATTGTTGATCTTGGCTTCTAATGTTGATTAAGTTTCAGCACTTTACATATAGTTTCCAATTGCAAGACAGGATGATCCTGATTTCTCATGTAAATTATGTCCGTACTTTGCCAATAGTTTCCAAGTAAAGTTGAACATTCCAGGATCTTTTACAACAAATCATTACTTCCTCTTACATGTATTTGAGGCCTGAAATTAAATGTCAGAGTAATTCTGTCCGAAAATCAACCATGACTGACATTTACATTTGTGTAAATGCATAATGTAGTTCATATTTTAAAACTAGAGGCTCCAAGGAATCTGTGTCGCTCACCTGATATTTTTGTTCACAATTGATTCATGAAATAATGCAACCAATATACTTTTGCTTTAGTTTCAGAAATATAAGCCAAAACTGCATTTTACACCTATGTTCTATTTTTAGCAATGTCAGCAATTTTGGTTGGCTGACAGGGTCATCGAACACATTTTTAAACTAGATACCCTAATGATGATTATGGCCAAGTTTAGTAAATTTGTCTCAGTAGTTTCAGAGGAGAAGATTTTGTAAAAGATAAAAAAAATTCGAAATATTGTTTAAAATGGACTTTAAAGGGCAATAACTCCTTAAGGGTCAATTGACAATTTTGGTCATTTAACTTATTTGTAGATCTTCCTTTCCTGAACATTATTACTGCTTACAGTTTATTTCTATCTATAATAATATTCAAGATAATAGCCAAAACTGCAAAATTCCTTGAAATTACCAATTCAGGGTAGCAACCCAACAGCGCGTTGTCTGATTCATCTAAAAATTTTGGGGCAGATAGATCTTAACCAAATGAACATTTTTATCCCATGTTAGATTTGCTCTAAATGTTTAGTTTCACTGATATAAGCCAGAAACTGTATTTTACCTCTATGTTCTATTTTTAACCATGTCTGTCATGTTGAATGGCAGGCAGGCTCATCACACACATTTTTAAACTACACGTAGATACCCTTATGATGATTGTGGCAAAGTTTGGTTAGAATTCATTGGACCAGGTGAGCTAAAATGAAGAATTTGTGGCGATCAATAATGAGCAAACAAAATAAAATTACATGCACAGCAAGTATAATTAATGATTTTGTTTTTATATGTTGAATACAGACTTCCCGGTCAACCAAATTATGTTGAGGTTACTTGTACCCTGTTTGGAATAAGGATACACAAATTTTGTATTTAAAATACTAAGCGCAAAACAATAATGAACTTTTCAACTCAAATGTATGTGTTATATGGTAAACTAGATAAGCCCTACAATGTATGTTTAAACCTGATACTTGACTGTAAGAATTTTTGTATACCAAACAGAGAAAGGGGGTTAAATGTAAACAAATTATGATCAAGACGAATCCATCAATACAATTTACTGCCTCGTACTGTAGGGGTTACAATTGTAAAATTAGGCCTTTATATTCCCAAGAAAACAAATTAAACAATCAAACTATTGAGGGGTGGACAGGGTAAGGAACATTGGAATGAGGGATCAGGAAGAGGAGTCAGTAAAAGGGGTATTGGGTCTGTAAGCTTGGTCTCAAGTGAAAATAAAAGTAACTAGTTTGGTAGAAGCTGAGGGTAGAAGTAAATCTTATGAAGATTATAAATAGAAAAGACCAGATAATTGTTTTTAACAGCATGTGCCCTTTGATCTTGTGTGTGTCACATTATTTTTAAACAATAAAATAAACCTAATATCTTTATTTTATCATGTTATAGAACTAAAGTAACTAAAGCACAATTAAAAAAAAAAGAAGGGTGCAAACAGACCCAATGTGCGAACGTGTGGGTGCGAATGTAAAAGGGTGAATGTGAATGCGAGCTTACATGATTTTGGGTGTAAGGACCAGAATTCGAAAAGAGGGGATGAATATTCTGGGAAATATATTTGGCCTATTTTTTGTCTGGGAGAAAGGGGATGGAAGTCGAAGTAAGGGGAAATATTTTAGAGTAAAAGGGAAGGAAATGGGAGTTCGGGATAGGGAGTGGAATCATGGACCCCGTCCGAGGGCAGTTATGGGTACACCAAATTAGACGTTAACGATAAATATTTTACTCTATTTGACTCTAAAGTAGCTACCAAATTAGATTTTACAAATGACGATAAAAATCAAGATTCATTTGAGCCTTATGGTAGCGCAAAAGGACATTGGTGATGCTTGTCAGATAAGGGCATTCCTACCCTATCCTCCATCCCCTCGAGTCGATATTTTCCCCAACAGGCTATACATGTTCACAACTTGCCAGTTACGGGCCAAATAAACACATAAATAAGATACCAGCCATAACGATTATACATAGAACAGAAATTTAGCCCATGCAAGGTTTCAGGGCGCAGAGATTTTCTACAGTAGCGAGTATTTTGAGACAACCCCTACTTTGTATTTTTCGTAATACTGATAACATTTGGCTTCCCAAAATATTAAAATCTATGTTTTCTTAAGTAACGACTCTACCTGCATCGTTGTCTATTCGCCACTTTGTCTGTTATTCATGTGTATGGTCGTATTCATCAGTGGTATGTGCTGCTCAACAATGGCGACCTTGAAATTTCTGTTGTCCGATTATGGCGCCAAATTAGAAGGAAACAACTCGCGCCAGACAAAATTACCGTATTTCCCAAAATAATCAAAATTTAGTTTTTATAACAAACAGCTATATGTAATCACATTTATATTCAGCTATCGTCCATTGATATAATTGCAAACATTATTTTATTAAAGCCATCAATAAAGAATTCACAACAAAGAAATTAATGGAGTGCATTGAAATCAGACCTCATGGGGTAGAGGGGTTAAACAAAATCCGTAACTTTTTAAAAGCCTGGTGACCCCATTTAAATTTTCCTTAAAATGCTCAAAAGTTCATTGCTTTGACATATCCGTTTTAAAAAAATCTACCGGGAAATTTTACGAAAAATCGATTTAACCAATATTTTTAGCCTTAAACTGAAATTAGGAAATGCAAAATTTAGACATAAATCTGTAAATAAAAGATTTTTAAGACTAAAACAAGCAAGGAAAAGTTTACCTTTCAAATTTTAATGTTTTTTCACATAATAATCATACCGACATGGTTCTAAAAGTCTTTAAATTTGATGTAGCCGTTATTGTTGAAAGGGTGGAAATGTTTGGAAATATGGTCAAAATCGCACATTTCGCTTCCATTTAAGGGAAAACGAGCCTAGTGACCCCTTTTTCTTTGCATTTTGGATTCAGCATAAAGAGATCTACAAAATATGTGAAAATAAAAATTTCTACTGGGGTCCTTATTGGGGTGAAAATAATTGGCTTAAGTGCCACCGAAATTAAAAACTATTTTCATGGCATTTTCCTGTATCCTTTACAGCTATATAGCATATGCTTTTGATTCTCTTTTGCGAAAAGACCTTTATTAACAAACATTCCATGATACATTAATATGATTGTCAAAAATACATTGATCGTACCTTACATATTGCAATGTAAAATCCGCATGTGAACACATCTGTGGACATTGAACACTGAAAAATGTTGGACTTTCTTAAACTACTTCCAAATATTTATTTACAAGGTATCACCTGTTGTGTTAGAATATCCGAGTACAAAATATCTATATACATATATAACATGTCTATTGTATGGGTTCATGTCCTTGTTGAGATATCATATTGATCTTCTGTTTTTTGTCCGAAGAAATGATCATATGTATCTTCTCTCGTTTCGTCATTTATTTTATGACTTCCGGAGTCATAAATAGTATCAACGGCATTGTTACAAATATTATCCTCTGATTCATTGTGACGATTGATTCCCGAATGATCGTAGACTCCTTCCTCAGATAAAGCATATTGATCCTCATCGCCATTTTTTTCTCCGTATTACTAACAGGCTTTGCAAACTCATAATCTGAAGGAGTGTTAGACAATTTTATTCTATTGAAACCTGTGGCAGATGGATCTATTACCATATAACTGTCTGTTGTTCCAGTTCTGTCGTCTCTAGTCTCGTTAAATCATGTTTCAGCTGTCTGTTCCACGATCGAATATTTATTGTCATTTAGAGTTTGATTGTCTGATAATGTTGTGTTCCGACGCACTGCATAGGATGTACTGCTATATTTGCCATCATTTTGCATATGGCTGGAATGATGAGCTGTTAGTGGTAAAGCTATATCTTGACTCCCAGTATAATCGTTCTCTCCGAGATTGTTTCTTATTTTTCTCTTGGTCTGCTCTTGAATGTATGCCTTTAATAATATACATTACGTATAGAAGTATTTTGTTATATGACTCAAATGAACTATGTAAAATAAGTCATGTCCGTATAATTTATCAACGTAAAACATGCATAAAGAGTATATAGCTTTAATTCTAATGGCTTTCTTTTAAGGTCATTGTTTGTAGTATAATAAAATATGCAAACATTAGTTCAACGAGAAAACTTCACGCATAAAAATTGAGTTTATATTTATTACTTAGAATCAAATACCAATTTCAAAGGATTTAGGAAATATCAAGAATAGTACGTCGAACATTTCAAGAAGGAATATTGAAAACACTAAAAGTACAAATTTATATAAACATACCTTCTAATGAGAAAAACAATCACAATTACAGCACATGCTAGTAATAAACAAACAATAACCAAGCCTACAACAATACCTGCAAAATGTAAAAAAAATATTAATATGACATAGCCTTTACAGTTATCGATTGGCGGCAAAAAGGGGAATAATTGTATTTCAAAATTTGTTGTTACCAGTGATGGACAAATTCTGGATTTTCATGCTTTTTAAGCACTAGATAATTTATCCATTTTATGTATTTTCTTTTTATACATATGACCTAATTAAGCTTTGTTTTTTAAATGTCTGTGGTAAATGCATGCCAATTTAAACTATCACTGGTATTATAATAACTTGTATTACTGGTATCACTTGTAACACTGGTTTCACTTGTAACACTTGTATCACTTGTATCACTGGTATCACTTGTATCATTGATATCACTTGTATCATTGGTATCACTTGTATCACTGGTATCACTTGTATCACTTGTATCACTGGCATCACTTGTAACACTGATATCACTTGTAAAACTGGTATTACTTACTGTAAAGAAACGAATATATATACTAATATATTGGCTATAAAATATTTCTATCATTTTCCGGTTTTACATTTGAGTGTAACAAAATTCCGCCTCGATGGTGAAATGACTATAGAGATTAAGCTTCCATGTAAAAATATTTTAAATCTCAAAAACTCACGTTTGATAAATAATGGTGACGCATGAAAGAGGGCACCCGGTTTCATACTTTCATTTATAAATTAGATATAGCACAATGCATTTGTGGACTTAAACCAAGGAATACGATTTTGAAAGGATAATACATGTAAAGATAAGAAGATGTGATATGATAGCCAACGAGACTACCATCCACCAGAGACCAAATGATGTAGAAGTTAAATACTATAAGTAACTGTACGGTCTTCAACAGTGAACAAAACCCATACCGCATAGTAAGCTATAAAACACCCAAAAATGGCAAATGTAAAGCAATTGAAACAAGTAAACTAACGCAGAGATTAATGTACAAAACAATATACGAAAAACAAATATGATAAACAGCAACAAATGAGAACAATTGATAACATGCTCCTGACTAGGGACGTGCACATACGGATCTAGAAGGTGGCGGGGTTCAATAATTTTTTTTTTGGCGTCAAACCACCCCTTAACTTGAACAAAACAAAATAAGAACAAACTATAACAATCAACTGAAAAGGGCTTTACTCATCAGATAGTTAAAAACCGAAAAAACCAGTTAAAAAAAAACACAGACCGTACATGCCAGGGAATTTATACATTCAAACAACAAAAAAAGACAAAATACAGATCTGAGAATATATTCAAAGATCTAATTACAGTGTTGAATTGGTAATCTTTTAGGACAGGTTTATTTAAATAATCGATAAGTTTTTGACTGGTGAACTATTACTCAATACATAGAACAACATTGCAATTAAAAAAAAAAAATAAGATATAAGCCAAGACATATAACAGACTAAACTGTATCTGTGGCATCCCTTCTTTTATTCGATGGGATAAACATCATCTTTATATAACATCTATAACACATAAAGTTAAATGGTAAATGCCAGCTTCTTTTCATTCTTTTGGAGGTTAAGCTGTAACTGTACTTTCTTTAATAGTAAAGAATCGTTAAGCAAGAATTGAAGTTGTTTTTAATCTAAACAAAATACAGGTCTTCACACAAGAAGTTAAAATCAACTGTCTACATGTATCGCCGTCTCTACTGATTAGTTTTGAAGTGCATTGTATATGTAGATAGTTGTAAAAAGACATTGCCCATGCAAAGGAGATTTAGATCAGATGAACTCTACCAGACGGACATGTACATCTTAAAATTGTTTAAAACACCAAATAAGTAGTTAACCTTTTGATATTTTGGTGCTCATTGCTCTTCAACTTCGTACGTTATTTTGGCCATTTTAACAATTTGATTAGATCGTCAATGATGACTGTTTTATAGACGAAACTCGCGTCTGGCGTACGATGTCTATGATGAGTATATTTACAACCACTGAGTCGATGCAACTGCTGGTGGAGATTTCTCCGAGAGTTTCACCAGCCTAGTAGTCAGCACTTCTGCGTCCAACAGATCTATGCGATAAGTTGTGACGAATCGTGTTATATATATATTCCCATTGAACTGAATAAAAAGCTGCAATGCACGACCGAAAACAACATACAGGATTTTCACAAACTTGGCATAAGGAATTAAAAAGGAAAAAAAAACGGAAAAAGTTATTTTAAATTGTACAACTTTTATCAAACAAACAGTGTTTTCCCAAAACAGTGGCTGCTGGTATTATTGGTACATGAAACGGATTTTCATCTTTGATAATCACAAAAGAAGTGAAAATGGTGAATTGCGCTGTCAAAAGAGGTGATATTATATTTAACTAAGATTTTGAGATTTTTGAACGTTTCAGTCTTATACAGTTTTTAGTTTTAGACATATCATTAAAACTGGCTGCTGGAAAAGTGGCTGCTATCTTGATTGGCTGCTAAAAGTGGCTGCCAGCTTGAGTCTGGTACACTACCGTATAATATATTTTTGTTACTGAAATGATTTATTTTATGCTGTTTCCTTGAAGTAACCTCAACATAGCTTTCAATACATTGAATATATAACCTATTACAGGTCCTATATAACACAAAGAATGATCGTTTAAATCATGTCTGGTAATTTCCACATGTTTGTGTGCAACAACCAGCAACAAAATCACACTTAGTGTAATACCGTGGCACTCAGCTTTATTCATAAACATCTATTTAAAGTGTCTTCATATCAACGCTTGCGCTAGTTTTTTCGTGTTGTATTTAAAGAATAGTAAGTGTCATACCTTTCTTGCAGACGGTGTTGATAATAAAAATGTCGTCAACAGCAATTTCACTTTTTTTCCATTACCACGAGTTGCTCTGAAAATAATTCGATATGGCCCGATATTTTTCAATGCCAGTGAATGAAAATACCATTTATTTCCTTGACTTTTTGATTTGTTCCACAGTTCAATATTATCTTCATCGTTCATTTGAAAGACTTTCAAGGTGTTGATATGTTTACCATACATGTGATACCAAAATGTCAAACACTGCTTTGGACTCGGTTTAATCAAACCAGAGTGTAGATCACTTACATCGTTTTCTTTTGACGGACTTTGAGATATCGTGTAAAAATAGTAACCATTTTCTAAAATATATTGGTTTGCGTAAAAGACGGAAAGATACCAAGGTGGCATATACAGATGTTAAATGAAAATTATAATAAAAAATTCAAAATATGCAAAAATAAAAGGGGCTCACGATATAATTTTTACATATGACAAGTTTATTTCGTCTGAATATATATAGGGGCCTCGGTGGCCGAGTGGTCTAAGTAGTTACTACTGTAATCACTAGCCAGTCAACACTGAGGTTGTGAGTTCGAACCCCGCTCGTGTGGGTGCACTCGACTCCAATCTTAATTGACTAGGATTGTCAGTTTTCCTATCGAAGGTCGGTGGTTTTCTCCGGGCACCCGGCTTCCTCCACCAATTAAAACTGACCGCCACGAAATAGCCCAAAAGCGGTGCTTAAAAGTGGCGTTAAAACACAAAAATCAAATAAAAAAATCGTCTGAATATATAGGATTGCACAAACAAATAATGTGTCTTGCATGGTCTTCTTCATTATTCTTTCCTGAATCCCCATTGATTGCTTTAGTTGTGGTATCGACGACGGTGCAAATGTTTTTGCATACTCATTCTAAATCATACTGCATAAACGTTATAAATTTTACTGGATGAAAGAAACCTAGTATAACCACAATGCATTAATCGTACAATGTACAGCATTATGTCAATGCTAAAAAACCTTTACATTTCTTTATATATGTTGCATACGATATTCACGCCATCCTGAAATCATTTCGCCTGATCGTCTGATTGTTTTTCTGATGACGTTGCTTTAATTTTATAGGCATCAATGAAATAAAAGTAGGAATGCCTTCCGAAACGAGAAGAAAATATAAACGCACGATTATAATCCGTATGGATTTTTTTACTTACATTTCGGGTATTCGAGACCAGATCGATGTAATTATATGTCATAGGGTTACGTCGGATACACATTGTTGAATAAGCATTGATAGTTTGAATTGATAATATTATTATTTTGTTTTCCTTTGTTTAACCTGCATTGTATACACGATTTGTTTAATTTCTATTATTTCCTATGAATGGCCTTAATAACATATCACATGATAATATTCGAAATAAGACATCAATAGGCTTTTTCATTGATGCATTTACTCGGTGCTGACCGATAAATCAATATCAGATATGTATATGTTGTAAATAATTCGTTAATATGATGAATTAGGTTTTTTACTATTGTACTTTTATTTTACCTTCATGGTATACCCTTATTTGTGGCCTTCAAAAGTGTGACGCTTATCTTTGCTTCACGGCCTGTTTCCTGTTAGGTCTCATTTTGTGTCATTGGATTAATAGTAATTTAAAGCCCCCATAAAAGATGCTGCGAAGCACTCCTACTTTTCTTTTTTCAAGATTAAAATTGTATATTAATAGCTTCAAGATCTTCAAGATAAAATGTATTACGAAATAGTATTCAAATGCTTTGATTTGTCAACGTATGTCTGCCTCTTCATTCAATATTAACCACAGTGTACTCGCCTCCACTGTATGGGTCGTAAGGTCAATCATTCCTGAGCGGGTCAAACCAAAGACTGGAAATATGTACGTGCTGCTTCTCTTATGTTGTGTTTGCTCTTGTTTGTTTTTCTTTTAATCTATGTTTGCACTGCAACTTTACCAGATGTAGTGTGATCTCTGTCTGGTCCTGTGTCAGATTCAGGACTCTTTCCACTTTGAAGTTTCCACTTGTATTCATCATAACCATTTACTAACCAACCGCACTGACCATTATCGAACGTACAACTACTATTTACAATTCCTGCTAAAATATATTTTTAATTAACAAAAATAAAATAGCTATATATTTATGTTTAAAATATACTTCTAGTTAATAAAAGTAGACTGAATGTGTAACATTATCAACGACAATTGTGCTGTATCAGTCATCAATGATGATATCGATATCAGTCACGGTTGCAAAACTTTATCAAACCCCAGTCTGTATTACGTCATACCATGTGCAAAACATCTTCTTGATGTATATAATAAAGTTTATAACAATTTTTCCTGACCTTATTCCTTGTTGCATATTTCTAATATCGAAAATGTTGTTCCTTATAATGCGCATGTGCATTACTCATGAATTTAAATCTTTAGTCATTGATTCAACAATATATTGTAAAGTTAGTATAAAATGTGAAATCGTGATTGGAGCTTAGCTAGGCGCAGGACGTTTGCGCTTTGTTTTCCTTTCTGTAACACGAAAGGATATTTGCGCTCTAAAAATGATGGTCACTTAATTACTCTTTTAATTTTGATACAATTGTATTAAATTGATCGGACATTTGTGGTGTCTCTTGCTAGTAAATAGTACATGTAATCTAAAAGAGTTACAGCCTTACACAGAGATCATTAAAGATTATTTTCGTTGGATTAAATGATGAAGACGATGATTATCTTTATTCATAGACTATGCAAAGGCTATGCAAGGAATACAGATAAACCTTTAACCGAATTAGTCAAAGTCAACCGTAGAAGTGTACTATCTTCGAAGATTTGATTTATCCTGTATAGAATTTTCTTTATATGGACATTAGCTACTAAATTGATGTCTATCGAATAGACTTAAACCTTTATTTGATTTATAACATACTAAAAGGTATATCAGAATTACAAAATGTTGATAGGAAACAATAAAATGCACTGAATTGTTATAATTAGGCAAAATTTTGCAAATGTGCGCAATCAAATTACCCATCGACATGACCTTCGAAAATTCACAATAGGCATGTTACCCCGAAATGAAAATGAATATCAACAAATAAATATGAATAGCACATGCAGTATTATAATGACAGTTGTCCTTGTTTTGTTTGATTTATATTATAAATAAAAACTATACTATTCAATTACATAGTCGTTTTAACTGTGACCTATATAAAATGATTTTTATAGGCCGAATCAGTGAAGAAATCGGTTCTTTGATTTCACGTTCTTAATAGTTGACAAAATGTGATAAAAAAAGCAAATAAATACAATTTAATGATTGCATGATCACGAATACTATTTTCCTTATATAACATGTTTGCTGGTTATTGTTTAATGTTGATGGTTTTCTTCTTTCTTTGCTTTTTTTTTTTTACTTTATTGTTTTGTAAAATATATTAACCTCCCCAATCACTTATAATAAACGAATTAAAACACAATATTCACCCATGCATGAATATGAAATGGATACGTGTTTATAGTAATTGAGTATGCAGGAATTCGGAATAATCGTGGAAATGGTGCATGAGGTTTTATTATTACAACGCCTTTTAATGGCATCCGTCCGTTTTCTGTCAGATTACACTGCTTATATTCTGAACATGATGTTGCTTCTTGCTCTACATTTAAATAAACTATTGTGATGTCTTGTTTCCGACAAAACTGATCATACTGGAGTTGCTCACAAAGGTATTATCTTGAGAGCTGGCTTTGGAAAGATTGATATATCGATTTTGATATATTTGATTCATTATTATCATTTATAACGAATTAGTTAGTTTTACAGCGCTTGTCCGCGTTTGATGTTTAATTTATTACATGATGTAAATGTTAATATCGTCAATTCCTGCGCATTTATAAAAAATATTTTAATTATTGTGTTTAAATGTATTATATAAAGATAAGGACGTGTAGTGGGATGCCAATTAATGAGGCAACTATCCACCAAAGATCAAATGACATGGGTAGTTGATAATAGTTTTCTAATTTAAAAACGGACGATTTCTTTTCTTTATAATATAAAAAGAAGATGAGGTATGATTGCAAATGAGACAACCCATCACCAGAGACCAAATGACGTAGAAATTAACAAATATAGGTCCCCGTACGGTCTTCAATAATGAGCAAAGCCCATACCGCACAGTAACTGTGTGAATAGCCATGGGCAACCTCGATTGTACACATATTGCACTAGAAAAAAAATCAATTCAGAAAAGGCTATCATTAGCTAAATGTATAAATGGAGACATATTATCATGGTGACAAATTGTCTGGCTATAATCTAAATTAAAAAAATATAGTACACATTTTATACGAGCAAACTTTTCTGTCCTTGCAGTTGCAAAGTTATAGAAAATAAATCTAGTAACAATAAATAAACAATCATTATGGCTTTCTGCATTTTATCCTCGTTTCGTCAACCTTCAGATAAAACGAGGAAGATTAATGTGTACTGAAGTGGTATACAAATACTTTGATTAAATTTATTATAATAGCAAGGCACACTAATTTGTGAATAAGATTTTATTGAATATGTACATGTATGAAAAAGACTATTTTAGACTTTTGATAACTGAATTTTAGTGATTCTTGACATAGTTTTTCTTATCAAACATCCTTAGTTAAAGGTCAAAAGTGTTTCATCATTTTAAAACTCTGCTACATATTTCATATAAAACACATTTAAAAAAAACTTCTTCTATGACTAGTTATTTCTTGTCCAAATTGATTGAAATGTTAATTTCCATTAAATACAACAATGTCTGCAGTTGCTTTTAATAATTATGAAATATATAAATTTATGATTTATACGTTTAAGAAAATCACTGTTTATAAACCAATGTGAATGTCTGCACGACATTTTTACAGTTGCATTTAAGTTTAAAGAACACAGAAATAGATGAAAACAATAAAAAAAATAACGACTTAGTCGTGTCTTATCTTTTCAAATACAGAGTTTCAATCTATTGTTTAATTTCAACTGGATATACGACCGTTATAGTATCTTTGTGATACATTGCAAAGGACATTAATAAAAGAACATGATTGCTTAATGTTTCGTATAGTGTGTACAATGTGTTTCGTAGTTAATCAAATGTTGATTAATATAGCATTTTCTTTCCTTTCCACATAATATTTCATCAAATTGTAGCAATTGATAAGATAAATAGTTTGTTCGCTTTGTTTAATACCGAACACTTCATCTACTGTGGGGCAACTGGTCAGTGTTCCCCTAAGATCGTACATATCTTTTAATAATATGATTTCTATGTTAAGTATTTAACCGTGCCAATTTTTGCGAGGAATTGCAAGTATACTATGGAAAGGTGTTTTTGGATAGGTTTACACTTCTACCTGCGTTTTGTTAAGACAGATGCAGCTACATATATTATGTACCTCTTTAGTTGAACCTTCTTCGCACTGGGTTTTAACAGATGAAAATGTGTGTTTTTTTTTTTCAAGCTAGAAAAGGACATAAAAATGATAATGACTTAAATTGTTTGCAGATGTTCTTATGTTTTGCTGTTACACCAACGTCCCAGGTTAGAGGAGGGTTTATCACTCACAAACATTCTATGTGAGCCATATTAAAGTCAGGAGCCTAATCAGTAGTTGCCATTGAATGCTGTCTAAGCTGTTTGTTTGTTTATTATTGTTTTGTCATAAATCAAGCCGTTGATTCTATCATTTGAATTGTTTCATATTTTGTCATATAGGGACCTATTATAGCTAATTATACATTCCGAAGGCCGTATGGTGACCTATAGTTACATGCACGCAAGTCCGCTTCATTTGGACTTTGGTACGTACTTGTCTCATTGGAAACCATACCAGTGATAACACATCTCCTTATTTTATATTCAACATACATTGTAAATATCAAAACTGTTACATTTGTCTTCACATGAATTTGGATTAATATATATAAACTAATTTTGTAAATGGACGTATGTTTAACTCTTTGCTACTATTAGAAAAGAGAATGGAAACGTGGAAAGTGTCAAAAAGACAGCAACCCGAACAAAGAACAGAAAACAGCCCAAGACCACCAATGCGTCTTCAACGCAGCGAGAAAATGACGGACCCGGAGGCGGGCTTCGGCTGCTTCCTAAACAATAATGTATACTTTTTCAGCAAAAATGGACGATACACTAAACTCCGAAACATACAAATGAACCAAAAGTAAAAAAACACAGAGGAATAACAAAGGCTAGAGGTCCTGACTTCGGACAGGAGCAAATATGCACCGGGTTAAAATGTTTTGTGAGATCTCAACCTCCCTTTTACTCTAGCCAATGTGGAATAAACACACACAGCAATATGCAACGTAGTTTAAGAGAAGTCCGAGTCATATGTTAGAATAGGTATCAGAAGAAACTAAGTAAAATGACAGTGGTCAACATAAATTGATAAAGGACTACTAGCAGTTACTGACATATCAGCTCCAGACCTCCATTAAACTTGTTCTTCATCATATGAAATCTACCACAATCCTTCCCGTTAGGGGTTTAATATCATGCCATCATAAGTTATACGAGAAGAACATAACCCGTATCATGCCAACTACTTGTTTCAAAAATAGATGTGTTTATTCCCGATGCAAAGACCATGTGAGTGAATTTATGCGACATTTTTGTGCTTTGTATAGAGTATTACCATGAAAGATTGGATGTGAAATACATGGTTGGTATTGGTACAAAACAAATCAAAAGAGTCCTCACCCGATATTGCAGTTACATAAATCACTAAAAGTATAAATAACTCCGATGTTAACAACATCAAAACGAAATTATTGACCGTTTTATTATTATTTCTATAATTAAGGAAGTTAACAGTCATTTAGGTCAGTTTAAATATACTTAAATTCAGGTTTATCATGTGTGTATTTCTCTATATATCCTAGTACATAAAATTCAGATTTACAGTTGAATAAATTCAATATTATATATGGAAGAGACTTATAGTAATTAATTCATATTAAATTTGTAAATGCATTTATACAAATCAAAATTAGGTAAACATAGGACTCATAAAGTCAATTAATAAAAGTCGATGACATTTGATAAGGGACTTTCCGATTTGAATTTTCCTTGGAGTTCGGTATTTTGTTATTTTACTTTTTTATAGTAAGACTAAATAATTAGAATTATTCATCATTTTAGCAATAAATATTTAACATAAAAAGTTATTCAACCAAATCATTGCTGTTAGAACTCGTTCTGAAAGGCTTTTGCAGATCTTTGAAATTATTTTCTCTCAAAGCTTTTGACCAAAGGACATTGCGAACCATAATATACATGATATAGTATGAATAAAATATGAAACAACACTTTATAAATAGTATACGTCCGAAACGCTTTTCTGAATTTCCTTCATCAGAAACGCTCGAAGCCAAATATTTGAAAGATAAGTACCAAAACAAGTGAAGAGCGCAATGACCAAAGGGATCCTTTTGTATATTTGTATTGAAATGACAGGGTTACCTGGGATAATAGTGTTACAGAACAACATAAGAAAACTGTAAATATCAGTTGCAAATCGCTCACTAAATTGATCGGTACGAAAACACAACTAACATAAAACAATAGACACAAAGCACTGATATAAGAGTACTCGCAGTAACTGAAAGCTACATATAGTTGTTAGAAGCCAATTTCTACTAATAAATAAATCATGTTGTTCCATACTAAAGTCAGTACTTTACCAACGGATATAGAGTCACGAAGGCATGAACAGTCTGTGAAACTCATGACCTTGTGCAATGGTAAAATATAAGTAAAGAGTATCGACAGGGTGTAGGATTATGAGTTTGTACCGATAAAACAATATCGGAGCCTGGAATTCAGTGGTTGTCGTTAAAGGCTGTCTGTCATACGTGTTTTCGTTTATGTTTTTAATAAATCAGGCTTTTGGTTTTATCGTTTGAATTGTTTCACCTATTGTCGAATCGGTGATTTATATAGCCGACTACGGTATGGATAATTGCTCATTGTTGAAGGGCCGAGTAAGCTGATGGAATGTTGCTTGCATCAGTGGCCGTCAAACCAAGTCTCACATAAAATTCAATTCATACATAGCTATACGAAATGTTAAGTTTTATCTATTAAAGTCTTGGAAAGTCATATAATTATACATTTTATTTTTTGAACGATGTTTTGAACTTAAAAGTCATCCTAAATATGGTTCGTCATGAAACATTTAAAATATTTTTTTACTTATTCAGTATACATTTTAGAAACTTGAAATACATTTGACAATTTTTTCCGGTTTCCTGTTTTCGGAGATTTCATTATATAGTCTTACTTTTGCTACAATATGAATAATTTCTTATCATAAAATTTTATCAGTATCAGTTTCCTTAAACAATCAAGTTTGTTATGTTTAAATTAGAGTTATATTTGACACATTTTCCGGTTTCCTATTTTCATAGAATTATGAATAAATCTTACTTTTTGCCTCAAAATACTACTTTCTGGTAACGAAACTTTGTCAGTTTCCTTGTAAAATCAAGTTTGTGGTGTTTACAATAGAGTTATATTGTTATTAAAGATGTTAATTCACCAATAACATCAATATTGAAATTTCCCTGTTTTCATTGATTTTTGTATGAAAAAACCGCTTATTTGAACCATAACGTATCTATTTTCACTACTATCAACTTTGTAGACTTTTGGTATAGCATATATAATGACATCATGGACACAAAAAGTCTAAAGTAGTTTCTGTTGCAGTTTTATGATGTTTAAAACTTTTTCTGCGTAGATGACTGAACTAAAAGTAACGAGACACCGTTATAGAATAAAAGTCTTCTTGGGAATAAATATGAAATCAAAGCAACTTAACAAAATAAATTGTTGACACAAAGAAAAATCTTGTCTTTATGTTATTTTGGAAGTATAATGCAAATATTGAAATTTCATAAATGGCGATCGCGATACTTCAACACGTAAACTATGCACAACATTCAAAGTCAAGGAACAATGAACGGGCCAAATAATCGTCATGGAAATGAGATACCCCAAAGCTAGTACATTGTTGTATAACTGCTTTCCAAATATTAGTGACTTATCATAACTCAAGTCTGGTTACCTTTTTAAAAATTGACCCGATCTCAAACTTAAATACGCTAACTAAATTTCAAACGCTAATGAACCATATTTGAGGGACCATGTGATCTCTATGGAATGACATGTGATAATTCTACTACAATTGTATACCAACTGTCATTAACGTCCAATTGTGGATCATCTAAAACTAATCTTATCACAAACTTTAAAATGTAAACCATGCAAATGTTTAAATTCAATTTACAATGACCGAGGGAGTAGAGACAAACAATCAAAATGGAAATCAGATGTGCCAATGCTTATACAAATGCATACACAATATCATTGGCTTACCCTTGATGATCCCCATATACTGACCTAATCACAAACTTTATCAAATTGTTTACTACGCTAGCGTCGGAAATAGCACGCACACGTCTCGCCTCCACTATACTTCGTGAAGGCAAGACAAAAAACAACCTTACTCATTATTAGATTTTTCTATGTAAAAAATATGTTATAAGATATAATAGGTTATGTGGTTATCATTTTTGCACTAATTCACATATATGTGCGATCTTCTTGATTTTTCAAATGAAATTATTATGTCAGAACACGGTCCGTCTTGCTTGAAAGACTTTTAAAACAAAAAATTTAAACTTTGCTGCTTTATCATTCTGTTTTTTGGTGATATGTTTTCTTGAACTTCTCTTGTTTAGTGTCATACATATTCAAAGATATGGCGTGTTCTTGTTTCTAACATTTCTAACAAATTTCAAAAAATACTCCTATAGCCTGGTATGCACATTATGTTCTCGTTTTTAATAAGAAATTTATTACATTATATCATAACTCAGTTTTATTGTCTCAATGAAGCGGCTGAGATAATCAAAACTTCTTTTGCTGTTCGTCGATCGCCGTCCTTGTCAATTAATCTGCTTCATTTTCGAAACCTACGGCACAATATACTATTGTGTTCTTGATTAATTCGAATGAAATGTTTATGTCCGAATAAGATGTGTTGATTGGGTTCGCTGATTCAAAAACTTACTTTTATTTAGTTTGTGAGTAAATCGCCAATAACCTATAGAAAAAAATGTGTTTAATCCTATAATAATAAAATCGAGACACAAGGTATAGCAGCATCTTTCTCTAGTTAATACCTTGAGTGAAACTTTCGATCCACAAATCTGTCAATTATTCATTCTCATTTCTAAGAAATTTCCGAATCCTACGTCTTGTTTTATGTAACATAATTTCTATCTTAACAACAACAAATTTTGCAGATACCCCTCTCTTTGATAAAATTTAATCCTACATGTAGTTGAATTCAGAACAGCGCTTTAAACGCATGAAATTTGTAAAGTGTGTTTTTTTTTTTTTTTTTCAAGAAAAGCAAAACTAACATGTCTCGTGCATTTTAAAATTAGAAACAAAAGTAGACGGGAGGTATACGAGAATATTACAACATCCCAACGTAAACAAAAACACAGAAAACATAAAGATGAACGATATCTTCAACAACAAACAGGTGTCATAGCAATACGTCAATTGCAAATTCAAGCTTTAAATCGTCCCGACGCAAACAAAGTCATAAAAAATTAAACAAAGACTATCAGGATCCATCCCATATCTTCAAAACCAAAAAGCATTAAGATTTAAATGAAGCATAAATCGGTTGAGGTTTTTGACTTAGGACAGACATGTGAATACAGATGTATGTTTTAGATCTCAAACTTCTTTTTAATATCTGTCATATACTAAATAGTTTTAGAACCATTTTTTAATCATTGTGTATCCTCCTTCCCAGTGAGAGACAACATTATTTTTGTCATTATATTTTGCCAAGGGAAGAAAATAATTGTTGGGCGGAAATACTATAGATGGACACATTGTGTATGTTAGCAAATTGTAACGTTATGATATCATTTTAGCAAATATAGAACACATGTTTTACGAGCAAAACTATCTTTACCTGATATTTGGAAAGGTACAGAAAATAAATCCAGTAATAAAAAATAAATAATGACCTGAGTCATTTTATCCACGATTCTTCAAACTAAAGATAAAACGAGGAAGGAAGGTCAATGTATACTGAAGTGCCAAACAATATTTTAATTACATTTATTTCCGTGTGACGACTAGAGCAACGCTCAATAATCTCATAAATTTATCTATTATCAAATAGGTTTTTTTTACTTTTAAAAACTACAAAAGGTAAAGATTTATTGATTACTGAATTTTAGGGTTTTATTTATTTGTTTTTATCAATAGCTTATGAGTCCTTACAACTGATTAAATGAATAAATATCGCAATCAACCATTATATTTCAAAATAAAATATGAACATGAGTGCAAATTTCTACACCCACAGGTAACATCATTCTGGGCCCTAATTTTACTAACAATACATCACAGGTAAATCGAGAGTTGCTATACGGTATGGCTTGGTTTAAACACAATTTTTATTGAAATATTGTAATATTTTTTAATTGTAAAATCGTAGTAAAATCGTAATCATATAATATTTTGAATGAATGAACAAAATGTATATAATGAAATCAGTTCTCTTCGTTGGTTTTTATTTGAAATGCAATGTACGGTAGTTATAACAAATTTATGAGCAATATATTATATTTGCTATTGCTGAGTGTCTTTTTCGGACAAAATTCAATATAAAGTGTAACGGACTTTTTCCGTTTGTATCAATTATTGTTCTTGATATCATAAATATTTACAGCAAATGTTTGTAATCCGTTCATCAATTACCGGGTTTGTACTAACATGAGCAACACGACGGTGCCACATGTGGAACAGGATCTGCTTACCCTTCCGGAGCACCTGTGATCACCCCCAGTTTTGGTGGGGTTCGTGTTGCTAAGTCTTTAGATATAGGAAGATGTGGTGTGAGTGCCAATGAGACAACTCTCCATCCAAATAACAATTTATAAAAGTAAACCATTATAGGTCAATGTACGGCCTTCAACACGGAGCCTTGGCTCACACCGAACAACAAGCTATAAAGGGCCCCAAAAGTACTAGTGTAAAACCATTCAAACGGTAAAACCAACGGTCTAGTCTATATAAAAACGAGAAACGAGAAACACGTATAAATTACATAAACAAACGACAACTACTGTACATCAGATTCCTGACTTAGGACAGGTGCAAACATTTGCAGCGGGATTAAACGTTTTAATGGTACCAAACCTTCTCCCTTTTTCTGAAACAATAGTATAACATAACAACATAGAAAACACACGATAAAACATCAATTGGAAGGCTTAACTCAATCAAAACGTAAATTAACACACTATGAACGAATAAATTCGATCTGTGATACCTGAAAGTAAATACATAGTTAATAAAATATTAGGGACAAACATTCAAGGCCAAAAAGCAAACAAACAAGTCCAAATAAAGCCATGGCAATACACCACCGAAATATTAAACCCTTAGAAAATAATCACTTTTGAAAAAACCGGTTTTCATAATATATACAGGTAAATGAAAAATAACTTTGTCGTTTTAGGTATACTTTTCTGTCTATATAAAATCTTCCAATAATTAGGAATACCAAGAAAGGTCTGTCATATAAATACCTAATTTAACACTAGATACATAAGGGGTAAATATCAACAATAAAACTTCCTGTACAGATTAAAGGAGAATAATCTTGATGTTCATACAAATGTAGTATGAAGAAGTGAAAATTAGTAGATATTCCAAATAATCAAAGCTGGTATACAGACAAGATCCATATTAATATAAAATAACAAAAAGTATTAAAATAGTATCAACAGGTCGAATTAAAAGAAAGTACGATTTGAGAGTACTCGCAGTTACAGACAGCTAGTTAAAAGCCAAAACAATTAATGATAAAAATCATGCATCAGAGACTAAAATCAACTAAAACACATCCCAGGGATTTAGTATTTTAACGTCATGAACAGTCAGAGAAGACATGACTTGTGCAATGCCAAAATAAATGTATCGACAGGCAGTAGGATAGTGAGGAGCTACTTCTTAGAGATAAAAATAACGTGTGTGTGTCTCTAAACATCCCGCCTCAAAAGAAGATACAACTTAGTTATGTTTTAATTTGCTAATGACAAAATCGATATTAGTGCCAATGTAAACTATATTCAGAGATCTAATTACAATATTGGTACGATAACCCTTACTTATAAGTTTGTTTAAAGGTTCGATGAGTTTACACGGATCACATAGTGATTTCCTCGCTTTAAGTACAATATTACCGTAAAATTTAGGATGTGAAATACCATTTTAATAAGTTTTCTACAGGTACAGCCAAATTTACTAATCAAATCTTTGTATCTATGAAAGAATTTAGTAAAAGTTTTAAGTAATTTATGGTATCGAAATCCCTGACACAATAATTTCCCAGTGATGCATTGATTACGTTCGTTAAAATCTATGACATCAGAACACACACGGGCATACCGAACGAGTTGGGATATATAAACACCGTATGATGGAGCCAAAGGCACATCGCCGTCTAAAATGGAAAATTAACAATAGGAAATGAAAATCGTCTCTTTTGTCGTAAATTTTAGTATGTAGTTTCCGTTAGAAATTGAAATGTCTAAATCTAGAAAAGGGCAACTGCTGCTGTTTATGTTAGATTTAGTTAAAGTAAGTTCTTTTGGGTAAATTTCGGAAGTATATTTAGAGAACTCTGGATTATTTAACGAAAAATATCATCCAGGTAACGGTAGGTATTGTTGAATGTATCAACTAAATATAACAATGATGGGTCTTTACTGAGTTTGGTCATAAACTGAGATTCATAGCAATATAGAAATAAATCTGCTATTAAAGGGCACAGTTAGTGCCCATAGGAATACCTACTACCTGACGATACACTTTATCGCCGAAACGTACATAAATGTTATGTTTAGTTTTTTATATTTTGTTTTGTGTACTATTGTTTGTCTGTCTGTCGTTTTCCTTTTAGCCATGACGTTGTCAGTTTATTTTCGACTAATGAGTTTGAATGTCCCTTTGGTATCTTTCGCCCTCTTTATCAACCTTATCGACCATAGTAGGTGAGGCATTGCCATATCTTGGTATTCATATGATGGCATACTTTGTTTTAATTTCTCCTCTTACTCCGCACGACCAATTTTAACCAATCTTAATCTGAGATGTCTGAACGATGCTTAGGGTATCATTTAAAATGTTTTTGTTTTTTAAAAATAGCACAAGCTACAAGCTGGTATTGCTTTGACATGAAATGACTGTCACTATGTAAGACAAAAGAGCTATGACTTCTTGAAATTGAAGGATCTTCATCAAAAGCAACGGGGCCATGACTTTACCTCCTTGATAAAATACTAACGAATTTTGGGTTTTTATAAGTATGTTTACCTAATACCTTGGTTACTAAAGATAGAAAGAAATTTTAAACAGCAAATATTGATCAGAAACAATAGATCTTCAATCGACTTCTCATAGATGTGTTTGCCTCAGATGACGATTTGTGACTAATTTGGTGCTTTCACCGAATATTTTATATTTAAGGATGTTCGTTCCACTTGTTTTGAATTTTGCCAGATTTTCGGAATCCTCTGGTTTTACCCATGTTTTGCCATTACACAATTGTTTCCACTAACCCCTACTTTTCTTTTCATAATTTTATTACATATAGTTTTAAAAGCAATATTTGAAAATCTTATAAAATCCTTGTTATTTTTCATAGTTTTTAAAAGAGAAAAGCGGAAAATGTTAAAAGTATGAAAAATCTAGAAAATCATTTCCTGCCAAATATTCAATGGCTTATATCTCGAAAACAAGCACACAGACCCTTCATTTTTTCTGCATTTTAGTTCCTATATTTATATACTATCATTTCATAACAGTCTTTTGAAAAGCTTGTTATTCTGAAACTGAGTAGCGAACATCCTTAAGACGAGAACATAAACAGAAAAGATGATCACTAGCTCGTCAAATAACGTAAGAGTAAAACATGTACCGCGCAATGATGGTGAGCAAGATAAATTATACAGAGTGAGATGTCAAGAGTTATTGCCTTTAAATAACTACATGTAAGTTTAATCATTGTTCCATGTGTAGAAAAAATATTAACAGCAAATCTGATCGACTAGAGAGGTACTTGACATACCACATTTCATGTAATAGATATATGAAATTTTTATCAGAAACAAAATAAACCGAGCCTTGACATTCCATATAGTTCCATGTGGGCGATTCAGTCTACTTTAAAAGAGAAGTTAAATTTACATAAATCAGACCTGTGACCCTGGTTTCAATTTCGTAGTAATAGAAAGCACTAGTAACTGTTTTATTACTGAAACGGTCATATTAAACTGAACAACTCTTAAATGCCTGAAATTACCGCAAGAAAAATGTCACGATCTTTTCAGTTATTCAGTACGTGTTCAGTACCCTGATCCGCGCAGGAGATCCAGTACAGTTCAGTACTGACTCAGGTAATTAAGAGAAAACGCCTTGCATTCAATTCAGTAGCGTCAAGAACGTTTTCGTACTAATCAGTACATCGATAAAATAGTTGTTTGGGAATTTTCAGTAGTGTTCAGTGCCAGGTAAATCTATCGACTTTGACATAAAATAGTGTGTGCAGATTTATAAGGCTTGTCTCCCTTCATTCGCGCTTGGACTATAATTTTTAGTACATTGATCGATTACTCAATGATATTGATTTCTTTCCGTGACAAATACTTCTGCTTTGTTTTATTGCCCAAAATGAAATATGTTTGAAAGTTAAATGGCTATAAATTACAATATAAAAGAAATCTGTGGTCGGAATTGCGTTGTTTTTTATCTAGCTTTAACGTCGGAAGCGGCTATTGAAAAAAAAAACAAACAAACCTTTAAACTGGCAATCCCCGTTCTCAGTAAAAATTGGGTTCCACTATTTTAAAACTGTGTATATATCTTGCTGAATAAATCGCTAACGTCAAATTTTTTTATTGTAAATATAAATTTTCTCTGTGACTATGATACGTAGATTTATGAGAATAAACTTCATTCATTCACTTTTCAGTTTATATTTGTTTTATGTTTATTCGATTACATGATCATTAAGTATATAAATCTGTTAATTGAGACCCATTAAATCAGGCCCATAATAAATATTGCAAATACTTCATAAAACCTTTAACTTGATTTAGATTTTAACCCAATATGAATCATTGCAAAAACTTCCTATGGCATAGATATATGATAAATAAAATATATATATAATATTAAAACTGTTCAAAACATTTTGTTTCAACAAAATTGAAAAGTTTTAATATTCCGATAAATATTACCTAACACAAAAATGCAAAAATTTGAGAGTGTGTGGATGTGGGTTTGCAGAAAGAGAATATGAATATACGAATATGAAGAATAAAGAAAATGTACCCCAAAAATAGAGAATAGAGAATAATGAGGTGCTACTACATAATGAATAGAGAATAATGGACAAAAGATATAAATAAATAAAAAGGCCTTTGGTCTCTTGTGGAGAGATTCTTTTTCACGATCATACCTTATATTCTTATTTTTATATAAACATTTTAAATAGTTCAGAATGTGTCTATACAGTGCCTCATAAGTCAACTATTGCTCGGAATTTGTCTTTTATTACTGTTCACATACATTGTGAATTTAAGAATATATTGGGTGTACATCAATATGACAGCAACTCTACGACAACAATATCTAGAATACATTTTGATACCAACATAAGTCTTTATCAGTAGACAGGTGTACTCATATAGTGTATAACAGTTAGAAGTAATAAAACAGAAGCAATCAACAAACTTATACATTCGTACTGAACATGCATGAAATAGTTGCCACTGAACATTAGGCAATTATCAATCAATCATAGATGACATTATGTTTTAAAGCTCAAAAATATAACACACACATATATGTATACGTGAAGCTGTGATACTATGACTATCTTTTTATTTAAGAGTAAAAACCTAATTATTATGCTATAATTTTATATAATCTAAACGAAAATCCTATGTCTGAAAATTATGTGCATTCCTTATATTGTGCATATTTGATTGTCACACGATAACACGTTTTAAAACTTATTTTTAACCCCCCTCCCTTTTCCATTTGTAGATGCATTGTATCTTACTTTAAAAAATGTCCATAAAGAGTTGAAATATAGTCAGTGCGAACTTCGGACGAATCAAACTTGTAATGTGTAAAATCAGAAAGAAATGTGCAAAAATGTATTGCTTATAGATATAGGGAGAAGGTATCATGTTGACAGAAGGGACAAAATGTCTTATATATGCCAGAATGGACATATCGGAGACGACTATCACTATATTCTTGTTTGTCCAGTTTAAGAAGATGAAAGGAAAAGATTGAATGATACCAAACGAACTGTTGAAAAACCCAAAACACTCACACAGCTTTACAATTTCATAAAATGTATCAACAGTAAAATTACTCCTTCTTCTCAACCATAATTTCAACATATTTAAACACTATTTCTTTAAATATTTTTATTTGTATTCTCATATTTTTATTTATTTTATCCACTTTTATTTATTTAATTTATTTTTAATATTTATTTTATGTGATGACATCTAATAATTTGTTTTCATGTTTTTTGGGAATAAACTATCTTTCTATCTGTACATCTTCATGATTCTTTTAAAATCAAAAGTTAAAAACTATACACAGGTAACTTACAGCTGGATGTATTAAACATGTGGTGAAAGCCGGAGGTGGACATCCTGTGTTTATGTGATTGGAATGGCAATTAGCTTTTTTGTTAATTTGTTAAGACGACAGTCGTACGTGTATAGAGTGAACCGACACGGATCACTAAACACCAAACACTTAGACTTAAAGTCAACAGTAATCGAAAAAAAATAATAGTAATCGATATACAGCACTTGGATTAATTTTGAATCAACAATATATCGTGTTTCTTCAATTGTCAGTATACACTAATTTTAGGTTGCTATATTTATCTTTAACTGTATATTTTGAATATATATTGAAACATATTTAAACATTGGAATTTGAATTGAATATTTCTATAGGTCCTCTCAGTATATACGGTGACTTATAGTTTTTTTTTATTTCTGTGTCGTTTGGTCTGTTGCGGAGATTTGTCTCATTATGGCAATCAAGCCACTTGCATCTTCTAATTTGTATATATATTTTGTCCTCTTTTCTTTTCGCACAACTCTTAAGGAAGTTTGCTGCTCAGTTTCAAAATAAATAACTTTCCATAAAACTAGTATATATTGATAGGGGATTAATTGAGGAACCAAAAAAGCAAAAAAAATATAGGGGTCAATGTGCTTGTTTTCGAGATATTAGCCATTGGAATTTTGGCGGGAAAATGTTCTCTCTTGATTTTTCATAGCTTTATCATTGACCAGTTAAAGTTCTCAAAAACTATTAAAAAATAAATAAGATTTTATAAGACTTTTACAAATGGCTTATAATTATATATGTAAAAGATTTATAAAAAGAAAAATGGGGGTCCATGGGCAAAATTTTTTAAGGCATTCAAATGGATAAAACCAGAGGATTTCGAAAATCTGACAAAAATTCCAAAACTTGACAAGCAAACATCCTTAACGTAATTAGGTCCTGTAACTTGATTTTTATTTTTTTTTATTTTAAATATCTTATCAGCTAGGGAAAAGGGGAATATATTTCGTAATTTGAGTTTTTTTGTCATAAAATTTATAAAGCAAAAATCGCGACAAAAAATAATGCTTGTGTGGTACAAGAAAATCAGAATGATCCCCCCCTTTTCAGAGATACATAATCGTTATTCTATATATTATTGCCTTTATGCTGATATTATGTTCATTTAATTATATATTCATCAAGATCACGGACTGGACCTCAAATAAAGCTTGATGTCGGCATGCAAAGTGTAAACGACCATACCAAAGTCCAAGTGTAAATCATAATGCACGCAGCCTAATGCACGTGCATAAGTGCTTATCCATTTTGGCTATGCTTGCACATAAAAAAAATAGATGCAAAAGCCCATTATATGAACGTTCACATACGGCGCTGGTTATACTATCGTGCATACAATATTGAGAATGAAAATATGTTTTGATATCTAACCTTGTTGAACTTATTAATGCATTCAATTGCTGACTTTGGCAATGTCTCTTTTGGGTTGAACCAGAAATACAACCATATTTTTACCCCGAGAATAACTGAAAAGACCCCGCTCCCCCACCCTATGATTTGTCGTCACCTTAGTGGGGGCTAAAATCTGAATACCGAGGCCTGACTGCCATAAACAACAGACGACGAACATCATACAGTGGATACAACATTTGATATGTATGAAAGACGGACACAAAATGGTTGTACTGAATTATTTCAACTGACCACATAACCCTATAAATTAATTTATTTACATAGTAACTTGAACTCGTCCAAGGAATATATTTCTGGACAAAAACGAATTCAGAATGTTTACGGTACAAACAGGCACAACATCAATAATGGATACATTTGTGGTTTATATTGTTTAATTCATTTTTAGAGCAAAATTTGATTGATTGAGTGTTGGTTGCTTAACGTCCAGTGGCAAACATTTCATGCATAATCAGGACGAGAAGTGTCAGAAATAGATAATGAAGTAATAGGTATAACAAATTTTAAAAATGTTCTCATCATTTGATAAAAGATATTTTCTAAGCTATTTAAATTTGTACGAACCATATTTTTTTCTGACAAAATTATATATTTTGCTCTACATTAACGCATACGATTCTGAAAAAATTAAGAACATTGTAACGTAAATCTCGGGAATTATTCGTTTAATAAGGTTTTTGATCAATTAACCCCGCTGCATTTGTTTGCACCTGTCCTAAGTCAGGAACCTGTTGTTCAGTGGTTGTCGTTTTTTGATGGTTTTACACTAGTTATTTTGGGGCTATTTATAGCTTGTTGTTCGGTGTGAGCCAAGGCTCCATGTTGAAGGCCGTACTTTGATAATGGTTATTTTTTTACAAATTGTGACTTGGATGAAGAGTTGTCTCATTAGCACTCATACAACAACTTCGTATATCTATTTTGACCATAGAATATCAATTCTTTTTTATTGTCGACATTTTTATTCCTTTTGTCTTGATAACTCTATAATACATAAACATTTTAAAAACTGACCACATTCTAACTTTATAATAGTTGACGCAAATCAAAGCCATGCACGCCAATAACTTTATCGGAAGAGAAATAAAACAAAAGCAAAATTATTTGTCCTTTTAATCTTTGTAAATAAGAACAAAACATATGATTATACATTTTTTGTATTATAGTCTTTACAATTGTTAATTACTTGAAATATAAAAAAAAGATTATGATTGTTTAATCAGTTGTTCTGTAAGTTGGCTCGTGTCAATCGGTTCACTGATTTTCGGCAATATCAAAAAAAAAAAAAAAAAACCGGCACATGCCTATATCAGAGACATATATATCTCCGCCTATATATTGTTCAAATGGTTCTTTTTCTAAAGAATTTGGAATTTATGTATTAAATATCAATCTCTACCATAATATGAAAACAATGTACATGTAACAGCACCCCTTCTAGTCCTCAGTGGCATAATATATATAAAATATATGTACATTGTCGGAAAATATAAAATTTAGTTGAAACAGGACGAAAAGCGAGGCTCGCCGAGCTTTTCTCCTGTTTCGTAGCGAGCACAAATATATTTTATATTTTCCGACAATGTACATATATTGTTTTTTATCCTGAATTTTTTTCCCAACACTTGAAAGTTAAAGTTATTAAAGTCATATGAAACTTCAAATTAAAAAAAAAAAATGATGCATATGGTTTCTATATCTAAATGGCTAGTTTTAATTATAAAACTTTTGTACATATACTACTAGTACTCTATTCCCCCAAAAAAAAAATCTATAATTTGTCCAAACTTTAACTTTTTAATTGCTTGCTTCCAGTAAACAATTCGCCGATATGTTTTTCGTATGCACTGAACTCAGCGTGACCTTTCTCGTAAAAGTCTTGTGATCGCAATACGCATGGATCTGTCATTGAAATAAACTATTATCTTATTGTAAATGTTATACACGTGCTCAATATCGATGCTTCTTTATTGATTGTTTACTAAGGTGACAATCGGTAAACTACGGCTTCAAAATACGACAATTAGTTTGCTACCATATTTTCACATCATAACAGACCGAAAGAATTTTTTTTTTTTTTTTGACGATTATACGATATAGATGCGTAAAAAACGATAAAATCGTGCACAGAAGACTAAGTTTATAATATTTACATGCATTGGTTCAAGAATTGGATAAACATTATTTTTAACCAGTCACTCGTTTCATATGACTTAAATCTAAATCATTGTCTCTAATTCTCAAAGAAATCTACATAGTTTAAACGCGGACCGAGAAGAGGACCCAAAAATTAACTGATACACTGAAAAAGAAATATCCGTATTACTGCTTGCTCAACGTAGAAGCTGGGTAACAGGAGACTTTATTTGTACAACTGAAAATAAAACAAACATGTATTTGTATACCTGTTATTTGTACAATAATTGACTAATTCCAGGATAAAAGTCCTTAATGCACCAAATAGTCCTTAGCAGTGTTTAGACGTACCGTATTTTACTTCAGAGGAAAGTCCACTTGTTGTTAAAAAGAGTCAAAGTTATAAAAATAAAAATCAGGCTGATTTCAGTTTTTTTTCCTGAATAAAAAGGGGCTGAAATTTTAAAAGATATAACTCAAAATCAGAATTGGAAGGAACACTTTAAAGGATTGTGAATAAGTTTAAGAACACGCCGACGCTCTGGATGATGGACCACCTTTTCCACACGTCGAAAATAAGAATAAATGTGCATCAACATCTGTCATTGCAATATCGCATAAATAAGGCGAAACAATAGAAACAAATATTAGTTAGAAAAACACGTATATACAAAATGTAATGCAGACTAAAAACGTTCAAAATTGAGAATTGTCTCTTAATCATCATACCTCCTCATCAAAAACCCGAATAAACATGCCAAGGTACATGTTTGTTTTTTTTTTTTTAGCCTTAAGGTAAACAAATTGTATTGAAAGTAGAATGACTTATGTTTATTTTCTTTGTATAGATTTTCGTATTTTATTAAAATTTCGTTCAATAAGAATTTTAGTTTTATTCTTAGTTTAAAAATTAAGATGAATAATTCTTACGTATTTTCATATCTCTAGATATATTACAATAGCCTTTAATTGCATTGTTCCATAGTAAAAAAAAAAATCGGCAAAACACCATTTAATTCACTTTGAAGCTAACAGTTTATCTGATCACTCACTAAAAATAGCGTTGAATGTTCTTTTTTATATTGGTATCATTGCGTTTTAATTCCAATTATTTATATAAATGTGTGTGTGTGTGTGTGTTTGTTTGTTTCTTTATTCTTGTCGTTAAGATTCATTTAAATAATTAACACGTTTTGACCAATGATAGGTACAAATTTCATTTATTAAGATTTATTCCCTTATTTAAACTCGTTCTTATCCAGTAATAACTTCCTTGAAAGATTTTGAAAAGGGAAATAAATAAATAAGATTTGGGTTTGTATATAGAACCCGTTTTAATTGTAGAAGCCGTACTTACCAAAATACGCTTTTCAAACAATCAAATCTCATATAGTAAGATTGTATTTCTCATTTGAATCGTTCTTTTCCAGTAATACAAATGAATTTGACTCCGTTTTCTGTCATATTTCGGTTTTATTTCTAAACAATTTCATGCAGTAAGATTTGGTTTTACATTGAGCTCGTTCTTGTCCAGTATTAGATTCCTTGAGCAGTTTTAATGTAAAAGTAAATTTTGAAGAATGATTTGTTGCATGTTAGACAAGTGAAATGAAAAATGTCTTAATTTTATTCCTTAGTAATACGAAAGTTTTAACAAATCCGCATTTAGTAAGATTTTGTTTCTCTTTAAAATCGTTCTTGTCCAGTAATCCAAGCCTTGAACGAATTTCAATGTGAAAATAAATTCTGAAAAATGAATTTGTCTCCGTTTTCCTCTACATTTTCTGAAAATTATCATATTTAGGTATTATTTCTAAACAATTTGCAAGTAAGATTGTAGTAAGATTGGGTTTGACATTCTAAACTAAATTCTGAAAAATGATTTTTTGTTGTAAAAAAACTGAATTTGTTTTCGTTTTCTTGTCTGTTGATTGACACGAAATCCGTTCAAACAACGACTAAGTCTTCGTGCACAGATTTTGAAGTGCCAAAACCCCAGAAACTTGCTCGTAAGCCAAACCAAAGGAAAAGATCAAGGACAGCACGTACGCAGCCAAGATATAAGACTTAGCAAATCATATAAATAAATACTTATCTGTCTTATTAAGGTTAAATTCTAAATATTTTCATTGTAAATATTGTACATAATTGTCTTCTCTATACCTATGTATATGGTTTATTGAGAATAAAAATATAAAAATTCAATAACATTTTATATTCAGTTAACAATGTTTTTGCTTATTAAGTTGATTTTGGAGAGAGAAAAAATCACAAAGAAAAACAAAAATCGAACTTGTTACAGAAAAAAATGCAACTATAAAACAATATGATTTTGTATTTTCTTTATTCATGAACTGCAGAACGCACAACAACAAAATTGCTTGACAAATAAACTGAAAACGTACATTGAATAGGTTATTTGATTTTTTCTCCATAAACGTAAAATTCACTATGCATAATTTAAATTTAATCACATTAAAAAATCCCGCAAAACTTTTTAACATCGTGTTATTCATTTTGAACGTAACACTGTTGATTGGATAATTCACGGCTCAGTAGTTGTGTAATCAGTGACACGTGCCCTCATTATTTTATAAGAATTAACATATCTATTTAAGTTCGATTTCAAATTCTACCAAAATTTACCCCTTAAATAAGCAGCGTGTAACAAATATAATCATTCGTCCTGTGTGCAAATGCGATGACTATAAAGGGTCCTGGGTGCACTCAGGAGGTAATGAGCAGTGTTTAGACGTACCCGACAAGTATAGCATCAGTGATAAACTTATTAATAAGGTTATAATCCATTGCTTTATATTTGCCAAACTACTGTTATTTTCATTCTTCTTATTAATCTCGGGCCAAAGCCTCATGCATAATAGTAGTACAAGCTAAGGCAATTTTGAATAAAGCAGGATTAAATTTTCACATTTTTTTTTAATTTTCAATATAAATATTTACATCCACATCATTTGAACTCTGGTGGAAAGTTGCTTTATTGGTATTAATATACCACATCTCCTTATAAAAATTATTTTATATTCTATATACCTTCTTTTAAACTCATGTCGTCCTGAAACGCTTGAAATATTTCTCACTGAACGTTTGAAATCAGCAACAACAATCAAACAATTTCCGTTTGAATTGCTTTACATTTTTCATGTCGGGCTATTTATTGCTGACTATACAGTATGTTTTTTTTTTTTTTTTCAATGTTGAAGGCTGTACAGTTGCCTATAATTGCTTACATCCACTTCATTTGAGCCCTGGTGGATAGTTGCTTTATTGGCAATCATGTACCAAATTTCCTTATTTTTCTATTATATAACTGACTTTTTAAGCTCTGGTCGTCCTGATCTTGCATGAAGTATTTGTCACTAGGCATTTTAAATAACCAATCAATAATCCAATAATTTAAACTAATGTTAAATAAGTGGAAAACCATTTGATATTTGATATTTATCTTATTTTCTTCTTTTTTTTGTGGGGAGGAGATTTTAAATATGAATATGGTGACCTGGTAAGACCTGAAAAGCATGCTGCTTCCATACCATAAAAACGTTTATCAAACAGCTCACATTCTTTTATATCTGCGTTCATTTATTTGTTATTTCGATTTAAATAAAAGACGCCATGTTTATTATGTGCCTATACCTTTCTTGGATTGATACAAATATATCTCCCACACAAAAACTCTTGTGAGTGATTTTGATAGACGTAAACCTGTTTCAAAGAAAGAATTGACCGTCGTCTCAGATTTTTGATTGTTTTTGTTTAACTTATTCACAATTTGATAATGACGTAATCACACATGGAATTATTACAGTATTAATTTGTTGTTTTAATTTTTTTATGAACTTTGGACGATTCAGAGCTTGCTAAATTCTATCATGTTTATATACCCCGGGTCTTTTTTTGAAAACTACTTGCTGCTCTTATTATCATACGTCTTTGGCATGTTTTAGTTGTTTTTTTTTTGTCGTTCGGTTGCTGTCATACTGACGTGTAACCCACAGAAATGCAGAACTAGCTTAAATACCGATATATTATTACTCTTGTTAAACAGCAAACGACCAATTTTACCCCGTTTGGAAACTTTTAAATTGTCACTTAATTTCGATGCTGTTGTTTGTCTGTTGTCTTTTTTTTTTAGCCATCGCATTGGAAGTTTATTTTCGACTTGCATGTACACTGATGTATGAGTTTGAATGTCCCCTTTGGTATCCTTTGCCTTTCTTCTCTTATAAAGTTGTAAAATCAAATTTGAAAAGGACAGTTTGACACTTGTCTGAATCTGTAAGAGTATTTATGTAAATTGTGATTATTGAACCAGAGATTGTACAGTGACCTATGTTGCTACATGTAATATCTATCTCATTTGGTCTCTAGTTGATAGTTATCTCACTGGCAGACATACCACATCTCTTATTTAATATTATACAAGACTACAATATCATGAATGTAATTAAATGTATAATTAAATGTACATGTAATTGAAAGTTTATTGTTAACTGATTTTTTTTTAATAGCAAAATCAGCTCAATGGTCATATAAATAAAATTATACTTTGAAGTATTGTTTAATATGCTTGACCAGAATAAAATGCCAGTTTTGTTATAAACAGTCCATTTGTAGTTAAGATTATCATAAATACATGTACTGGTTCACATTTAGACTTTAAGCACAGTAATCAGTCAATTGGTAGTAAACAATTGCAACATATCCTGAAAATTAAAGTTAACTATAACATACATGTCTGTTTATGTAGTTCATACGTGTTTCTCGTTTCTCGTTTTTATATAGATTAGACCGTTGGTTTCCCCGTTTTAATGGTTTTACACTTGTAATTTTTGGGGCCCTTTATAGCTTGCTGTTCGGTGTGAGCTAATGCTCCGTGTTGAAGGCGGTACCTTGACCTATAATGGTTTACTTTTATAAATTGTTACTTGGATGGAGAGTTGTCTCATTGGCCCTCATACCACATCTTCCTATATCTATGTAAATGTTCACTGAATCTATGAAATCTTGGTATTCCAAATTGCTTTTTCAAACAAATATTTTTCCAATGCACTCATCAAATTCAGATATATGTATGATGCACTACAGATATATGCACTAAGACTTCCTATTCCAATAATTTCAAATTGCTATTTCAAGTGAATAATTATCCAAGGTATTAACAGCCTTTTAGAGTCGAATGATCTTTCTTAAAAAATATGAATTTGGTATTTATTCAATGCACTATTTCCTTCTTGTCCAGTTTAATCCCAATATTACTTCATGGTACTGTACAATGGTGTTTGAGCTATTCATTTTTTCATATCCCCTCTTTCATATCTTGCAACTACCAGCAACTATCAGCGATTGACCTTTATAGTTCCTACAAATCATAAGTGCACATTTAATATTTGTAGACTACTTCCTTTTTCAAGCTTGGAATCATCTACAATAAAAACAAATATATGTATATATTGAGAATGAACTTGTTTCTTTAATTTCTATGTATTGTGTAACAAATATTGCAACTTATTACTATAATGGCTACATGTATCATTTCCTTTTAAAATTTAGCAGTAAACCCTGGGTTTTATTTGACACTGGAGTTTTAATTTCTTTCCTCATTACATTTTGTAATAATTTAAATGTTTTGCAGTTTTTACCAATGTTCAAGTTGATCAATAAATACCCAATATAACCTTTAGAAATGCAAATTCTTAACAGCATTATATAGCATGTTGCTTCATACTTCTTTTTCAAAATGTTTTGCATATCCAGTAAAATTACAAGAACGAGAACAGGTACATGATAAAGGGTGCAATTAACATTTGTGGACATCATAATTAAAGTCATGTGTGATACCTACATGTATGAATGACCCTTTGAACTTCGCCCTCCAGACAATTTACTGTCTTGTTGACATCTGTATATTACCTATAGCATTATAGTATGTACATGTATATTCTACAAGTTCTAAATTCTGGTTATTACAAATACATCCTGTTTATTAGCTATTCTATTTCACATTTTACTAATAGTACAAATTTGATGTATGGTCATGAATTTATTTATCTAAGTAAATATATGATATATCTTGTATATATGTACATGTATTATAAATAAAAATATTTTGAGGAACAAATTAACTTTAAAATTAATATTGTAAGGCCAAATAAAATGATATGTGAGTTTCCTATTACATCTTTGAAAAAATAGGGTATTTAGGAAGGATTTTTTTATTTTACAATTTTATTTTACATTGAGTCTATGGGAGAGATTAATTCTGACTTTAACAGTTCTTATTGAAAAATGACAAAAAACTTTAAGGTAGACTTTCTCTAACTTTAAGCTTAAAACATAGGGCAGGTAGGGAAATACACATATTTTTTAATTGGCCTCACAGACATAGTACTTAATGATGTAAAAAAGTTAGCTTATTTTCTAGATAATTAGATAATTATGAATTTTATGACATTTAAGTTTATATGAAAGTTAATATAATGGTTCAAGAAATTAGAAAATATAACTTAAAAATGTTTTCAGTCATGAAACATATAAATAGTGTAAATAAAAGACAACTTTATCTCAAAACTTTATGATCACTTTTCATGTATCCTTTTGTTTATGGGCTTTTTGTCCCTAATTCTCCAACTGGAAATAAACATGGATATAATAGATAAGGAGATGTTGTATGATCATTGTAAATGAAAACTATCCACCTAAGACTAAAGGACGAGGATGTTTAAAACTATAAGGCACTGAACAATAATCAACAATGACCATAACCCATACAGTTTTGGTCGGTGAGAATAAAATGCCCAGCATGACAAATTCTGAAATTGTCATAAGAGAAAACTAAAGCCATTAGCATGATTAGCATGTTCAGGAAAAAACATATCTTTTAATGGGAAATGTTCCAACCGAAAGAGACACATGTGCCACTTTTATATAACTAAGTGCCATTTTTTAGATCAAAATAGTCAACTTTTAACTTCGTGTGCACTTTCTAGTAAATTTCATGTGTCAACGCTTATGTTAATATGTCACAGTAGGAACCAAAAGTGCAGTAATATAACTCCTTCCTAAAAAACAACTTGATACTGGTGTATAAAGATTAAACTTTGACTTCTGATTGTACAAATAAAATGATGTAAAACCATTTCAAGCAAATGCTTTCCTTTTTCCACAAAAACAATGTTAAATTATATCCATCCGATTTAATACTATGACACCTATAGATATATTAGTCTAGGTCCAACAGGAAGCTCCCTTGTCATGCTTGTCAGTATTGTTACCCCGCTGACCTGCCCAGTGGCAGATCCAGGGGGAGGGTTCCCAGGGGTTGGAACCCCCTTTTTTTTACGATAAATATTATATATACTTTTGAATTGGGGCATTCCCCCTTTTTTATCCTGGGTTTGACCCCCTCTTTGATATGGCTGGATCCGCCCTTGCTGTCCATGATTATTTTTATGCTTAGGCTAAATTTAACACCATGATCAGCTGCTAGTTTGAGATTATTTTGTTTTTAAATGTAAATGTCGAAGAACGGGAATTTCAATGAACAGCAACCCCCTCCCCCCTTTTTTTTATGAAAGTTGTCGATCATATCAACAGTTAATGATCATTCAAGGTTCACAAATCAAACAAAAACTCTTGTAAAGGGAGGAATGTATATAAATATCAATCAAAACTGTTAAAATGTCTTCAAAATATATACTTACTTACTTCAATCGGACACTTTCAATCGGACACAGCAGACAAATGGCGCGAAATTATAGGGTAAATAATTTCGAAAGCTATCGGGGTTTTTCACCATTCTAATCTTTATACGTACAGATGCATACCCCGCTGGATAGTACTATAGTAGACTCATTTTACAGTCATCAATATTTTATATTTGCGTAACCATTAAAGAATAATTATCAGAATTTTATTTGGTTATTGCAAGGACGTATATTAGTTATACGTCCTTGGTTTGTGCAAGGATCTAATATAGTATTACTATATACAAATCCTTAGTTATTCCATACAAAAATTTAAACAGTTATTATTTGTGTTATCTTTTATCTATTTATGGAAGAGAAACAAATGTTAACAAAGAAAACAAAGACGTGTATCTACATTCCAGTTGCCGATTATGTCTCGTTATTATTTAATGTTGTTCATTATTTTTTTCGCGTTTTTTTTTTTATAATTTCGATTCCTCTGCTATTCAAAGGGAAACAATCCTCATGTAATTTTAATACACTGAAAAGTACTGGACAAAAATTCTATCGATGAACTGACGTGTACTAAAATGTACTTAACAGTACTGGATTTACTGCTAGGCGTTTTTTCTTAATTACCTGAACCAGTACTGACTGGTACTTAATCGATTGCGATAGTTGGTGTACTGAACACGTTCTGAACAACTGAAAAAGATGTTGACGTTTTTCCTTGCGGTTATTTCAGGCATTTAAGAGTTGTTCAGTTTAAAATGACCGTTTCAGTAATAATAACAGTTACAAGTGAAGGATACCGGATAAAAGACCTTTGAGATTTAATGAGTATGTGTTGCACAAGTACAACTCCAACAAGCTACATGTATCACCTGATCAATTTTACTGTATATCTTTTGCCGTTACAAAGGTTTGACGGCTAGAACAGAAGCTTTGTTAGACAACTCGGTAATTAAAAAGGGTACGTTTCAAGAAGGATGTTATTCTAGTCGAAAGCGTATTATCATGATTATATTACGATAAAATGTACTAAATTACTTTTTGTATCTTCTAAGCCAAAACTACCCAAAAAGTGTAGAAAGCAGCAGGAAAAATAAATAATCTTAACTTTTAACTTTTTACACATTGTGACTTGGATGGAGAGTTGTCTCATTGGCACTCATACCACATCTTCTTATTTATAATTAAGAATAACTACAGGATTTAAAATTGAAAGACAAAAAAAAAAAACGAACATTGAATTACAAAATTATGACTGCATTGAAATATCATACAAATCTTCTGTTTTCTGTCCAATGAAATGATCATATTTGTCTTCCTGGTCATCATCATTTCTTTTACGGGTCGTTGAATCGTAAACATCATCAACGGTATGACTATAAATATTACCATCAGCCTGCTTATGACGATTACATCCTGAAATATCATAGGTTCCTTCTTCGGATTGGCAATACATGTCATCTTGTTCTGTTTTCAGGTTTTGTTTGTTTTCGATTGAACTTCTTGGATTAGCAAGCTCATAAGACTCAGATCCAGCAAAACGTGTTTCATAATGATCTAAACCCTTAGAAAACTTTGTCGGATCGGTCTTTTGTTTTAGTCCTTTAATAAAGCTCGTATTTTCATTCATTTGCATGTCACACTGGTTATCGTTTGTCCCAATGTTTTCATAGTTTTGGTTATTTGTGTCAGCAGTAACACTGGGTAAAGATATACTTTCATTGCCAACATTACCACTCTTGTCAAGACCGGTATTCTGTTTTGCTTTTGGTTTTCTCCGCAAAACTTGCCTGCAATGTGAATAAATTATAAGTTTTGTATTTTCACCTGACATATGCAGTGCATAATGTAACACAATATGATTTAACTCAATTTGCCTCCCAGATTCAAAAAGCAATGTTGATATGTAGTGTGTATCAAACCGTGTTGGTTTGAATGCGTCTAGTGAACAGTGCAACGATTTTTTTCTGCTAGTATATGATAAATAAAGGTCGTTAACACTTATCTTCTGATAGTATATTATGTACTCCACAAATTACTAATTATATAAGTAAACACAATTTTTACCATTTTAATAGTCATCATTAATATTTATAAATTTTAAAATGCTATTTTGTTTTTCTTTAAGCATATATTTATCGAAAACTATTTATTAAAAATAAAGAATTCTTTCAAAATACACCAATGTATATATTTGTAATAGAATTTACATATTAAAAAGTCAATTATGAACAGATATATTTGATAAAAAATGTCTTCAACCGACGCATTTGTACTTAAAGTAACCAAAACAAATTACCTTCTGACGACACAAATAATTAACTACAAAACACACACTAACAAAACGATAGCTACAACCATACCAACAACTAAACCTGTAAAAGATTTCCATTTTATGTTTATAAGACTCAGCATTAAATTATGATTGTTGATCATAGTAAATGAAATAAGTTAAATGATATTTTGTTTTGTTGGCATCGTTGCGAATAACGTGGGTTTATGGTTACTTTATACAGGCAAGTAATACTATGGACCGCTCTTGAAACATTATAAACGATTTAACCAATTAGCTATGATTATTTGTGACGTAAGATTGTAATCTTATTAATGTATATCCCACATTTCTTCTACATTAAATTGATTCAGAATCCATTAGTGCATGAAGTGTATGTTTTCAATTTTCAATTAAAATTTGTCTTGACAACTTTGATTTATCCTTGAGAGATTCTCGCAGACATGTTAATGTATTTTGTCTTGGTTGTTATATTATGGTATATTTTTGTTGGCAATATACATGATATATTTATGTAATTTATCCTTTCAAGTTGTATTGGTGTATTTGTTTTCTGCTCTTTTTTTGGCATAGACAGGCTACCGAAAACGCTTTCAAACAGCCGTTGGAAAAATGCTTAGGCACAAACCATTTATCTTTACTCCTTTTTTGTCAGAAGTTCTTAACAAACACGAAATCAGTACGACGATATAGGTGTATGACAGGATTAAAATTAACTAAATAATATTTGTAACATACTCGCAACTCAGAAGTGTAATGTAGCTTGTCTAAAACATATATAATAAGCATTTCATATACTTACCTCTGTGTAGGGGACTAGTTGTCTCCTGTGAATCGTCAGATAAAATAGTTGGTACTCTCTAAAATCATTGATACTATCAAACATTAATAATTTGCACAGACATGGTTTTAATCGAGCAATTACTCTACTTATTATATTCTTATTTTCCCTTTACAATATAGTTGGAAAATAAGTGAGGCGGAAGATACTAAAAGGAAACTGGTATTCAAAATGACAAGTCAAAACAAACTGAAAAACAACGAAAAGACACACGACTATCTACAAAACACATCAAAGAAAACTAAATAATGAGCAACACAAACCTCACCAAAAACCGTAGATCACCACGTGTGGTCCGGAAGGGTAAGCAGATCCTGCTCATGTAAGTACAAATGCTGCAATATACACATATGGTGATGACAAATTCTAGAAACAAGGAAGACCGGATGATGGTTATGACAATTTGGAAACCGATTTCCAAAACGCTCAACCAACTAGTCATATCAAACGTACAAATTTCGTAGGGATGACTTTTAGTATCATAAGAATAATCATTACTTTTAGTTGCTAAAAAGTATTCACGATATTTCCTATGAACTATAATATTTATCTTCCTCAAGAGATGTCCAAATCGCCACCATACTGGTTTGTGGCAGTTTTTATAATGTTCAAAACTACAACAATCTTCTCCAGACATTTTGGACACGTATGGCATAGATTCAAGGATGTAATCAGATAAGCATCTTCAGGTTATTTTACAATATTATACATGTACGTAATGAGTGTCTATGGAAACGTAACATATCAGAGATGTAAATTACAAAATTTTGTTAAATGTGAAAATTGGAAAGCTCTGAAAACTTGCTTGTTATGTTTTGTATGCATTTCATAAGAAGTCTTCAAAATGTTAGTACGATTTCTTAAATTCTAAAGATGATGCATTGGTTTCAATTTTTATAAAACTTGCAAATAGAAAGTTATGTAGAGGTTGCGTTTCTTTTAACACTCGGTATATATCTAGATACGTTTACAAGGTTGCAAATACAGGAATGAAGAAAAACGTGATTATTATTGATATTTTGACACTAAATGTTACTTCATGAGTACTTGAAATCCCTAAGAATGTCTTTTTTTTGTTGATTAAATTTCTATAGGTGGAAAACAGTACTTTGAATATATGATGTTCCTTATATGCCACCAAACTCTTTGCACGAAAAAGAAATTGTCAACTGATGTGGATGTTTAAGGCGCTTCCGAACTAGTATTCGGAATGCGACTTTTATTGTGAATACATTTTCTGATTACCTGGATCAGTTCTGCCTGATAATTTGTATTGTTGTGGAAATGTTAAGCTGAAAATGTTATAACTTCCTAGCTAATGTTGGAAATGCAACTTTTGTTTTAATGTATTATCGGATTACATTTATCAGTCTTGCCTAATGATATATGTATGATTTGTTGTGGAAAATGATTTGCTACCAGTATCGTTTATGCATTATATAAAATGAGTGATATAATTGCCAACGGGACAACTACCACCAGAGACCCCGACATAACAAAATGTAAAAAACAAAGTTTTATTCAAAATGTTGTCTTGATAAACACTTTTTGTCAGCATAGCTCCCCATTTAATATGTATAATGTTACATTTTATTTGTTTAAATACGGTATACAAATTTAACAAAATAGTGTTAATAACAATCGATTTGCCATTTCGATATTGATGTAAGGTAAGCATTTGTTATAATGTGCATCCTTCGCAATTTTTCTTACTAGGGTTATTCATCATTCTTTGTCTTTTTCAAATATCAACAAAGGACCAAGTTAAAAGAAATGCATTATGTTTTATAGTTGAAACATTACCTTCACACGTATATTCAACCAAAAGCCTTTTTGATTGAAAACATCTTGGTTCTTTCTTAATTACTTCAGAAAGATTAAAGGTGCAAACATCTGAAATGTCAACATCGTCACATTGAGTTTTGATTAGTCCTTGGGCATCTTGGTATTCTGCTGAACAGTTGTCCAACTCTCTATCAAAAACTAGATTGTTAAGTTGTAGATAATATTTCGAACATTCAGAAAGTGAGATAGATGTTGCCTTGTTCAGGCATGTCTGTGAATAATTGAACGAACCTATAAACATAAAAACTTAAATGCAATGGGTAAACATACAAACAAAGCATTAATGATATGTAAATGATTTTGATGATGATGATGACGACAACGACGACGACAACCATAATGATAATGATAATGATAACGATGATGATGATGATGATGATGATGATGATGATGATGATGATGATGATGATGATGATGATGATGATGATGACGACGACGACGACGACGATAATGATGATGGTGATGCTGACGACGATGACGACGACGACGACGTCGACGACGACGACGATGATGATGATGATGATGATGATGATGATGATGATGATGATGATGATGATGATGATGATGATGATGATGATGATGATGACGACGACGATGATGATGATGATGATGATGACGATGATGATGATGATGATGATGATGATGATGATGATGATGATGATGATGATGATGATGATGATGATGATGATGACGATGATGAAGATGATGATGATAATGATGTCATATTTGTTTTCGTAAATTGTTTTGTTATAAATTATCTAACCAGTTTTAACCCACAATTGTCTTCGCAAAATAAACTATGCAGTATGGGTTTTAATCATTGTTGAAGGCCGTAAGGTGATCTATGCTTGCGTATATCCACTTATTTTAACTCTGGTGGATAGATGTTTCATTTGCAATCATACCACATCTCCTTTTTTTTAATCTTTATTAAACTGTTGTCATTCATTGGAATGTGTTATCCGCATGATCCACAAATCTGCAACTACAAAACACACTCTGCGTTACCTGTCTCGGTTTTTTAATTCAATAAGAGTCATCATGTATCATTTTTCGTTTTAGATATTTTAAACCAAGCAGTTATTCAAACAATCACCAAGAATTTATGTTGTGAACATTTGGTTATGAAAATAATGCAGCAGCATCTAGGAAAATTGGACAAGTTTGATTCCCAAAGCATTACATTGAGAAATTACTTTTTTAAAGAATCGAAGAGCAAAACCTGAAAAGCTAGATAATTATCAATCATAAAACATGCCTTGGTACTAAAACACTCCGTGATTAAGAGTTTTGGGAAGGAATCTTGATATCATTGTTGATCATTTAAAAGATAAAACATTCGAAGGCTGGGAGAAACTGAACAGGAAAAAAAAGATTGAATAATGAAGTTTTAATGTCTCAGTGCTAAGCGATAGGCTGTACGTATCTGTATGTATTTACCTTTCAAATACACACGACATTAATCTAGAATATATGAATTTAACAACCATTCTACACAGGGGAGTCTCTTCCTATATACAGTTATAGAAAACGTACTGCTAATATGAGTCACTTTTTAAATGTAAAATATAACAAAGAGGTGTAATTTCGCGGAGGTAATATAACAATGGGTATCGATTGATATAGAATTGGGTCATAAATGTTCATCTTCTACTAATATGTCTTTAAATTAAGGAGACACTATTTGATGGATGTTCAAATCTCGTATATCGATTAGGAAGAGACATATCAAAATGACAAACAGAAACTCATGGAATCGCTTAAACCCCAAAAGGAGTGAGACCGAGTGCGTCGACAGGGTAACATCTCTTGCTATGCATGCATCACACGCAATGCGACTTTATACTCAGTAAATATGTCACAATCTGGAACAGGACACAATCGATAAAATTACAGATTAAACGACTAACTACTCTTCTGGTGTCTAAGACTGCAAAAACATGTAACTCATGAGTTGAAACACCGACACATCGTATCGGTCAACCAATTCGCGATGGTCACTGTAAAATTTATGTAATGTCGATTTCAGTCGTTCATCATCATTACTCTGTTGGAACACAACCCGTTTATAAAGTCCGTATAGTGTGACGTAACTATTCACTGAGATATGTAGACGTAATACGATGGAGAAGAGGGCGTTTAACTCCTGTGAAATTGGAATTTGACAAATGGAAAGTTGAAATCCATCTTTATCATATTGAGGGGAAGATCAAGATTTGAAGCCTTATCTGTTTGTCTTTTGCGAAATTTCTGTATGTATTCTGCTTTAATATCCTTACACCAAACTCAACAAATATGTTTATAAAAAAAGTCCAGCATTTTGTTGATTTCATCGCTTGTGTATTTGTTATGGAAATCAATAAAGTTCTTGACACAGTAGGATTTTTCATGTATGTATGTATGTATGTATGTACATGTACATGTACATGTATGTATGTATGTATGTATGTATGTATGTATGTATGTATGTATGTATGTATGTATGTATGTATGTATGTATGTATGTAACTATGTATGTATGTATGTTGTATGTATGTATGTATGCATGTATGTATGTATGTATGTATGTATGTATGTATGTATGTATGTATGTATGTATGTATGGTATGTATGTAATAGACATTCTCCTCGGGGCAAAATTTGACTTGATATTGTGAGGACATTTTAATCCTCTTGTTATGCAATAGTTTACTGTTATTTGATAAGGGATTAAAAGTTGCCTATGTACAACACAATCTTCTTTACATTTTCATGTGACTTTTGTCTTTTAAAAATTTCCACACGTTGTTTAATACTATGAATTTGATTAAGGTGATGTTGTGCATTATTAGATTTAAAAGTAAATTTTAGAAAATTCCAGAACAAATACAAAAAAAAATAATTCTACCTTTAACAATATTTCTATCGAAATTAACAAATATTATTAATTAATTTAGGCTGCATATTACCTTCAGTGTAAAAATGTGCAACTTTATGTAAGCAATGCAATATTACACATAGAAATATTCAAATTGTCTAAAACATTGAAATATTGGCTTCGAGTGTCATTGGAAAGTTGTAAAAAGCAAATAAAGTATATTTTTAATTAGATATAAGAAAGACTGTTCCATATTTAAATTCACCAAAAAAAGCTCTTATCTATCTCGTCTAAAAACTATGTATGACAGTAATTTTGGTTCACATATATAAACTCCGACATGTAGTAACGTCAGAGGGAATTCACAAGTGAAATTTTAGCACTAAAATGTCCAGATTATTATATCGATTACATTCATTATCAAAATTAAAACAAAACTCTTGAATATAGGTTACTCTTTTTGCAATTTCAAAGGGCAAAATAATGGCTCTTATCATACCTCTTTGTGTGGATTTACCCAAATTAGGAGACCTTAAATTAAAATATCTGAAAGCCACGATGTATACACACTTGAGCCGGTAATCTCCAAAGGCGACATTAAAATGATAATCAAAAACATCTCAACTAATAAGAAACAAAAGTTACCAAAATGGATATTCAAACTCATAAGTCGAAAGAAAAACTGTTGCTGTGTAACATATTTGTTTTTTCGTTCATTATTTGGTACATAAATTATGCCGTAAGTTTTCTCGTTTAAATTGTTTTACATTTGTCATTTCGGGGGTTTTTATAACTTACTATGTGGAATGGGCTTTGCTCATTGTTGAAGGCCGTATGGTGACCTATAGTTGTTAATTTCTGTGTCATTTGGTCTCTTGTGGAGAGATGTCTCATTTACAATCATACCACATCTTTTTTTTGTTTATATTGACAATGAAATAGCAGAAAACGATAATCGATTTAAGGACAAACAATAGTATACAAAACACAACTTGGAAAACTAAAGACTGAGCAACACGAACCCCATAAAAATGGTTTTAATATCAGGTGTTGCGGAAGGGTAAGCAGATCATGCTCCACGTGTGGCACTCGTCGTGTTGCTCGTGTATATACACACCCGGTGGAAAAATCTAATTCGGTAGGTCTGATTCGAGGAAAAGAGGACGGGATTGCTTTAGGGAGTACCAAATAAGTATTTGATAATTTCCTAATTTCTCAACTAGACATTTAAGAAATATATGGCGAGGCACGGACAACATTGCTAATGATACCATCTGGAACTAACAGTCCACAACCAGCAGTCTCTACCACGTGCTAGAAACCGAATATAAATTGCATTCCACTTGATACATTTGGTTCTTCCAATTGGATGCTCTTTTCTCGATAATTTTTTAATAGGAACGTACAAACACTAAAATTTGAAAGCCAAGAATTTAAAAATATTCGATAGGCTATAGCATCAAAAAGGACATCACAAGGATATTACACTATACAAAAGAGTTCCTGAACGATCAGCGAATTCCTAAGACCTGTTAAATATCAAAGCATTTTTATAATGGGAGATTCACAAGACCAGGAAGGGAATATTTTGCTAAGCTTTCAAGATCAACTTCTTATTAGAATATTATTTCGATTAGTAACACACATCCTGAACAGCGCAGACTAAACAAAGGTAGATCTATCTAAGATAAAGTTAGATGTTTTGTTAAATGTATTGTGAATAATAGAATGTAAAAATATCTACTTTGCTGGTTTGGAATCGATATAAAATACTTCTAGACTTACCTGAACATGAACTTTGAAGTAGCGAAATATCATCTATTGCTATATCACTCGTATAATTGACTCCACGAATCCCTTCAAATATAATATTGTAAGGTTCTAAACTAAGAATGTCAAAATTAGCAAACTTCCAATTTCGTCCTTGATCTCCTGATTGTGACCAATATTTTGTTGTCGTGCTTCCTGACTGTATGTAAACGTTTAATGTCCCCATACCCTTTCCATACATATGGTACCAGAAGGTAAAACAAATCGTACCATTAAGGTTGACAGTAGTGCTGGTTAACTCTGATTTCGTACCGTTTGGTATATGTGAACCCTCAAGGTATTTGTAATGTCCATTAGCTTGTAGAACATAAATAAAATTAAAAAAAATTACTATGTTTCTTTCATACAAAGATTATAGGTTTATCTAAATCAAAACATCTTTAATTCAAAAACTATTTAGTTTTCTAAAACAGCTTCCGATAATTGAGCCACGATCCCTTTTTTTTTCTTCGATAGTTAGTCAAAAAAAATAAGACCTGTCATCGTATTTACAGTGCCATTTGCAACACTTCGGATGACATTAATGGATTAGAATCTTGTTTTTTTATGCAGGAGATTCAGAGATCCCCTTCCGGTTTGGTTGGGCTCGTGTTGCTCAGTCTTTAGTTTTTGTGTAATTTTGTGCAGACTGTTGTTTGTCTTTTCGTTCTTTTTCGTTTCTGTGGCAATGGAATAATGGGGATTGCTTGGTTTTCTTCGGCTTACGGTTTTTGATTGTCACCATGTTATTTTTCGATTCTTTGTTATGCAATGATTTATCAAATTGCCAACTCAGACTTGCTCACGTTATTTGAAGATGGTCTTGTATGAGAGATGTTTTGTCGTTTTTTCGGTTTGTCGTATTTGTTTTATTCAGTAACCTATGATAACATTATATTATGTCATCTTTAAATGACAGTGGCAAATGTGGCTATTACCCGTTTCAGTTAAATGAATTGTTATATACATGATCATGTTCACATTGCATTATCATGATTATGTACATCAAAAATACTAGAACTTTCGACCATTATACAAATATCTTAAATGTTATTCAAAACTTTTTGAATGTTCAGATATATTTTGTGGTTACTGGAAATTTTCAACAATAACTTAAGCCTAGTAAAAATTTAGGTAAACGGACAGAAAGTTACAAGTCAAAAATTTGATGGGAAAAAGGTCACAGGACAAAAATTTCCAAATAATTTGTTTATAAAATTATTGTTTGAATATATAAGAGAAAGATCTTGAAATAATTTCTTTTATTTCATTTATTCATCATGTTCATGTTACAGTTAAATTTTTAAAAGCCTTGATAAATGAAGATTTATCAAATTTAAATCTTGCTAAAGATATATTTCTTGGCACCATGAAGTCATTTAAGTAACAATCCACTTTGACAAATTGTTTTCTTAACAATTATTTTATCATTATTGATTTTTTAGAAGACATTTTGTTTACAAAATTGCTTTTATATATTAAAGTGCAAGAAAATACAAAATATTTTTGTCCTGTGACTTCTGTCCTAAATTCTAAATTCTAAATTCTAAATTTATGGTGTCGAATTTATTTAAATCGCAGTGAACATTTTTTTTTAAATTGTATATAAAGCAACTTAATAAATTTTAAAAATGACACCCTTGGTTTGTAACACCAAGAATTTAATATTAAAGAACTTCCATAGCAATCCTTGATAACCTTTTAAAAAAGAAATTGTGGTCCAAAGTTTCAGTAAAAAATTATCTTGATTAATTAAGTTTTGTCAAAATTTAAGATATGGCACATAAGAAGCACCTTAATAAGGTTTAATTACCTCAGTACAGATGTGTTTTACAGGTAAAAAGAAATCCTATTTTTCTTTAAACTCGTTTTTTATTTTTCTAGTGGATTCAAACGTCCTTGCGATTTAAGTTTTACAACATGTTGTTTAATTTTCAAAGGATGTTAATTAAAATTTATTACTTTCTGACCAGGTGTGCTCGTTTAAAAGATTGTGCCCCAAGCAGGAGGTATTACTGTATAGTTTACCGCTGATCAGAAAAATATTTTTAATCATTTCTTAATTTTATATCCCTTTTAGATTCCGCAAATTTACAGATCTAACATTATTGGGCTGTTATTTAGACGAATTATATATACAGAATGTGTTTTCAGCCTTGTATCACCATCACTGGTGATCCGATTGATAATATCTGTCGTAGAGTTGTCACTGGTTCAGACGTACTTTTAATATAATTATTTCTGTGACTGCATCCTACATTAATTTGTAAGATCCTCTACGATAGATAATTCAGCTAATCTGTAATATTCCATCTTCATGCCTTATATATCATGTACTGTGTTACGACGCTAGATAAAAACTGACGAGGAAAGGTAACACTCGGCCACCAAAAGCTTGATTTTAGTCGAGCCTGAGTGCTTGAGTGGTCTAGCGCAACGGGCATAGTGCAAGGCGATTTGGTGCCATGATATTTCAGTAGCATAAGTTCGAATTTCGGCCAGGGAAGAACAAAAATTTGCTTCCGCAAATATACAGATCTAACCTATCAAGTAAAATTCAGACCAATTCAGACTGGTCGAGTCAAAATCAGTACAGTCGAGTACAGATATAGGCCATTTCAGACTTTTACTGATTTGTAGTGTTATAATAGTATCATTCATGCGTGTAACATAAAATTAAGATATCAACGGAAGAATGGACAGGGGGTATTGTAATTGGTGAAATAAGGAATTTGACCATGGTAAAGATGATATCGAAACGTTTGTAAAAGATTATTCTTTGAAGATGTTGAAAGTTGCCCACCTGTGTCAATGCCAAGACAAAAGATCCAAATATAAAGTAAGCCTTTTATTTTCGGTAGTACCGCTTTTCATTTACCTATGTCAATATCACAATATAACGTGGTTATACGAGAAGCAAGCACTCTCTGAAATCTGGGTTTTTGAATGACAAGAAATCAACAAAATTAATATATCTATAAGGAAAATTAAGGGACGCCTAATATGCTTCAAAATGATAATGATTCTCATTAATTCTACTCCATAAAAGTCTGAAATAACCAAGGGAGCATACCCGTTTTCCAACAATTATAAAACGTATGATAAACAGAAATACGACAATTTGGACGAAAGATCGATTGTATAATGCACTTTTTATGGAATACGCAAGTGGGTTTTTTATTATTAATAATGTAAACATTTACACGATGCAGTGGTGTGATCATTAGATGGACCAGTGTACGATGATTTGGTTCTCCTAGCAGCAGTTGCCCAAATATATGACGTTGTTAGATCCGATGACCAGTTGCATTTGTCTGTTTCAAAGTTACAATCCAGAACGAAACCTACAATCATTTACAGATTTAATCGAATATTTGACATGTAACTGATTGAAAAATTTAGTAGAGCGAATGGGATATAGATTAAACATTTAAAAATCATTGACATTTGGACTATGACCATTCATTATCGTAAGTATATTATACTTGTTTATTCTTTCAAGCACTGAAACGATTAAATGAACAATAATAAAGTTATAATTCGAAGGTAACAATGTGGGGATGTTTTTTTTTTTTTATATCAAGTCGTTACCAAAATAAGCAACTTTGATAAATCAATTGGATTTGTGCTGATTGCTATTTTAATCTTAGATATATGATTTTTTTTCTATTAGTTGTTATATACTTTGAACTAGCTTTCGGTAACTGCGATCTGTACTTTGTGTCTGTTGTGTTTTGTTTGTGTGCTTTGTACCTTTCCGACGAGTTATGCCCTTTTCAACTGATTGTTATTGTTTCTTCTTATGTTGGATTGTTACACCACTTTCCCAGGTCAGGGGGAGAGCTTGGCGCTAGCAAACATGTTTAACACACCCCATTCTGTATGTGCCTGTCCCAAGTAAGGAGCATGTAAATCAGTGGTTATCTGTATATCATATTTGTTTTTCGTTTATTGCTATGTACATAAATCAGGCCGTTTGTTGTCTTTTTTTAATTATTTTACATTTCTCATTTCGGGAACTTTAATAGCTTTCTATGCAGTATCGGTTTTGCTCATTGATGAAGGACGTAAGGTGACCTATAGTTGTTAACTTCTACGTCATTTGGTCTGTGGTGGAGAGTTGTCTCATTGGCAATCATACCACATCTTCTTTTTTTTCTTATATTATAATGCATTCTGTTTTGTACGATGGGACATTGCCAGAAAATGAGTCTATTCATTCTGTTGCATTTACAAGTTCATATGAGGAAAACAGGAAAATATAAATTTGGCGGACTATGACGTAATTTTATGATAAATTTTGTAAAAATAATCTGTCGAAACCTCGATTACTATAGGTTAGGTCATAAAAGGAAAAATACATATGAGTGGCCAATTAATACTTGTGCGACACCAAATTGTTATACCTTGAATTCAAAATATACTATAGTTTTTTTATGAACCCTTTATTTTCCTCTTATCGAATTCAATACAAAACTACATTTTCCTTCACGAGAGAACTCGTTGCAAACAATGGAATGTATTTGCCTAAACACTCAATTTCTAAATTGCCAACTAATTTACAGTCAAATTGCTTACTGTAAAATTACGACTTTCAAAATGGAAACTTATCCATACATCGTATATACGAAGATTGTTTAAAACAACATAGGTTTTACCTCTTTCATTGCAAGGTCTTGGTAGCAATGAAATATCATCTACTGCTATGTCACTCGTCGCAGTTCGACCTCGAATTCCTTCAAATGTCATCGTGTATGGTTCTGTTGCATTAATATCTAAGAAACCAAATCGCCACACGTCTTGTTGATTTCCTGATTGTGCCCACAACTTTCTTGTTGTGTTCTCCATTACCAAGTAAACATTTAATGCCCCCATTCCGCTACCAAACATATGGTACCAAAATGTAAAACAAGCATCGCCATGAGGATGAACAGTCATGCTAGTAAAATTTGATTCGTCTCCTTGTGTTCTCTTTGAACCTTCAAAGTATGCGTAATGTCCTTTCACTTCAAAAGAAAACAAATTCACTGAGTCAAGATGACACGCGCTTATCGTTTTTATAATTTATGTTTGGTACCACTCTTCGATAATCAAATGAGGCGAATGTTTCGTTTAATAATTCTGCGTTCGTTCTATAAGAACAAAACATGATCACACATTTGCACGAGCAGTAGTATGAAGAATGATGGCGGTGACTATTAATTGAAATCAATACTTGTTTACGTACTTCGACAATATTTAGTTTATGAAATGCAAAATTATAAAAATAAGATGATGTGGCTTGACTTGGGACAGGCACTAACAGAGTCTGGCGGGTTAAAACATGTGTACAGGCGCCACCCCCTTTTCCCCTACCCTTAAATGGGACAGTGTCTAATGTAACATCGACAACAGTAGGGATTTTGCTTAAACGCAGATGCAAATTGATACTTAATGAATGAAAGAACAATCACCAAATTGAATACAGATTTCCACGCATACGTTATACGAAAAAGAAAATAAAAAAGAATAAAAATGAAAAATAACATCTTTCCTAAGGCCAACTCAGAATAAAGCAGGCAAGTCTCAATTGCCCTTTTGATTTATATATATATATATATATATATATATATAAAGTGCCTAGAAAATCAACCTAACGATGTTAGAGTAGATTTGTAGCCCTTTTCACAAAAAATCTTAAGTGTAAAATTAATCTTACGATAAAAATATTTAGTTGAATTGTTAAGGAATATTTTAGACTTACGATAAATTTTACACTTAAGATTTTTTGTGAAAAGGGCTATTGATTCGTAACTTCCTCCCCGGCGCCGGGGCTGGAACCTGTACTTTTTATTTCTAACTTCTACGACAACACCGCCTAGCATTGCGCAGAGACCTTATCCCCTCCTCTAACTCTAGCTTATATTAAATAAGCTTTCGTTTCGGGAGGTGTTACCTTCTTGTAGGAATTAAATAAGGATCGCTGATACAATACACGAAGTATTCTTATTAGTGTACAGAAATGATCACCTACTCATCTCTTCAGTATAATTACAGGATGCTAATCTATTTTTAGAAGCATACAATCACTGTAAATAAATATATGTATATGTCTGCCTGTGTGTAGTGACAACTGCAAATCATACCTTGTCCATCGGATTTCTTATGATTAAGATTATATATATATATAAATGCCTAAGAATGTAACTTTAACACACGAATAAGTGTTATAAAAATAGTTGTTATATTTTATATATTCACGCAATATTTCGCTAAACAAATTAGCTTCATCAGACGTGTGCAGCTATCCAGGTGAAAAATTGGATGCTGTAAAGAAAATTTTGCAGCTTAATGTACATGTCTGTAATATGTTTTTGCCGCTTAATGTACATTGCGATTCTTAAATCAAAACAAATAGTTGTGTTAGTTAAATAGTATGAAGTTCAGGATTTATTCCTTTTGTTTTGGATAAAACTGTTTTTCATCTCTCTCGTTCAGTCCATCAGGTTCAAGAGTACGTAGCTGATGCATCCAAAATCTCTCTCTCTCTCTCTCTCTCTGTTTTCTACTTTGGTTGTCCCAATTTTGGTTTACCTCTATTATTTGAAAGGTGATATTTTCAAAAGTATGTCCTGTTCTTAAGAGGTGTCTCGTGATTGGGCAGTTTCTTCCTTTGGTATAAAATGACCGGTGATTATTAAGTCTGATATTGAATTTAGTTTCTGTTTCGCCAACATATTGCAGCTTGCAAGTTCCACAAGTAAGAATATAAATACTATTTTCCGTTTTGCAATTAGATGTAACATAGATGTTGTATCGCTGCTTTGTTACTGTGCTGGTGAAAAAGTGTTCAGTGTTGGCTACTTTACAGCACTTACAATTGCTTCTTCCGCATTGTTTGTAACACCCGATTTTAGAGGTCTCTTGTTTTTTTACTTTAGATGTAACAAGTATGTCTTTGAGATTTTCGGGTCTGCGATAAGCAATAACAGGAGGTGATGGAAAAATTTCTTTTCAGGAAGAGTCATTTTCAATAAGACGCCAGTGCTTGCGGACAGTAGATGAAATATTTGTCAAATCAGGATGGAAGGTGACAACAAATGGAATTCTATATGTGCGGGTCGTCTTATCTTTGTATTCCACGAGGATCTTTCGATCTTGTTCTTGTGCTTTATCGAAAGCTTCTGAGATATTTTTGTTTTTGTATCCTCTTGATTTTAGTTGTTGTCTGAGTTGTCCTAAACGGTAGTTAAGTTTGGATTCCGAGGAGCAAATTCGCTTTAGTCTGATGGCTTGACTGTAAGGAATGCTCCTGGGGCAGTGTTTCAGGTGACAACTCTTCGGAGAGAGAAACTGGTGTTTGTCAGTTTTCTTTGTGTGGAGATCTGTTGTCATGACCACGTTTTTGACAAATGTGGTGGTGTCGAGAAACGCAATCTTTTCGCTTGAAAATTCAGATGTAAATTTTATTGAATGATGGAACTTATTACAATGATCTAAAAAGTCTTGTAGATGTTCTGTAGTATCGTTCCATTTCATGTCAATATCATCAATAAAACGGAGCCAAGACAAGCGTTTGTATGGCACACTCAAAAGGATGCGTTCTTCAAGATCCCCCATAAAAATGTTGGCAAAAGAAGGTGCCATTTTTGTGCCCATACTAGTACCGTCAATTTGTAGAAAGTGCTTGTCGTTGAAAATAAAGTTGTTATTTTCAAGCACTAGTTTAAGCAACAGAACTAGACAGTCAGTTGAGGGATGTTTATCCGTTCGAGTGTTCCATACTTTTTCACACGCGGTTATTCCTTCATTTTTCGGAATATTAGTGTATAAAGAACACACATCCATCGAAACCAAAATTGTGTTGTTAGGTAAGGGACTTAAGGAACTAATTTTCTTCAAATAGTCAGTTGTATCTTGAATATGAGATGGCAGTTTTCTAACATGTGGTCTAAGATGGTAATCCACGAATTCCGAAATAAATTTTTTCTGTAGGATGGCCATTAGCTGATACTATAGGTCTCCCTGGAATCCCTTCTTTATGGAGTTTAGGAAGTAAATAAAATCGACCGGCTGTGCAAGTTTCATCTGGGCGTAGATAATCGTACGTGTCGTCATCAATTTGTTTATCTTCATTCATTTCCGAGAGGACATCATTTATTTTTTTGCTGATGTCTTTAGTTGGATCACATGTTAACTCTTTATAAAATTTAGTATTAGAGAGCTGACGATTTCCTTCTTCGATGTAGTCTGTCTTGTTCATGACAACAACGGCACTTCCTTTGTCTGCTTGTTTGATAACAATGTCGTCACGGTCTTTTAAGTTTATCATGGCTTGGCTTTCTGACTTTGAAATATTCCGTACATTTTTACCACTGATTGAAGATCTGACTTCAGCTTTAACTGATGTTATAAATGATTCCAAATTATCGTTTTTGCTTTTAGGTGGATTCCATGTACTTTTCTTTTTAAATTTGGGGATGCATATGTCTCCTTCATCACTTTCATGTTCAGATTCATTCATTCCGGCTTCTTTTAAATTTTTCTTCTGTTGTCTATTGAAATGTTCTTTCAAACGAAGACGCCTGGCAAATTCTTCTACATCTGTCTCTAATTGTAAATTATTGACGGTAGCTGGTACTGGACAGAAATTAAGGCCTTTACTCAATATTTTTTCTTCAGAGGCAGTTAGTTCTATTGATGACAGATTTAAAACTAAATTATTTTGGACTGAGTGTTTCTGTTTTTTAAAAACGTCTTTTTTCTCGGTCGTTTTAATTCACTCTCTCTTAAAATTTGATTTTCTTCAAAAACGGAACTTTGTTGTTTTAAACGGTCTCGTTTGAATTTCCTATTACATATATATAAGTGCCTTTAAATAGCAGCACATGACATACCTATCTATGGGAGTGTGGATTAATCAGTACAGAGATTAATTCAATTACACAAATAAAATTATAGATTGCCTAACACTATTTAGTATGTAAATATAAGAATGTTTAAAATATTTACAAAATGATGAAAATAAACGCAATATTTTGCTAGACTAACTAGCTTTATCAAGCGTGCATCTATCCAGGTGAAATCGGATGTAGATGATAAGAAACTTTTGCAGCTCAGTGTATATGTTGCACTTGAATTTAGCTGCCTTGAAAAATAATACATAATTTGGATGAAGTTCAAGATTTTTACAAAATTGGTAGTTGGATATATGGATCTACAATCTGTCCATACCTGTATCTTGGCATTGCACAAGGTCATGTTTTTCTCTGACTGTTTATGACGTCTTTACACTAAATCCATTGGATGTTGGATGTGTACGGATTGATAATTTAGTCTTAGATGCATGATTTTTTATCAGTTGTTAGTGGCTTTAAACTAGCTGTCAGATAACTGCGAGTACTCTCAGATCTGTTCCTAGTGTCTTTTTGTTGTTTGGATGTACAAGTACCCTGCCACGTCCACTTGTATTTTTGTCCATCTGATGAGTTTAGCCTTTTCAACTGATTTTTATAGTTCGTTCTTATGTTGTACTGTTATATCACTGTCCCAGGTTAGGGGGAGGGTTGGGATCCCGCTAACATGTTTAACCCCGCCACATTATGTATGTATGTGCCTGTCCCAAGTCAGGAGCCTGTAGTTCAGTGGTTGTCGTTTGTTTATGTGTTACATATTTGTTTTTCGTTCATTTTTTGTACATAAATAAGGCCGTTAGTTTTCTCGTTTGAATTGTTTTACATTGTCATTTCGGGGTCTTTTATAGCTGACTATGCGGTATGGGCTTTGCTCATTGTTGAAGGCCGTACGGTGACCTATAGTTGTTAATTTCTATGTCATTTTGGTCTCTTGTGGACAGTTGTCTCATTGGCAATCATACCACATCTTCTTTTTTATAATTATCCCGCTCTACAGTAAACCTTGCTGAAAAGTTAGTCCGTTTGGAATAAGATTGATCTTTGGCAAGGATAAAAGTCACTAGAATAAAGTTGAACCATGATTAAAACCTTACGATAATCTATTACCACCCCAACCTACCCCTTTTTTCAACGGTAGATGAATGCCCTCCCCCCCCCCTCTCCCCAAAAAAACGAAAATGAGTTAACAGGCTATAACGGCCTCTTTAAGTAAATGATTTATGGTGTTATTTTTTTTTTTAAATAAATGCCTATTTCAGCTAAAATTTCCTGGTTTTGGACAGAATAAAAATAAGGAGATGTAGTTCGATTTACAATGAGACAACTATTACACTATTACTATCTACCAAAGTTCAGATGAAGCTGATTAAGCAAAGTCTGGATTTGTGCTCTAATTTGTACTCAGATTATCGATATAACCGTAGATAACCGAAGATAAACAAATAAAGGCTCTTTAAATGTTTGAAATTATGATATTTCACTTGCCTGTTCTTTTCCCGATCCTATTTTGGATCCCCTGCTTCTAAGCGGTACATGTGTTATTAGTCATGCACGATTAACTTTTGCTAAATAAGTTGTCTACGTGTCACTGTGATTAGTGATGCTAATAAACTTGGTAAACCATTAAAAAGGGTTCCTTTGAAAAGTAATAAACATATATATTGTTTTTGCAAAAATGTTAAATAAACTTATCGTTTTGTTTGAAATAATTGAAGCCAATTGAGAAATCTTCACAAAGTCGGAAAATTTTCCATTCAATTTATTTCATTTGAAAAGGTTAAAAAATATAGATCGAAATCATTATAAATATAAAATGTGGCGTCCTTAAAGATTAAAGCCCCGTTTTAACAGCGTTTGTCTACTTTTGCCAATTGCCGAACATTCAAAAACATAATGAAACTCGTAGCCAATATCACCGGAATTACATAAAGTACAAATAAAATGTTCTCTGATTATTTCGCCATCTTCAAGTTTCAATAGAAATGTTTGTGTTCAAAGATCTTAATCTACAAGAAGAATCACTATTTATGTTATATAGAATATCAAAGTAGGCTTCGCAACTTAGTTTTTGCATAGACTTTAATCGGTTTTTTTTCCGCCTAAATTTCTTGAAACTCCTGATTGAGTTGAACATTTTAATAGACAGCTTATATATGCCAATTTTATTTTTTTAAATATTGCGCCATTAAAACTCATTTTGTCCAGTAAAACATTTCTTGAACGAGTGGAATTCTGAAATAATTATTTTTTAAAGCTTTTATCTTTATAGCGATAGCCTATTTGTGAAAAAAAAAATCGTACGATCTAATTTCAAATTTCATTTAGTAAGATTTATTCCCCCATTTAAAATTAAATCGTTCTTGTCCATTAATTTGTCTATACATGATTTACATTTATGATGCGAGAAAAGCCACACATATTTGATATTAGTAGGATAAAAGTCACAAATATGTTAGAAAATATCATCCAATTGTACACATTGGGAAAAAGTCCATGAAAAGGGTTTAAATATTTTTTTAACGTCTTCATTTTTTTATTTATATTTAATCTCGATTACCAGATTAAAATTTTCAACCCCATGTGTACATACCCAGAAACTGTTAGGTGTGAACATGAAATAGATGTAAGAAATTTGTGTCAATTTTATGAGGGTCTGTATGGGGTCCTTCAACACTGTATTCTATTATTTTTTTCAGTCTTTTTCTTTATTCTTTATATATTAGCACTTCATCATTCTCTATTCATTATTTTTTTTCGATTTTTCTGTTTTCATTATTTCTTTGCCTTTATTCGGCACTTTTTACCCATTATTCTCTATTCCGTAAACCCCATCCAGACTCTCTTTTTTAATGAATCGCTAGAAAAAAACATCTTGAATGTGGCATTAGCTTGAATTTACCTCTACACCAACCACAGCTGTTCTTTATAATCTTTTGTTGTAAATAACAAAGTGTCAGCTAAGACGTGACAAGTGAAATAATTAAAAGACCGTCATTTTTTTACAGGAACTTATTTTTACCAAAAATTATTTTGTTTGACTAAATATCTTAGTATCAATAGATAATTTGATTTTGAAGTTAAATGAATTTTAAACAGCGAGTGCCAACCGGCACGTGACACATATAAAGTACAAATTCCAAATCTTCGTGTTCAATGAATCTTATCTGGGACTATTATACTCAAACAACGCCATGGCTAAAAAGAAAAAGACAAACAGACAAACAATAATACACAAAGCACAACACAGAAAAAATAAAGACTAAGCAACACGAACCCCACCAAAAACTAAGGGTGCTCTCAGGTGCTCGGGAAGGGTAAGCAGATCCCGCTCCACATAATATATCTCATTCGATTCAAAATTGAAATAAATTCTCAAATATTTAGATTGAATATGGAAATAATTTAAGAGTTATGGGTCATACAGCAACTGACGTCTTATATGACATGCACGAACTATATATTTTGCTAATTTGTTAATTCGACAGTCAATATATAGAGGGCAGTCAAAGATGAAATGGAGCTCAGTTCAGTTTTTTTCAACTGTTACCAAATATTATAGTCTTTTATGTAGAGTTACGTTTGAATACCATCTAGTCTAAATAGGGCTAAGTATGACCGCTCAAGTTTACTCAACGTAATTATCATTTTCTAAGACAGCTTTTAAATTATATTATATGTTCATAGTGTTAAAACTGTTTGTATCTTTGCAAATAGGCATGCATGATGAGTAGAGCCCTTTTCAACAGATTTTTATAGTTTGTTCTTAGGTTATACTGTTACACCACTATTCCAGGTTAGGGGAGGGTTTGCGCGACATCAAACTAGTTTGAATTACAAATACTGCTGTTTTAGGGGATCTCTTTTGATTTATAAACTAGAATCAATATATGTATTAATAAATTTTAAAGATCATGTATATTTTTACACGTTTGTCCGTATTTTACCGATAAATGGATTCAGTTTTCTTTTTTTTCGCAGTTTAAATTAACATTATTTAGAAAAGTATAAAGTCAAAAGTTTGTCAAACTTTTATGGATTTTGTGAAGCTTTTTATGATAAATAGAGTTTTGTTTTTTAATTTTCGTTTGACCTCATCCTTAATTTTATTTTATCATAGATGTAATTACATCTATGATTTTATAAACCAAATACAAAACACGTGAAAAAAAACCAACTAGAACATGCTGAAATAACATATACATGCTCAAACTGTATGTATACACGTGCGTAATAAACTGTTCCTGGTTGAATGATAATGAATTTCAATCGATTACACAGGCGGCAATCAATATTGAATGTGGCACGTGTCGATAAACCATTAAATAAATTCGTAATTTTTAAAGATGTAATTATAAAATGTTGAATTATTTATTTTAAAATAGTCTTCTTCTATATTTCATGTCCTTTGTGCCAATTATTTAATATCATCTGGTCCTTGTATTTGCGTCACATTTTATATTTTTTTTTATCAGAATCTTTCAACAATTTCGATCACAAAGATGAAACTTTAAAACGTTTAAAAATATTTTCACGAGTCAAACAGGTGCTTTCTTTATCATGTTCTACGCATGCGGGAACGTATTCTTAAAAATTTAATAGACACTAAAAAGTAGTTAAAAAATTAAACGAGAGACTCAAATATATTTCTTACTGAGCAACTTAATTTGAAAATTGACAATTTCCCGCCTTTTTGTTAAACACCAATCTGTATATGAATTTGGATTCATTCTAAATTTGTTATCCTCTTGTCACTTCCTGATTTCATTCGTTTAAAAATCGAAAGTAAACGTAATCTATTCTTGATAAATTTAAATATACTGTCATTTTACTGAATCGTTCCAAGTTTATAAAATCAATTCCAAATATCGATTTAATCGGGATAATGATTATGCAGAGATATAGTTGTTACAATTTCATTAAGAGAGCAACTTTTTAACTTCAGAGATATGGAGGGGATCATGATTGTTTTGTCTGAGATTATTTTAGTTTTTTAATGCTATCGATCAACCTATTTTTCAAAATTTATCACTATAAGTTATGGGGAAAATCTGAATTCAGAATATTTTTTTTTCACCTCCTGGCCACAATATTTTTGGCATTAAATTGGGGATCAGAATATATTTTTTAGGAAGGAAACAAAACCCCATCCCGTTCCCTTTGAAGTTCAATAGTCGTTCTTTTATGCTGTGATTCCTGGTTTAACTTTTGTTGATCAGGAATGTCCCCTGAAAATAACTAAGGTGAAGTGACATTGTGAACTAGATTTCCGGATCCTTGTTCTTATCTTCATATTTAAACATCACATCATGCAACAACTGCCTACATTTGTAGCATTCATAAGGCCCTCAAAGATCATTGAAGGACTTGGGCATATGTATAGCTAGTAATATACGTCCTTGGTCCTTTACTGTTGCCCCAAATAATGTTGGTTTCCATCTCGGGTAAAGTGACTTAAGCCCTCAAACTCCTAGCTGAAACCAGGTACTTGGGTCAGGACATTTTTTTTGGCCCTGATGCTCCCCCTTTTTTTCCAAAATCCGCATATTTTTTGTTTTCTATTAATTTCAATTAATTTTGCGTTTTCCTGTATTATAAGAACATAAATATACTACAAATAACTTGTATTTGCTATTTACTATCAGTCCCAAGCTTACTATCCACAGTGGTCTCTCTATATATATATATAAATATCTGTGACTAAGATATGTCCTATAACAGCTTTGTGAAACTGGGGCCCGATATTGCATGTCTGTATTTAAAGTACAATCATTTAAAGTCTTAGGTTAGGACATCCTAGCTAAGATAATCCTAAGATAGCTTCGTTGTGCATGCTGAGACATCTTTTAAGTGGGTCCTTACTTTATCCTAATATTTGTCCTAAGAAATTCTTAGGGCCGATCGATACACAGGCCCTTGGTCTTTAATCGTATTTTAACATAATCATAAGCGCGCCGATGATTAATTTTGATAACTAATTACCATCCGATATGAAAAAAATTAGCTTGGCATCCTGACCGAATATAATACTTCGTCTACTGTCGAGCAGTGAGCCAGGGCTGATATGCATAAAACTACTTAAGTTAAGATTTGTTCCGAACGGACGGATTTTTCTACATGTCTTACGATAGATTAGTACTACGATTGGATATCTTAACTTAAGTGGTTTTATGCATATCAGACCAGGATCTCAGGCTATTAGAAAATAAAATGAACAGTCAGACATGCTACTTTTTACATTCATGAGATATAATTGTCTATATTTATCGTTTTTCGTTTCAATTTATTTTTGTAAACAGTACAAAAATTAAATCTTTATATTTTTAATATTTGCTTTTTCCGACGGATATGGTGAACAAATTAAAGTAAATAACTTGAACTGTAAAGACAATATATAGGTGTACGCTTATTGGCCTTTTACTATCTATTCTTTGACTAGATATATGCGATGTGTTCTATGACAATACTCGTGGAAGGCTTGTAACAAGGTATAAGGTAATTAACAAATCCCAAATTAGCCAGGCCTCTAGGGCACACGTGTCAGGTGGGTTTAGTCACGATTCTCCAACATTTGAAAAATCCAATTCACGTTTATCCAACAAGTTTCAAACAATAGATAGGCTTGGTGTTTATATAACAATTACAATTGAATTGTTGTTTTTGGGAAGGTATAGTGAAACCTGTTTATGATTTATAATATAAATTACATTTATCAACTTTTAATAATAAATGTCAAATAAAAAGCAACTTCAGCAAAATAAATATATTAATGGAATTAAGTAAAAAAATAATTCCGTATTTTTGGCCGATTTTATCTTTTATTAAAATATTTATCAACTTGAAAAACTTTTATCTTAAAAAGTAAAAGATGATGTTTTGTTTATCAATTTGTTGAAGAAATAAGTCAATTATGATAATAAAAATATTTATGAATTAAGATTAATGTATAATAATTAAACATGACACTTAATTAATACTATATTAATACATTAATTATAAAATAATTATTTCAAGCTCGTATCATAATTGTGGCAAAGCCAAGCCTAACAAACTGAACACTTCTCTACATAAAAGGAAAGGAGGAAAGGGTCAAGTTACGCAGCTTAGAGTATATGGAAGTCAATCCAGATCATCATTTGGCTATCGAATACAATTAGTTAAACATGTAGCAAATCGTTCACAGAGCTAATAAACATTTTGACTAATCAATACAATTAGTTAAACATGTCAGGTGCTCACTCTCAAAATGTCTGACGATGGTCGTGAATCAACAGCCTGTATTATCCATGGATGTGAAGTTAGCAGCCGGTTCGTTATTCGATATTCGATATTCAATATCCAACCGGCTGCTAGCAGTCGGTTCGATATTCAAATTTAGTTGAAAATCATTAAAAAAATATAATATTTGATAACATTAAAAGCATGATTTTCATAGTTGAAAGGAGTGAAAAGATACGTAGGAAATCGTTTTATGACCCCTTCAAGTTGTCTCAAACTCTCACTGTCCTCGAATATAAACCCTTATCAATGCTTATGTAAAATGCATATTTGTCTTAATGTGATATAAAAAATAATAATAAAAGACCATTGGTTAGATATCAGAGATAATAAGAACTTTCTCTACTCATAACAACGAGTGGAAGAGATAGCAAGACAGAATAATTTGTATTTGAATTTATATAAATAAAGGGCGAGATAAGCCCAGGCCTTAAAACTTTGTTATAAAAAAAAAAAGAAAAAAAAGTCAATCCAGATCATCATGATGTCATCGCTTAACTGCGTACGTACTACGAGAAACGCATGTCACTTTACAGAGCCCGCAGTAAAGAAACATCATTGTTAACAATCACCTGTATAGATGTGCAAATTTATGTTTTAATTACATGACTTGTATTTAAAAATATATTGTTTGTGATTGATTTATTTTATTGTGCATAACTGGTTGAATATTTGTCTATTAGTGCTTATATTGTTTATCAATGATTCTGTTTGTATGATATTAGTGCTCTTTGATACAAAACATATATTTACTTTTTCTCAGTAATTTTGACCTTCATTTGGTATTATTATTATTTTATTAAATAGTTCATTTGGTTGAATTATGCTATTAATTTTCCCTCAACTTAAAGCGTTTCAAGATTTTCTAAAGTATTCGTCTATTAGTTCTTATATCGTATATCAAAACAATGATTCTGTTGTTTGTATGATATTAATGCTCTTTGATACAATAGATATATATATTTTATAATTTTGACTTTTTCATTTGATATATTAATATATTATTAAAAGTTCATTTGAGCGGGATTTACTGTAACTCATATTACAGGTATATTCCGTTAATCCCTAATGTCAAAAAAATCACGTTTCTCAAACAAGAAATTCTTTACCTGTATATAAAAATATAAAATGTTGGAGAAACGTGATCACACCGTCAGGTGTGACTGTCAATTCGAATGGACCATAAGATAGAAGGTCGAGTTTAATACACAAAGTTAAAATACATATTAAAGGAGGTGGCAAATACAAATAGATCACCGTGGAATATTAAATTATATTTAGGGTTAATTCCGTTGTTTACCAAAAGATGATTTTGAACATGTATTTCATATACATGTAGGATGGATAAATCCGATGCTATAAAATGATAAATAATGTATAAATTTATAAATCTAAAGAAGAAGTAATTAAAACCAAAATGATTTCTCTATTTAATTAGTTTAATAAACTGTTATCACAGAGATATGTCTCGCCTTTTTGTAATTTTTATAATGCAAATGTTGAAATTAAAATAGCAATACTTTAACATGTAAGTTATGCAAATATTCAAAGTCGATGAACCATGACTGAAGGTACATGGCTAAACAATCTTCATGGAATGAGATGTGCCAATGCTAATACAACTGCATACCAAATACCATTGACTTGTTATAAGTCGTTCCCTTTAAACAAACCTAAACACAAACATTAACTTGTAAACTATGTAAAAGTTTAAAAGTCAATGAACCATGATCAGGGGTTGGGCTATATAATCTCCATGGAAACGATACTTGCAAATGCTAATACATTTGCATACCAAATATCATTGACTTAACATTAGTAGTTCATCTTAAACTGATCTAATCACAAACTTATACATGTAAACTAAGCAAAAGTTTCAAAGTCAATAGACCATGACTGAGGGGGCGGGGCCAAATATTCTCCATGGAAATGAGATGTGCTAATGCTTATACAACTGAACACCAATTAACATTGGCCTACCACCATGGTTCCACTTGAACTGACCTAATCACAAACTAATACATGTTAACTTAGCAAAATTTTCAAAGTCTATAGACCATGACTAAGGGGGCGGAGCCAAATAATCTCCATGGATATGAGATATGCCAATGCTTATACAACTGCATACCAAATATCATTGACCTACCACTAGTGGTTCCCCATAAATTGACCTAATCACAAACTAATACATGTAAACTATGAAAAATTTCAAAGTCAATAGACCTTGACTGAGGGGGCGGGGCCAAATAATCTCCATGGTAATGAGATGTGCCAAGATTCAAGATTCTTTATTTCTCAAACACCATATAGTTACAATGGTACAAAGAAGCTCATCAAAGGTTTTAACATAACATAAACACAAATGACAAGATGAGATGAAAAAATAAAATAAAACAAAATAAAACAGTAGTGGCGAAGAGTGGTGATTAACCAGGAAGACTTGCTTAAAAGTTATAACCCTGATAAATTTACACAGCTTTTTTAACTTATTTTTTTAATTTTAACTGAAATAGTTTTCCAAACTTTAGTATATTGCTTCTGTGCAAGAAAAAAGTATCCAAATATTGTGCTCAAAAATTTGCCAAAGAACTACACTGCAAAATGTAATGAAATTCTTCACCAATCTCGTTACAATGACATAAATTATAATATTTATAGTTACGTTCAATTTTATTCCATCTACCAGTTTCGATGGGTAACTTGTGGTTTCCCGTTCTAAATCTACAATATGTTATTCTATCTTTATCACTTAAAATATTCAGATATTCTTCATATTCAAATTTTTGTTTAAACAATTTGTAGGCCAAACCTTTTGATGAACAGTGAATATCTGCTCTCCATTTCCGTTGAAACTGATGAAATAACCTTTGTTTTAAACTAATCACCAACCATTTAGGATTAAAATTTCCTTGTGACAACCATATATTGCTGTATCCACATCTATCTAATGCATCTTTAACGTATTTCAACCAATCTGACCTAAATTGGTTGTCAGAATTCTTCAAGAACATGTATCTGTATAATATTTTAGCAATCCTGCTATCATCCCCATTTACCATTTTTGACCAAAAATTAACCATACGCAGCTGTATATGTAAGGACATGGGATAAATACCACGTTCACCATAAATCATAAAATTAGGTGTCGACTTCTTAAGGTTTAATAATAGTTTACAAAATTTTAATTGCATTCTTTCTATAATATCAGTATTACTGAAACCCCAAATCTCGCATCCATATAGTAGGATTGGCTTCATAATTTTATCAAATAGATCATATTGAGATTTCACTGACAAGTTGTGCAACCTCCCCTTTTTCAATACTTCATACATTGCTTTATTTGCTTTTCGAACTAAAAATTTCTTAACACTCATAAAGCTACCTGTTCTTGAAAAATTCAACCCAAGGTATGTCAGTTCATTAACTATCTCCAATGCATTTCCATAATATATAAAATAAATATTTTTGGGTAATCTACCACCAGAAAAAATTATAATCTTAGTTTTACTAGTGTTTACTTTCAATTTCCAGGTTCTGCAATAATCATGAAATATATCTAATTGCAACTGTAGATCAGATGCATTATCAGAAAATAACACTGTATCATCTGCGTACAATAACACAAAAAGTTTTAAGTAGATAACAAACTCATCCTCTATTTCATCAGTAATACAATTTAAACCACATACATTTTTTGTCTTCAATAAACTGCTGAAGATCGTTCAAATATAATGAAAATAAAAAAGGAGACATATTTTCACCCTGTCTTACACCAATATTGCATGAAAAGTATTCTGACATTTCACCATTATATACAATGCGAGATTTAATACCAGTGTATATATTAAAAAATACGTTATACATTTTACCATTAATATCATTTATAAGTAATTTATGCCAGAGACCCTCTCTCAAAACAGTATCAAAGGCTGTAGCAAAATCAACGAATGCACAGAACAGTTTCTTATTCTAATTTTTCATGATACTAATAATTAGATATAGGAAGATGTGATGTGGGTGCCAATGAGACAACTCTCCATCCAAATAACAATTTTTAAAAGTAAACCATTATAGGTCAATGTACGGCCTTCAACACGGAGCCTTGGCTCACACCGAACAACAAGCTATAAAGGGTCCCAAAATTACTAGTGTAAAACCATTCAAACGGTAAAACCAACGGTCTAGTCTATATAAAAAACGAGAAACGAGAAACACGTATAAATTACATAAACAAACGACAACTACTGTACATCAGATTCCTGACTTAGGACAGGTGCAAACATTTGCAGCGGGATTAAACGTTTTAATGGTACCAAACCTTCTCCCTTAATAAGCATGTAAATAACAAATAAGTTATCTGTAGTTGAATAACCTTCTCTGAAACCAGCTTGATTTTGACATAATAAACAAAAATGCTAATACAACTGCATATCAAATATCATTGACCTACCACTAGTGGTTCACCATGAACTAGACCTAATCACAAACTAATACATTGTTGACGCCGCCGTCGCCGACACCGACACCGAAAACAGCATACCCATTTCTCGCTTTTTGACTCCGTCAAGGCGAGACAAAAACGAAGAAATAATCTTAGGATCACCAATAATCAAGTGTTATAATAAGAGTTCGGCTGTTTATACGAGAGAAAAATAACTTGATTTAAAAAAGAAGTTTTGAGCACCATTATTAACGTGAACCTCTATACGTAAGACCTCATGGGACAGCGTTTTATCATCTACAGGTAACATGCATGTAGCTCTGTAACACCCGAAAATGTCAAGGTAAATCACTACCTATACATAAATTGGCATTTCATTTGCGCCAAAATAATCTTTCATTTGCGCAAAAAAACATATTTCATTTGCGCCAAAATAAAACATTTCATTTGCGCCAATAACACAGGTAAATACAGGTAAATAGTATAAAAAATATTTTTTTTATATTAATGATAACTTTAAAACACAGTCTTTGATTACAATGCATAATTATTTGGATGGAGAGTTGTCTCATTGGCACTCACACCACATCTTCCTATATCTATAATAATCCGAAACCAGTCATCGTAACCATATTGAAATCACTATACACTGGTCATAAAAAATTACAGACTTATTTCCTCTACTAACAATTAAGGATTTCCAATGAGACGAGACAACTATCCACCAAAGTTCAAATGAAGGAGATGAAAGCCATCATAGACAACCATACGGCCTTCAAAAACCCATTCCGTATAGTATTGTCGGTTATAAACGGCCCAACATGAAAAATATGAACTAATCGGTGTCTTCCTCAAATGCCAACATTTTATATGTTACCTATTCCTTGAACGCCAACAAAAATATTTCAATAGATGTTATATAATAACAATAGGTGTTTTTATAACTATTTAAATGTTTTTATAAGTATTAATCTGTTAAAATAATTAGTGAACTTGATAAAATTGAAACATTTTATCACTTTTGATAAGAAAAATAGTAGATTTTGGGGTTAAAATTATTATGAATTTTAAAGAAATAAAGAAAATTAAAACATTTTATTACTTTTTGTTAAAAAAATTTGGGAATGGAAATTTTAATAACATAAGACATATAAGAAATTTTAGTTAAATACAATTATTACAAACTAAAAATGTGAATTGATAAGCTGATATGAAGCGCTTTTCAAGTTATTACATAGTCTTGTTATGTGCTGAGAGTGATTTTATTCCGAGTAAGACGGACAGACCTTTGACCTAGAAAGTTGTACATACATTATGACACACCCTCTAGTGTTGGTTAATATACAAGTATAAACTTTGAAATCATAACCGTTCTCAAGATATAGAGCTGACACGATCTTTACCATAGGACATGGGGTTGTCAACTGAAACCAAAGTTTTTGACCTTTGACCTGGGAAGTTGTACATACATTATAACGCACCCTCTAGTGTTGGTTGATATACATGTCAAGTATAAACTTTGAAATCATAACGGTTCTCTATATATAGAGCGGATACAATTTGTTACGGACGGACGGACAGACTGATTACAATAGGGCGAACCGCCATTAGGCGGGGCCCTAATAACACATAGTAATCTTACAAGAGATACAAAGTTTCAAGAAATTCCATCAAGTAATATGGGACGATATTACAGCACACACAACTATAGAAATATTGAAAAGCAACATCAAAGTCCAAAGAGTCTAATGTAGAATTTGTGCAAACTGGAATTTCTGAAAATATGCACATGTTAACTTTGTGATGCAACACTATTCAAAGTTTCATTTTAAGAAAATCCATATTTGTGCAGTAACAGCAAAAAATGATTTTCAACAACTTGACAAACATGAACTAGATTTAGCTATCTGTAATTTACCTATCTGTTTAATTAGTATGATTGTTTTGATAAGCATGCACTTTTGTTGTGATTACTACTTACACCTATTCCTTGAACGCCAACATAATTTTACAGGTAAATTGTCGGTAGATCGAAGGATGTTAACATTCAAGGAATAAACCAACTAATCCAATTCTGAATAACTAACTCAGAATTGACAATGTCCATCTTGACACCTCATAAATATGAACAACTGTATAATTTTAACCCTAAGTGGTTCTCAGTTTTATATTAAAAAATAAGTATGAACTTACTTAGTTAACTACGGGGAATACTTAATAAAACCATTCACGATGTAGCAATCATGAATTATATTTTAAACTTTTCAGTTAAATGTTACCTGTAAAATTGCGCAAATGAAGATTTTATTATTTTTTTTTTTTTTGCGCAAATGAAATATAACCTTGTGGCGCAAATGAAAGATTGGATTTTGCAAAAAAAGGCGCAAATGCGATACGCCCAAAGAAACTCTCCCGATTTTAAAGCATGACCATTCATGATTTAAGAGGGGTCTTAAGAGAATACTCCCTAATATCGGCTACACTTCTTAGTGGACAAGCCGTATTATTTTTTTTTTAATTTTAATGATTTAATACATAGTAAAAAACACCGAAATCAATTTGAATATATAATATAGTCAATATGTTACATATCCTCATTGACATTCGGTCTGAAAATAAAATGTGAATATAAATATAAACCAGTCTATACGTGAGACTTCATTGGAGATTGGAGAGTACCTTACCATATACAGGTAATATACAATATAACTCCGCTGTAATACCCGAAGATGTCAAAGTAAATCCCTACCTATACACAATGTACTATGTCACAGAAATTATCACGATTGTAAAGCATCACCAGTCATTTTTTAAGAGGTGTCCTAGGTGGGATAAATGTTTTAAATTCTTACTCAACTTTAATCACTAAAATAAATATTTAGTTTTTTAAGTTACATCCAGGAACTATTTTTATTTGTAAATTTACGTTTTTAGCTCACCTGGCCCAAAGGGCCAAGTGAGCTTTTCTCATCACTTGGCGTCCGTCGTCCGTCGTCGTCCGTCGTCCGTTAACTTTTACAAAAATCTTCTCCTCTGAAACTACTTGGCCAAATTTAACCAAACTTGGCCACAATCATCATTGGGGTATCTAGTTTAAAAATGTGTCCGGTGACCCGGCCAACCAACCAAGATGGCCGCCATGGCTAAAAATAGAACATAAGGGTAAAATGTAGATTTTGGCTTGTAACTCTGAAATGAGGTAAAGTTGTTGATCAAGTCAAGATCTATCTGCCCTGAAATTTTCAGATGAATCGGACAATGGGTTGTTGGGTTGCTGCCCCTGAATTAGTAATTTTAAGGATTTTTTTCCGTTTTCGGTTATTATCTTGAAAATTATTATAGATAGAGATAAACTGTAAACAGCAATAATGTTCAGCAAAGTAAGATCTACAAATAAGTCAAATAATCAAAATGGTCAGTTGACGCCTTAAGGAGTTATTGCCCTTTAAAGTAATTTTTTACCAATTTTTTGTAAATTTTTGTAATCTTTTACAAAAATCTTCTCCTCTGAAACTACTGGACCAAATTCAACCAAACTTAGCCGTTATAATTATTAGGGTATTTAGCTTTAAAAATGTGTGCGGTGACCCAGCCAACCAACCAAGATGGCTGCCATGGCTAAAAATAGAACATAGGGGTAAAATGTAGATTTTGGCTTGTAACTCTAAAACCAAAGCATTTAAAGCAAATCTTACAGGGATTAACTTGTTTATCAAGTAAATATCTATCTGCCCTCAAATTTTCAGATGAATTGGACAACTGGTTGTTGGGTTGCTGCCCCTGAATTGGTAATTTTTAAGGAAATTTTGCCGTTTTTGGTTATTATCTTGAAAATTATTACAGATAGAGATAAACTGTAAACAGCAATAATGTTCAATTAATGCGTTCAAATAATGTTCAGCAAAGTAAGATCTTCAAATAAGTCAACATAACCAAAATGGTCAGTTGACCCCTTAAGGAGTTATTGCCTTTTATAGTCAATTTTTAACAATTTTCATTAATTTGGTAAATTTTGGTAAGTTTTTACAAAATGTTTTCCTTTTGTAATCTTCTTTTCTGAAACTGCAGTAGAAAATCAATATAGAAAACAATCTACTAATGTACTGGCAATAAAAATAATTGATTATTCTATAACATGAAAAAAACCCACATTAATACCTGATGATGGTGTTTCTTTCTTTACATTGAAAATGATGTCACAACTATAATCCCGAACAATAGGTCGAATGTCAGATATGTTTCAGTACTTTGGCTTCATTTTCTACATATTGTTCAAATTATCAATTAACTATTAAAAACAAATTCTCATTAAAAAATATAGTTCTTCATTTTATATTTTATCAGAAATTTAGGGAAAAATTGAATTTAATTGTGTCCCTTGTTCTCATTTCCTGGGATAAATCCAATACAAATTAAAGTATTGGTATTGAATTAATATTTAAGAAATATTTCAAACCTTACCATTTTCTTCACAAGAATGAAGACCATATTTTCAGTGTCATGAGTATCAGTCATCATATTTGTTGTACTTTGTTGTTTAAAAGTTGAATACAAAAAGATCAACAAAGCAATTCAAAACCACTTGAATTTTGCAACAACAAATGAGAGTTTTAACGACCTCAGCTGGCTATACAACCCTTGCACAATCAACTGAATTTTGCAGAAATCATTAATAGGAAAGATTGCCCTTAAATGATAATTTTTATTACCTTTTGTTTTTTTTTTTTTTTTTTTTTGGGTGTTGCGCAACGACAAAACTTCACAACAAACTTTCTCATCACTTCGCATTTCTCGTTAGATAAATTTTACAAAAATTCTCCCCTGGAACTACTGTCAAATTAAACCAAACTTGGTTTAAATCACCACTAGGATATCCAGGGACCCTGCCTGCCAACATGGCACACATGGCTGAAATAAAACGCACTTTTTAGTCTTATATCTCTGAAACTAAACGACAGTACAACAGTTGCATTTATCATGCATCAATTGTAAATAAAAATATCAGGTGAGCGACACAGGGTCCTTGGAGCCTCTAGTTATCTGTAACTTTCGAAAGAAGTGTGTTTTTTTTAATTCCCCTTTGGAACGGGGCATTCCGACGCCCCATTAGTCATACGCCCCATTATTCCGACACCCCATTGGTGCGACGACCAATAGTCCGACCCCTATTAATCCGACACACCAATAGTCCGACACGGAATAATTGAACAATATTTTAAATAAATAAATTTGTTACAACTAATCCTCCTGAGAGTCCTCAAAATAATAATAATATATGCATAAAGTACTTACAATATCATTATTTAGCTTAATGTCCAGTGGCAAATATTACATGCATTATGCATGTTCAGAACGAGAACAATTTTACAATAAATACAATAGTCTTGTAATAGATGCCATCCGGGATGAAAAAATGTCAATGAAACTTGGACTGCCACAAGACGATGAAAGTACATGTATATTGAATAGGGACAGCAATTTGCCTTGCAACAGGCTCAGACAAAAGGCCACCGACGGCCCCTCAAAGAGTTGTTGCAATGGTTCTTATCGTGCAGAGAGCGTGGCACTCCCTCTACACGAGGCATCGGATATAACATCACCACTCTAGCATTTGTTGAAAATTATACACCCCGCACAATCAAACGGACGTCCAACTTTGGCAAGGGTTTACTGCCAGTCGGAAGAAAACCACAGTGACCGTATTTCTATTCCCACTTGCATTTTAAATATATATTAGAACTCATTTGACCTTGTCCATCGAATGACTAAGAACAGGTAATGTAATTTATCAAGGTTGGTTGGTAGATATAAATGAAAATAGTGGGATATATTTATCCAAACAAAATATAGAATGACTGAGACGCGGAGTAGCGAACATTTTGTCAAACTAAATATACTTTGTGAAGTTTTTGTCGAATAACTAACATAAAGATACGCAGCTTTGTATCTCTCCAAAAGCAGAGAAATAAGAAAGTTAAGGCTCCAATTAGGCTTTACTGCTTAAACGATTTTAAGTACAGAATTATTTTGAGAAGAAGATTAGTTTAGTTTGCCATTATACAACAGTGTTTGTACTTAATTGAAGCCGGAGTGAATTATTTAAAGTTAATACATTGAACTCTTTAAGACAGTGGTAATCCAAATAGAACTTTGTATTGTTTGGTGCGTTTTCCGTAAGGAATCTGTTTGAGGATACGAGTTTGATAATGAAAACAGGTACATTCTTGTGACAGTGACAACGTCAAGAGAAGTGGTGTTGGTCGCTAGAGTTATTTTCATGTGTTGTTCAAAAGACATACGATAAGTTGTGTTTTTAAAGACGCAACAAAGAACACAAATGAAAATAATTATATACAGAAAAAAAGTTTGTTGTTTTATTCATATGCAAATACAAATATTATTATACTTTACTATAGTAACCACTAATAAAATAACCATCACAAATAACCCCTATTTCCCGCGGGTGACTGCGCGTAGGCATAATAACTGTTAGGGAATATGCACGTCGAAAAAATAACTCAATATTTCCCGCGGGGAAATGCGCGTAGGCAAAATAACTGTGTGGGAAAGAGCGCGTAGGCAAAATAACTCCTTTAGCGGCAATTTGCACGACGTCTTTCAAATAACAACTTCACGTTCATGTCAGTATAATAATACAGTTATAGCCTTCATAAAAGTTAATATCCAAAATTATTGCATCTCGAATAAACTTATTTTCCCTCGGTCTTACAGACCTCGAGGAAAATAACCCTTTTTTCGATTTAATAATTTTGGATATTAACTTTTGATGAAGGCCATAATTGTATATTATCGCTTTCTAGAAGATGCCCGAGAAATCGCGGTACCATTGGGCAAGCGTTGAAACAAAGAGTGTGGACACAGTAATATGGTGGAACAGTAAGGATTTTGACAGAGTTAATGCATTTAATTCTATTTCTTTAAAGAGATGAAAATGAGAAACATAATGCAAAAGACCAAAAGAAGGGAAAGAGATTATCGTTCCTTGATATAATCTGCATTTCACTTTTCGCAAAGTACGATATCCGTATGTTACCAGTTACTATACTGTTACATTTTGTATTTCACCAAGTCGATACACAAAGCATCATTTCACAGCAAGTTGAGAAATGTGACGCTAGGATTTCCAAGTGTACACACGACCGTTTACATGATCATTGTGATCTTATCATATCTTGCTCGTTTAGTATAGTTTGTATCTTGTTATTGATATCCGGCATTGAACCGAATCCAGGTCCGTTGACTGCAGAGTCAAGCTCTAGTAGTAATAGTAGCCTTGATGATGTCTTTAAAAATGCTGTTTCATTTATGCATCTTAATATTCAGAGTATTGTTCCGAAGCTTGAGTTGATTGCCGCTGAATATTCTTGCCATGAAATACTCTCGTTTACCGAAAGCTGGCTTTCTCCGCAAGTAAGCAATGAAGCCATTTTGTTACCGGGTTATAAAACACCATTCCGAAGAGAGCGGGTGGGAAAGGCAGGGGAAGGTGTTATAGTATATGTTAAAGATAATTTGAATTGCACCGAAAGGCGAGACTTAGTAGTCTGTGATATTGAGTGTATATGGCTCGAAGTTAGATTCAAGACCAAAAAATATCTTTATGGGACCTTTTATGTCCCACCTAACAGTAGTCCACAGGTATGGGACAACATAGAACAGTCTATCGACCTTGCCTTATCTTGTAATTTAGATGTCATAGTTACAGGCGATTTTAACACCAACCAGTTAAGGAACACCACTAATGATAGAATTAGTATGATTAAAGCACAATTCAGTCTACATCAACTTATGTCCGACCCAACTTATATTACAGAACACAGTTCTTCACTTCTTGACCTTATTTTAGTAAATGACCCAGTTAACCTCCTATTTTCTGATATCGGGGCCCCGTTACTCGATCAAATACGATATCATGTACCTGTAGTAGGTATCCTTACCCAGCCTTACAAGTTACATCAAGTTTTTAAGCGTAAAATATACATGTATGATAGAGGTGATTATGACTCATATAGACACCAGCTATCACTTGTTGATTGGGATGCTTTATTTATTACAAATGACGTTGATGCCATAGCACGTGCTATAACGGACGAACTTATTGACAAGGCAAATAAAAACATTCCTAACCGAATTATTACAGTCAGAAAAGATATACCACCATGGCTTACCGCTGATATCAAAAGGATGATTCGTAAAAAAAATCGTATCCATAAAAGAGCCAAAAAAACAAATTCTGCTCCGGACTGGGCAAAATTTCGATTATTTAGGAATAAATGTAATAAACTAGTTTTAAACTCAAAAACTGATTATTTTTCAAAATTGTCAACCAAAATTATATCTGAAACTCATGGTGGCAAACAATATTGGAGTCTTATTAAATCTTTGATGAAATGTGACTCCAGTGACAGTCGCAACATTCCCCCTTTACAGATAGACGATGATCTGATCTGTGACGATACAAAAAAGGCAAAAATATTTAATGATTATTTTTATGGTCAATCAAATCTTGATGACTCTAACACACATCTGCCAGACATACCTGACACACTAACAGAGGGACTCGGTGATATGATAATATCTGAGAACGAGGTAGTAGACATTTTGAAGATTTTGGACGTACCAAAAGCATCGGGACCTGATCGAATAAGCCCACGACTTCTAAAGGAAGCATATGGAATTCTGAAATACCCTTTGTGCAGGTTATTTAACCTGTCTTTATCAGTTGGCAAGTTTCATTCCGACAGGAAATGTGCTAATGTTACCCCTGTATTTAAGAAGGACTCTCCAAGTGACTACAGAAACTACAGACCGATCTCATTGATAAGCGTTATCGGAAAAGTCATGGAAAGATGTGTTTTTAAGCATATTCATAATTATCTACTTGCTAACCAGATAATTATACCCAACCAATCAGGTTTCACTCAAGGGGACTCAGCCATTAATCAATTGCTTAATATTACAAATGAGTTTGGGAAGGCATTAGATGACGGGAAAGAAATTAGAGTAATTTTTTGTGATATAAGTAAGGCATTTGACAGAGTTTGGCATAAGGGGTTGTTGAGAAAATTAGAAGCTATTGGCATTAAAGGTTCTATTTTGGCATGGGTAAAAAAATATCTATCTGACAGAAAGCAAAGGGTTGTAATTAATAATGTATCATCCGAGTGGGGCAATATAAAGGCTGGAGTACCCCAGGGGTCGATCCTGGGACCTCTTTTATTTTTGATATTTATCAATGATATCATATCTGATATAAAGTCCACTATTAAGTTGTTTGCTGATGATACAAGTTTATATTTGATAGTAGATGACCCCGAGAATCGGCAAACAACTTGAATAGTGATCTCGCAAAAATCCATAGATGGTCTTCAAATTGGCTAGTGACCTTTAACCCTCAGAAAACCGAGACCACGACAATTTCACGGAAACTTCACAAACCTGATCATCCAAAACTTAACATGAACAACGTAACTGTAACTGAGGTATCCACCCATAAACACCTTGGATTACATATTTCAAACGATGGCACTTGGCATAAACATATTGATGTAATAACCGAAAAGGAATACAAACGACTGAATGTTCTACGAAAATTTAAATTCATCCTTGACAGACGAACACTCGAGACAATATACCTAACATATATAAGACCATTATTAGAATATGCTGATGTTATCTGGGACAACAATACACATCTTTTGATTGATAAAATTGAAAAAGTACAAGCAGAGGCTGCCAGGATCGTAACTGGGGGTACTAGGTTGGTGTCCCTAGAGAGATTATATCTCGAAACGGGTTGGAAAAAGCTTAAAGATCGAAGGGAGGCCCACAGATTAATTTATTTTTACAAGATGAAAAATCATATTACTCCGGAATATCTATCAAACTTAGTTCCAGAATCCCATGCAACCATACATAATCATAATACGAGAAACTCGTCACTAATTCCCCCTGTTCGAACAAGAACAGCCCTGTATTCGAATTATTATTTACCTGCAACTGTACGTTCATGGAATCTCCTCCCTGAGAATGCTAAGACCAGTACTTCGGTTGGGGCATTCAGGAATTGTGTCCAGTCTCGGGTGACTAGGCCTCCAAATTATTATTACATTGGTAAGCGATTAGGTCAAATTTATCACTCAAGACTTCGCATGCAATGCAGTTCTCTAAATCAACATCTTTTTGTCAAATTTATATATTGGCCTCACCACTTTGTTTATGTGGTGCTATAGAAACAACAGAGCATTACTTGTTGCACTGCCCCCGATTTCACATCATGCGTGAACAGCATTTTTATAACATCAATATCATACATTTCTTGTCGGAAGAAATTTTGCTATACGGGTCAACGGATTTAAGCTACGAACAAAACATTGAAATATTCTTGGCAGTTCAAACTTTCATACTCAGTAGCAAAAGATTTGTCATATGATTTCAAACATCTTGTTCAACAAGTAATACTTATATCTTAAATAATTGTGTCCGTTCAGAAACATACACTTTATTATTGTATTCCTGATGTAATTTTTTTTTCTCTTTTGTGTTCACAACCTTATTACATGTATATGTTTTGTTTGTTTTCCTTCTAGTGTAACATTGTTATTTTTTTTTTTTTTTACATTCTACTCCTTGAGTATTACAATATGAAATGTTCTTATTTGAATTAGGAAACGGATTAATATAAGCTAACAGCTTGTTTCTGGATCCTATTAATTATTCACTTGTATTAATATGTAAATGCCAATTTGTGTACATTACTTAACCTGAATTTAATTAATAAAATATGTTTACACTAAAAGACCCCATTCCTCTCGGTTGGAAAATAAAAGTATTAAATACCCTAAGAAAAGTGTGGCAAAGTGTGATTTTCAGTACTTTTTTACGCTTTTAACTCAATAACCGTATGAGCTACGTAAAATCCGTTGACATTACCGAGAGGGATCAAAATTTGGATTTCGCGGGTAGAACGTCGATTGAGCATGAGCGAAATCGTATAAAACACGGATCGATAACGTTCTCCGAATTTGGATATTTTCTAAAAAAATTGGCGTTTTCTGTGAAAAAAAAGATTGTTTCAAAGACAAATTTAGGATGTACAAAACATTACATTTATATGTCATATCACAAATATTTCCGACTTTGTATGGTTTCAGAGGAGTTGCGGCTCAAAGAAATCAGTCTCTTCCTTTAGTAGTATAGTCTATAGAAATCGGAAATAATCAATGTAAAAATGGTAGGATAGATTGGTAGTTATTTGCTTGTCTAATTTCCAGTGGCAAATTTTTCATGACTATATTCAGTTCAAATTCATTCTGACGGCACATTTCATCCATTTTTATCGAGGTTTCAACCTTAATAAAGTCTTTTTTGTATAGAAAAATTATCACCGATTGGACAATTTTACTATCGATGTTATAAACTTAAAATCGTCAATTTTCGAGCGTAATAAAAAAAACTATTATCAATTAACTATTACTAATTAATTCGATAGCTCTCAGTTTTTTTTAAGTTTTCGATCTTTAAGTTCGTGTACAGTATAGATGAATGGAGATGGTAATGTTTGGAAACAATAGTCTCTCTTTATGGTAAAATGACACTTTTTACAGTTTTGACTGTATCCGAGACCTAATCACGTGAACATTATTTTTTATGATGAGAGACTGCACTGCTGATGACATTTCATTTTTAGTAGAATGTGTTCCCATATAGAACACATCTTGTATTAGTTTACCAAAACTTGCAAGGTTCTCGATTTCTTTATATGCATATGGTCATGGTACTTCTTTAATAGTAATACCAGATAGGTGGCATAGTATTATCTGTTTCTGTGATACACTCATAAGAAAGAGTAGTGCAAATATCACGTCAACAACGATTCTACGAAGGAGTGTCTGGATTGGAAAGGGCGAGGGGAGAGTCGGGGGTCCGTTCATTTCTGTATTCTTAGGGCATTTTCTCTATTCTTTATACTTTTTGCCCATTATTCTCTAATCTTTATAATTCAGCACCTCATTATTCTCTATTCTTATTTTTTGGTTCATTTTTCTCTATTCTTTATATTTTTGCCCAATATTCTCTGTTCTATAAACCCCAATCCACACCATCATGTAGTAGATTTTCTATTTTCTATTATGGCAGTTATTAACCTTTGTCGGACTATTGGGGTGTCGGACCAGTAGAGTGTCGGACTAATGAGGTGTCGGACAAATAGGGTGTAAGACTAATGGGGTGTCGGACCAATGGGGTGTCAGACTAATGGGGTGTCGGAATATCGGAGCGACCCCTTTTGACGAATGCTTTTTTTTTTTTAGAATAGTTGAAATCATAAATTGACTCTACGATTAAACAATACATACCCCCCATATAACAAGAATCTGTCCATAGTACACGGACTATCATTTTTTATGTTCAGTGGACCGTGAAATTGGGGTCAAAACTTTAATTTGGCATACAATTAGAAGGATCATATCATAGGGAACATGTGTACTAAGTTTCAAGTTGATTGAACTTCAACTTCATCAAAAACTACCTTGACCAAACACTTTAACCTGAAGCGGGACAGACGGACGAACGGACGGACGGACGGACGAACGAACGGACGAACGAACAGACAAATGAACGAAAGAACGGACGAACAAACGGACGCGCAGAACGGAAACATAATCCCCTCTACTATCGTAGGCATAGAAAAATAATGACAGAAATAGTTCCGTTTGAATGGTTTTACACATGTCATTTTTGGGGCCCTTTATAGCTTGCTGTTCGGTGTGAGTTAAGGCTCCGTGTTGAAGACCGTACTTTGACCTATAATGGTTTACTTTTACAAATTGTGACTTGGATGAGAGAGTTGTCTCATTGGCACTCATACCACATCTATGGAAATATATTTATGGTGTGTACAATGCAAATGCGGCTATGCAGATTTTCTAGGAAGTTGAATAACTACTACTAACCACAGCGTACATGTACAATTGTTTAATAACTCCTTCTACTATTTCAACCAAGAATGACAATTATATATGAAACGCTATAGTTGGTGAGACTTTATTCCTATAAGATGTGTGTATTTATTATCTTTATATTTATAAACCAAATCATTTCTGTATTTACCCTTTCAACATATTAGAAAATGTCGTATACCCGTTCCTTTTATGTACAGAAATATGCTAAATGTATGCAATTTATATGATCATTTTCTTTTATTTTCAACATATATTTTAAATTGTGACTATCTATAATAGTTCCGTAACTTTCTATCTGTATAAACCAATGATCAACAAGTACATACATTTTTATGAAATCATCAGCAATATAATTTCAAAAAAAGAAAAGATTTTAGTCACGAATTATATTCTAGTCTAACGTATTGGTGTATCCGTTGTCGAAGATGCACATAGACCTAGGTGAACAACACACTCTCTTTATAGAACATCTAGTTTTTAGTTTCACAAAATTTGGGTTATTATCAAATTCTGTTGAAGGATTTATTGTTGTTAGTTAATGTAAATGTTCAGTTGCAAATACAACATGCACATTGAGGACAAAATCGGAGAAATATAGTAACTGGCAAAACTATTCAGGCATCTCCACGTAAAATAAATCTTCATGGAATGCTACCTATACTTAATAAAAAAACAACACTTAAATACCATTTTGGAAGGTTTTTGTTTATGTAATTGTAGAATGAGCCTCTGTCTGTCTGTCTGTCTGTCTGTCTGGTTTGTTTGGTCTGTCTGTCTGTCTGGTTTGTCTGGTCTGTCTGTCTGTTTGTCAATGAACTCCTATTTGGATAGATCTGTTGGACGCATATTTCCGACTTGCTCTTACTTTCAATAAAGAGCTGGTGGTATTCTTACCCTCAACACCATGTGTTGTTTGAATTTGCTTCTGATTTTTTTCACATATTAAGTTTTGCTTTAGATGGTGTCACAATCTTGTCTCAGTATAACAATAGGGTTGAGTACAAGTGCCCTGATGGGTCCTCTACGCAGAGAGAAAATCCCACACATGGAGGCGGGCCTCTATTGGTCACTAAACAATAATGTATACAAGTTCAGCGAAATGTTTGCTACACTAAACACCAAAACATGCTTTTGAACTTAAATTAAAAAAACAAAAGCACACAAGATTAACAAAGGATAAAGGTCTCTGCTTTGGACAGGCGATATCTCAACCTGCCACTATACCTTAAGCAAATGAGGAATAAACAACCACACTGCATAAAACAGGGGAGAACATATAAAAATTATTCTCTTTTCTTTGGATTTGTTCCCAAATAGATTTTTCTCCCATAGGATATTTCTTTCTCCCATAGGATATTTACTTCTCCCATAGGATATTTATTTCTCTCATAGGAGATTTCTTTCTCCCATATGAGATTTTTCTCTCTTATGATTTGCTTTAATCTCCCATAGGATTTTTATTCTCCCTTAAGATTTATTTTTAACCCTTAGGATTTTTTTTTATCCCACAGGATATTTTTTCTGTAATGAAATCCCTTAGGATTTTTATTAATCCTATCGGATATTTTTTTATCCCACAGGATTATTTTATTAGACAAATATCCTATAGGATAAAAAATATCCTGTAGGAAATGCTTTTATTTCTCCTAAGGGATTGTTTTAGTCCTAAGGGAGAAAATATATCCTGTAGGATATTTTTATTCTCCTAGGGATTATAAATCCCGTAGGATTTAAATATCCTGTAGGATATTAAAATATCCTACGGATTATGACTTTATCCTATAGGATTTCTCAAAATCCTGTAGGATTTTTTAAAATCCTATGGGAGAAAATAATATTCTACAGGATTTTGTCACTGTTTTCACTCCATTTGCCAAACCAGGCGAGCCACACCAAATTTTTGTTTGTATTGTGTTACCTATTCCTAGGGGTACATTATTGCCAAATTTGATGATTCTACCGTTAAGAAAAGTGTGGTTCCAATTTGCACTCATGAGATGTGCAAATTAATCCAAGAACATGTTTTTATCCAACGCAATCATAGGTTTGAACGTTGTTTTCAATTTAGACTTATTTATATATATATATATATGACTCCTCAAAATTCAAGAGCCTATCCTAAATTGAGGTAAATTGTATGGCTTTCCAAATACCGTTTCGATTCCTAACATCACTGAAGAGACATTAATTGTCGAAATCCGGATATGGTGTACAAAACCTTTGCACCTTTTGTTTGCGGTATACCATCTTTCCGCAAGTTTATTGTTATCTGTCTAAATTGAAAACAACGTTCAAACCTATGATTGCGTTGGATAAAAACCGCAATTTTTATACGTGTGCATGCAAAACAAATTTCTTGTTAGAGGGGTCTAAATACAGCACAAACAACATTTTTCAAGAGACCAAAAAAGTGAAAAAGTATATTTTCAAAATAAAACGCATTTGACTAACAGGTCGAACAACAAATGTTCTTAAACCCTGCTGACTGCCATTGGCGATTGCCAAATAAACGGATCACCGATGTAATAAATGGATCTTAATTATAAATTTGATACTAAAAGAAAACAATAAACTTGCGGAAAAGATGATATACCGCAAACAAAAGGTGCAAAGGTTTTTGTACACCATATCCGGATTTCGACAATTAATGTCTCTTCAGTGATGTTAGGAATCGAAACGGTATTTGGAAAGCCATACAATTTACCTCAATTTAGGATAGACTCTTGAATTTTGAGGAGTCAAAATAGGATGAACGGATCATATAAACCCGAAGGCAAATATAATACAAGCCCAAACAAAAAATATAAATAAGTCTAAATTGAAAACAACGTTCAAACCTATGATTGCGTTGGATAAAAACCGCAATTTTTATACGTGTGCATGCAAAACAAATGTCTTGTTAGAGGGGTCTAAATACAGCACAAACAACATTTTCCAAAAGACCAAAAAAGTGAAAAAGTATATTTTAACAAAACGCATTTGACTAACAGGTCGAACAACAAATGTTCTTAAACCCTGCTGACTGCCATTGGCGATTGCCAAATAAACGGATCACCGATGTAATAAATGGATCTTAATTATAAATTTAATACTAAACAGAAAACAATAAACTTGCGGAAAAGATGATATACCGCAAACAAAAGGTGCAAAAATTAGTACACCATATCCGGATTTCGACAATTAATGTCTCTTCAGTGATGTTAGGAATCGAAACAGAATTTGGGAGGCCATATAATTTACCTCAATTTAGGATAGACTCTTGAATTTTGAATAGTCGAAATAGGATGAACGGTATATATAAACCCGAAGGCAAATATAATACAAGCCCAAACGAAAAAATAGAAACAAGTCTAAATTGAAAACAACGTTCAAACCTATGATTGCGTTGGATAAAAACCGCAATTTTTATAGATTGACAAATATGTCGTTGTTCCAGCAGATAAAGCCTCCAATAATATTGTTTTCGTATGTAAAAACCATTATTTGCAATGTCTCACAAAAGAGCTTGGAATAAACAGCACAGCTGGGAATCCTACATATTCTTTAACATCATTTACAAAGGATGAAATTTTACAAAATCACAAATCTGTCCTTTCATTTGGTATTAACATCAGAGAAAACGAAGAAAATCTTCCGTCATTATACTGCATACCAAAACTTCACAAAACTCCGTATAAAGAACGATACTTTGATGGATCATCAAGATGTTCGACTAAACATCTTTCTATTTTTGGGCGTCCGAAGCGCTCTTCTTGATATATCTTTTTATCAGAAACCCAAACAAGTGAAAGCTAGGGATGTATTGATACGTAGAAGCGTAAGAAGTTTTTTTTGCCAAAATGAACAAATTTGCCTGAGTAATTGAAACCTTAGTTTTCTAGTAATTTCTTAAGTTTACAACTTATATCAGGACCAGATGAGATTTTGATACCCTCAAAATCCTTCTTAATTTTTAACTGCATGCGGTTGTATTTTTTTTTAATTTAATGCATTTTGTTTAGTGTATTTCCTCTTGTCCACATGATGTCCATATGTTTCAGTGAATAAACAATTGGTTGATCCTGTCAGAATAAAGTGAAAGTATAAAGTCCTATCATTAAATTTATACGTCCATGCTGTTATTTCGGATATTTTACATGTTTGTATTTTTAAAGACAAAAACGGCCATTAGAAATTCAAAAGTGACTTGCACAGCTACAAATGAGGGTTATCGTTATGGTTAAGTTCTATCTATGACTGGTCCAGTCATGTCCATGTTCATGATCTAAGTTAGATAAGAAGTGTGCAAGAAGATTTATAAACGACAATTATAACACTATGTTCGGGATGAGATCATAACTGAAACTGATATTGCAAGTGAAAGCGAATGTCACCCCGCACTTTCAATTTCCATGGTACCAGAATATCATTTTTAAATTATCGAACTCAAACTAGCCATACTTCAGTTAAATTGTATTCAGTTCGGATTTCTTTCTTTCGATATTTGCTATAATCATGGCAATATTAGCCATTTTTATACACATTACAGAACTCACAGTATCCATACAGATTCATTTGTTTTTATTTAATAATCTTTAGACAAAACGCTACTAATCAAATATGTTTTCCTTAAGGGTCTTAAACTTTTCTCGTAAATATCCACTGCACTGTAGATGACAATATAGTCAAATCAAAACTAAATTTATCATTTATTTCAAGTAATGATATAGATGGGATAGATGTGTTCAACAAAGTCAGCAAACTTTACATTATTTAGCGAGAAGACATGCAAGCTTCTTTTCATTCTTCCGAAAAAAAACTCCTTCGTGGAGTCTGTCTCATATGAATAAATGAACAAGTTTGCAAGATGAAGAGCACAGTTGGTTCCCATGGGTCGAAAAAAAACACGTCCTCCAAACGTAACAATATGTTTTAAATGAAGAAATCAATCATTTTGATAATGTGTATTTCATTATTTTTTTGTTAAAATTCAAGTGTGTTTTTTTTTTTTTTTTTTTTTTTTTTACTAAATACGATTTATCCCTTCCTAAGACAAGATATTTTGTATTTACATTGGCAATTATATTCATAACAAACAAGACAGGACACATTCTTTAAATTTTCTTTTATCTTGGAATGTGTAATACTTGTGTAAAGGGTAGAAAAGTCAAATGTTGAGGAAAAAGACTTAGATGGTATGTACTTTAACAGATCTTATGGATTTTTTTATAATTTCAAATTAATTTATAAGCCATGGTTCGATTGCTGATGAAATTGATTTTCGTAATTGAGAAATATGTTTCAAGGAGCGCTCGGACGAATCAGCAATATAACGTTGTTTGTAAGGAAACTTATGTAATTAAGGTATCCAATACATATTGATTTCACCATGAAATTCACTCTTTAGTGAAACATAGTAACAACATCATCAGAATTTAAAAAAAATATTCATTTTATCTCTTTCAATATTTTCATCTATCAAAGAATATAGAGTTGCGTAAAATTACGTCAAAAATTTATATAGTTGTTAACGTCTATGTCATTTGGTCGCTGGTGGAGAGTTTCATTGGCAAACATGTCACATCTTCTTATATTTATATTAACAAAAATACCGAACTCCAAGGTAAATTAAAAAGAAGAAAATTCATAAAATATGACATATTCAAACGCTCGACTATATCTGCCAGCAGAACGACAAGAAAACAACTGCCAAATACCTGATTTGCTACAGGCTTTTTCAGAAGAAAATGGTGTCGTTAAACCTCGTTTAATGTGTAGCTAAACCTCTCACTCAAGATTCTGCATTTAATCTAAAACACATAATTATGTAAACTGAATTCAAATAGACTAAGTTGACATAGAAAGCAATACATTAAACTCAACTCTCATCCATCTGATGATAACTCTAAATGTAATTGTTTTGTTCTATACCATATTTCGTATATGTAGTTTTGATTTTAGAAAAGTACAGAAGTCTTCCAAGCATTACAATGAGATATCTCAGATTGAAATCAATATTGTAAACACAAATTTTGTCAAGCTATATAAGATAAATCGGATGCTATTTTTATGTACCAACAATGTGTTGTCTTGTGTCTACCATCTAATATAAAAAAAGGAGATGTGGTTTGATTACCAATGCGACAACTATCCACCAGAGTTTCAAATAAAGGGGACGTCAGCAATCGTAGGCAACCGTACGGCTTTCAACAATTAGAAAAACCCATACCGTATAGTCGACTATACTTTAGTTTTCTCGTTTGAATAATTTTACATTTTTGTCATTTCGGGGCCCTTTATAGCTGACTATTCGGTATGGGCTTTTCTCGTTGTTGAAGGCCGTACGGTGACCTATAGTTGCTAATTTCTGTGTCATTTGGTCTCTTGTGGAGAGTTGTCTCATTGGCAATCATACCACATCTTCTTATTTTTATATAAAAGTATCTTTTGTTTGGACTTGTCAATTTGAAGGACTTAACAATGTACAAAGTCTCCCATTATTTGGAAATCGCTATATTTACAAAAAAAAGCACTAAGGAATACTAACATGATCCACTAGTATGATCAGCACTCGGTCCTGTTTCACCAGAAGGAGTTTTGCCTGAGATAACTGTCCAAGTATGATTAGACTGTATATTAGTTTTCCACTGGCAGTTTTCTGCTTCAAAGTTACAATTAAGTACAGAACCTGAGGTGAGAATAAATATATGAAAGAAAAATGGAATTAAAATATAAACTATCTAAAATAGAATGGAATAGATATAATAAAAAAAAATTGATCATTTTCAATTCTGGCTGAATGTGATAAGATAGATACTAATATACAAAAGTAATAAATGAATCACTCTTTTTTCATTAGATTGTAAGGATTGACTCACAAATTCCTTCGAAATATAGTTTTCCTGACATTAATTCAACTCTGGTTTATTTGGGTGACTTTTGTGTTGCTTACTCTGGAGTTTTCATTGTAGTGTTTTTATAATCAATTGATTTGTCTTTTCATCGTTCCTTCTCTTGTTGTCTTACGTCGAATAATGTGTTTTTATTGACGCTCTTAAAGATATATTTTGTCCTCTATCATTTTTGAATCGCTGATTATAATCCTTAATTGACCAGTTTATGTGGTTGCCTTTTCCCCGATAGACGTTACTCTGATGGTTATTATTCTTAAGAAACATACCACTTATGATATGTACCAACTTAACGCCCTAGATGTTAAGAAAAAAAAACCCAATCAATCAATCGATCAATCATAGACCTGAGAAGAGATCCAATACATAATGCCAAACAGTTTCATAGATATGGTATATACGGAATATATGTTTCACAGATGACGACTGTTATGTTCCAAATGTCATAATCACATTCTTGTCTTCGTTTCTCCGAATGTGACATCAACGAATTTGACTTATAACCGCTGTTGTACTTGCTTGAGAACCACGACGATGCCATACATGGAGTAGGATCAGCTTATTATAATAACCTTCCGGCGCACCTGAAATAAACTCCGGTTTTTGATCAGTCTTTAGTTTTCAATGTTGTGTTTCGTAGACTTTTGTTTTTATTCGGTAATTATTCGTTTTGAACAATGGCTTTGTCGGTTCGCCTACGTTTGATGAGTTTAATATCACTGTGGTATTTTTCGCCTCTTTTGAATTTAATATAGCTTATCATAAGGAATGATACAATTATACATGATCGTGTACGGTATTAACAGATACTTGTATGGGACACATATTATCCAAAACGGTATGCTGTGGTGACCTTTATCTTATATTGAGACTCGTCCTGGACATGCATGACATATTTGAACACGTTAAACAATCAACAATCATTCTTATATTGAGACACAATTACCTCGACGTCCTTAATCTTATGAATTATGAGTAAAAATATTATTTATGTGTGACCAAGTTCGCAGGTGAAGATAAGTAATATTTTGATAATATTACCAAAAATAAAAATTTCGAATGATGAGAAAAGTGAGAGTGGTTATAACTCATGCAGGGAAGGATTTTTTCATTCAGTTCAATGGCATTCATATGGAAAATGAGAATTTACAAGGAATACGGTGGGGGATTCAAGCAGTTTTTGTATATTATTCTATTCACTAATTTATTGTAAATTGTAAGTACAATACCTCCACAAGATCCAGGAAGGAGAACAATGTCATCTAATGCTATGTCACTTTTTGATGTACTTCCTCGTATACCTTCGAAAATAACTCTATATGGTTTGGATCTTGAAATGTCGAAAGAAGTAAACCACCATCTCTTATTGCGATTTCCAGATATAGACCAAGCAGTTGTAATGATCTCTTCTGACTCCAGGTAAACATTCAACGTTCCCATGCCCTCTCCATATAAATAGTACCAAAATGTAAAACAAGCATCACCATTAGGATAAACAGTAGCACTGGTTAAATTTGATTTTGTCCCTATGTCTTTTGATGACGCTTCAAGGTATATGTAATGTCCAGCTACTGTTGGTCATTAAAACGAAATTGTAATGTTTTAAATAGAAAGAAAGAAATCATGCTAATAAGGTAACAATTATTAGTTCATGGCAAATGTTTCCTTTCAAGTTTTAATTATAAATAGGTGTAATAAATATTATATTTTTCTGTTATACAGTACCTGCATTATGTTTATGTATCAACGCACAAAAATGCGTACTACATGAAAGTATCGCGTTGCCTGGAACTGAAGATGCTGCACAAACACAAATATATGTTAGTCGTAAGAATTATGTAACGAAACTGATAAAGTGCCCAGAATGCCTCATATTATAAAAAGGTATTCGTATTTACCAGCGCTGGGTCGATACCATTTCTGGTGGACTATTAGTCCCGGAGGATATCATTGTACCAGTGGTCAGTGTTTATTTTGCTTTGCCACCGACATGGTTTACAACTTACATTTATTTAATGTTCCGTCGAAAAATTTGGAAATTATTTAGAAACTGATGATCCAAATCCATCGGGCAAAGTTGACCCTAGACGGTTTCTCAAGTAATTCTGCATGACTTTATATATTTAGCGTTCCTGGTGTATCCATTCGTATTCATCATTTAAGAAATGATAGTAAACGATAAAACTGATACTATATCGGCAAACAGATATATATATACAATCATGATGTGACAACCAGAAAGTTTTATTTTTTTATTACGAATCACCGGAATTTTTAAAGTGACTGTTCTAAAATAAATCGGCGGCAAATAAATATGTCATCCATATTTGAATTAAAATATATTGTTTTCGTTCAAAGCAAATAAGGGTGAATTTAAAACAAAGAAAAAATAAAATTCAAATTTTGTTTATGGTTTCCACGGCTCAAAAACGTTTAGAGTTAAGACGGTATAAAAACTGCAATGGAATTTGTACATCCTTTTAACAACAAACTTACAAGAACCAAGAGTGTGATCAACATCAGGTCCAGTATCATTAGAGGGTGTACTGCCAGACAAAACTATCCATTCATATATATTGCTATTATCTTTTGACCATTTACAAATGTCTGCTTCAAAATTACAATCTATTTGAAGATGAAAAGCTGAAAAGACATACAATTTATGATAACCAGTTAAGGTGGCTCGGCCCTTTAACAGTGCGCAGTTTTTAACGCATGTTTCTAACGACGAGCTCCTCGACAACGATCGCTTTGAGGGGTCTTCTCAAAAGTAGTGTTGACGACATTGGAACGCGGACGTGTCTGAGAGCACCCTTTCCCGATGTCAACAAACGAAGCAAAACTTTCTTCAAACAAGAGGCTCTCAAGAGCCTGAATCGCTCACCTGTATTTCAGAGAAGATTTTTAAATGTTAGCAAACTTGATGAACAAATTGTGTAAAATTGTCTTTAAAGGGCAATAACTCCTTAAGGGGTCAATTGACAATTTTGGTCAGACTAACTTTTTTGGAGATCTTACTTTGCTGAACATTATTGCAGCTTACAGTTTATATCTATCTATAATAATATTCAAGATAATAACAAAAAACTGCAAATTTTTGTTAAAACTACCAATTTGGTGGCAGAAACCCAACAATGGGTTGTTCGATTCGTCTGATAATTTCAGGGCCGATATATCTAGACCAATTGAACAATTTTACCCCTGTCAGATTTGCTCTTAAAGCTTTAGTTTTTAAGATATAAGCCAAAAACTGCATTTGACCCTATGTTCTATTTTTAGCCATGGTGGCCATGTTTGTCGATGGATCAAAACTTCGGATACAATTTATAAACTAGATACCCTAAGGAACATTAAGTTAACGTTTG
>CM029602.1:40302772-40520942 GCA_017311375.1 Mytilus coruscus
AATCAACAAAACAAGTGGGTCATCTGTGTTTTTATCGGAAATGTGTTTGTCCGGTAAATCCGCCCATGTGCAGTAAATATGTATGGAGGGCCAGTTCAACACATATTTATGAAAGGAAAATGTGATCTATTAATATACCACTTATAAAGGATTCCAGATAATCGAAAAATTTCAAATCAGAGACGAGTTTTGTAAGCAATAATATGATTATCGTTAGCTTTAGGAACTGTATTATATATATCACTAGATATTTTCGTAATAAAGGATTTTTTTTAAATTTGACATGCAGTTATGATAAGTACAGTTCCTATGAATAAAATAGCATACAAAATATTCAACGAAGTGACAATAACGGAAGTAAATGGGAGTTGGCGGGTTCACCGGACGGGCGGAATTACCGGACACTACTGTATAGATAACGTGGATGAAGAAAGGTAAATTATTTTACATGTGTACCCAATAATATTGAATAATTTACCTTTCTTCATCCACGTTATCTGTACTTCGAAACTGGTAACCTCGACAGGTACCGAAAGTCCGACAGCGGCGCTATCTGTTATCATAATACGACATGTAGCATAAAATGAATGTACAAATGTCGAATGAACAAATCACCCACTTTGCAATCATCGCGTTAGAAAAGTGTCGATTTACAAGTATAATACGCTTTACAAATAGCATAAAAGCAAAGATGCTAATTGATTAACATCTACAAATTAACAAAATACAAATGTACAATTTAGCAATTTACAAATTACAAATAAACATATCACAAATGTAGCACCTAATGATCAATATACAAATGGTGAATTGACAAATCACGAATTAACGAATTACAAATATACATATCACAAATGTACAAATAACAGGGTTGCAAGTTACAAATTGACAATTTACGAATTAAGCATTTTGAAATTACACAGTTACAAGTTACAAATTGACAATTTTCGTATTTAGAATTTTGACCCCGTTGGCTTTCCATAGTTTTTGACTTTTTAGGGGATGTGTATAATTGACCTTTTACGTCAATTTTATGATCAAATTGTACTATACTCAACACCTAAAGAAATGTCTCTATTAATTTTTTCGAGTAAACATTTCTATTGCATATAACGAAACGAGTCAACTTTTGAATGTTTCTGGAGTAAAACAGCCTTTATTCTGTGAAAATAAGATTTTTAAAATTTTAATTTTGACATCTAACAAACTTATTTTCTAACTAAAAAAGATGTTGCTAAATTCGTGAAAACTGAAGTGCTTATCTTTTGAAAATGACTTTGAGTTTCCTATTATTTATCGAATGCTTTACCGATAACAAATTTGAAATTGACTTTTCTTAGACTTGATTTTGACTTTTGGATGAAATACCAATTGTCGTCACTAAAACGAAAATTTCTCTGTAAACTGCATTATAATATATTAATTTCAAGGTCATGCGTATTATATACTAGATTTCTGCACATTTTAGCAAAAACAAGAAGTTGTAAAACAAGTGTATATGGGAAGACATCGTGCGTTATGTGTGTTGCTAAATATATCAATAATCAGATCAGTATTTGCTTAAAAGTTGTATTGAAATATTCGTTCATTTTACGCAAAGATACGCTTCTTTATGTTTGCAGGGATCGTCGTAGGTGTAGTTCTGTCTGCGGTTGTAATATCAGTTAGTCTGGTAATAGCAGTCGTTTATTTTAGGAGGTAAGATATATTAATTCCAGGTTTCAACTTTAGGAAAAAGATCTGATGTATAGAAGAAGTTTGTTGTGATTTTAATTCGTGTTTTATTAAATTTATATCAAAATATAAATACGTATGGAAGTCACTTCAATAAATGCCAGTTAGAACCCAGTCATTTAAGTTGATTCATTATAATGTTATGCTCAAGTGACTGAATGACTTTGGAAATTTCACCGATACTATATTTTCGTTTAAAAAAAAAAAGTAAATCGACCTTTTTGTCAATTTGTATATATTGGTAACGGCAACCAACTTCAAATATATAATTTACATCTAAAATCATCAAAGCGGGTTATTAATATAAATGTTTGAATTGTTATCAAACAATATTTTATCTTTATTGGTACGCGTTTTATTGTGTACTTAGTGATGCTTAGTGTGAATGTACTTACTGATGTTTGGTGTCAAATATTTGAGAACCTGAAAATAAAACAACGAACCAGACCTTCGAAGGTTTTGAGGGTTTTTTCCAAGCTCAGGGCGATTTAACGCTTCTCATATTTTATAATACTTTGTTGCCTCTTTTTGAGATTGTATGTTGACATCTTAAGATATCTTTGGGTTTTGTGTCTTTTGATTACTATCTCATCGAAGTTAAACTCGCACCTCATTTTATTGATATGGAAGAACAGGAATAACCAAAATAGCCATTACTCAAACATCAAGGCTAATTTGTGTGCAAGACAAAGAACAAAACCTTAGTTTGCAACTTATATTCACCATGTTGTCATTTCGACAAACACCTTGGTTTTATACTACTGTCGCCTTGGCGTACTTACAGTCCATAATTAAGCAAAAGTATCGACACTGCTTTTATTATGATAACATAAATGTAGTACGATACATACTTATTCAGGAAGCAGATGCAAACTTCGAAAATGGTGCCTGTTTGGAATATTTTTGGATCTGAATTAAATGAAGAGGTCTGAATAAAATTGAGATATTTGTTATTTCTTTGTTGATGGGTATCCAGGAAAAAGCTGTCTGTTTGAACATAAGATATTTAGTGGCGTCTATTTCTACACCTCACTACATTTCAAATTTGTTTTGTTGAAGTTCATCATGTGTATTTTAATTGATATGAATAGTTTTGAACACTTTTTGCTACGTCAAGAAGTAACTGTTAGTATATCCTTCAAAACTATATTTGCTTACGGTCACCTTTTTAGACATCCAGGATATAATCACATATATATATACATTTAATATCTTTATTCAGAGAAATAACTTGCACCCATTTTATATAACGGATTTTAAGTTCCTTTGTGATCCATGTTTTTTATTTTTTTTTTAAATCTGAATTCTTAGCGCCGGATTGATAAACAAATTGTTATGAAGCAAAGCTGACTCAAAAACTTTGACCATTTTATTTTGCAATTTTGCTATCAATTTTCTTACAAGCTTTTACATATTTAGCTTTTCTAATGTATGAAACCGTGCGTTATTAAAATGCTCGCACATGTACTGTTCTGTTCTTCATGCAGGTCTAGATATCTCGAGAAGAAAGCACCCTCAAATGTAGGGAATGCAAACAACCACATTGATTATACTGGCCATCAGAATGTAGCATTCTCACCTAAAGTCAGCGGCAACACTCAAAAGATTACTGTGAAATACGAGCATCTAAAGATAACGAACAATACCATGACATTTCGGACACCTTTGGTCCCTCTATCAACACAACTAATGATGATGAATACAGTGAAATTGCGAATGTAGTTAATTCACTTAATAGTAATCCAAATCCATCTACAAACTATCAGCATCAATATATTTCTCTGGATCCTAATGCGACTGGATTCAATCGGTCAAATCCACAAACTAATTTGCATAATGAAAGTAAAAATAATCATAATTCAAATGAGAAAACCAGCTTCACAGGTGGTGATGATTATGCCATACTTGACCCTGATGACCTTAATGAATCGAAAAACAATACTCCGAAAGTTCTACCATTGAGTGACAACTACGTTGTTTTAGATCCGAACGAAACCGGTTTTAACAGACAAGAAAACACGGATAGAGTCTGTAACTATGACCTTGCTGAAGATCCATACGACGTTTCCAAAGATGAAACTTACGATACCTCTAGTAACAGCCGCCATAAGGAACAGGAAAATAACATATATAGCCACACGGTTGACAACGTGTACGATACTGCAGGTAACCAAAGAAAGAAAGACGAAAACGATGGCACATATGATCATTTCTTTGGACAGAAATCCGAAGACGATTACGACATTTCAAAACCAATATAAGAAAGACAAGATTAATTGAAGAAAATGAAATAAGTAAATACTAACCAGAAATCTTGTGCATTAATTTACTAATTATAAAAAGCTTTAAAAATTTTGTATGTTTTGGATAAACTATGTAAACATTCCAAGATTATGTTATTATAGTAAATGACAAGCGATTCAATGCCACGAAGCTACGGCCAGATGATAATTATAAAACAAGTGCATAGTCTCATTTATAACATTGTTCAATATTTGAGGACAGATCAAATTTCAATTACTGCATTTAAATCACTTAATAAAGGTTTGACGTTTATCTACAGTTTATCTACTGGGACACAGAAATGTATGCATAAAATAGTCTTGAAATAAAATCGTCGATTTGCGATTGAAAAACTTTGAAGTATTCTTTTTTTGTCGCTTACCAGTAAAAAAAAAAATCGTAAAAATCCATTCGCAGGTTCTTGAATATCTCAGCAATACTTGATTTTTATTTTGATTTTAATTATTTTATCAAAGTTACATTTTGTATTTAAATATGTATGGACAGGTATAGCAGATAGAAACGTATTGGCACACATGCGAGGCGGTTTTTAAAGAATTTTATCATCACATTTCTAAATGTAATTTAGATTAGTTCTATGATTGTTCGAGGAAAAACGATATCTAAATTAGTATTGATTATTACTAAATTAATTGACGCTAAACATATGGAACGCCACAGCTGTCTTATGTGGTACTCTGATATTACGTTATGTTGTATTATTATTACTTGATGATATTTTGTCTTTACATAATATGGTTTTGACATTACGTAATGATGTTTTGATATTACTCAATATGGAATAGTCATTACTTAATGATATTTCGATATTACATGATATGGTTTCGTATGGACTTGATATAGTTTTGTCATTACTTACACAGGCACTTGTCTCAGAATAAAATTTCCTATATACCTTAATATAACACAAGGTACTTAACTTGCATTTCAGAAAAATGTCAGGCGGTGACGAAATTCCGATATTAATGTCGCGGTAGTGAGACACAACAAACCTTTATTCCGTCGTCGGCGTCTTCATCATTTAGATCGTTAGTTTACTCGTTTGAATTGTTTTACATTTGTCATTTCTGGACTTGTTATAGCTTACTAACGTTTTTTTAATTTTTTTACCGACAAATGGGCGTTTTACAGTCAACATTACACTTTTGCAATGACAGCAGCAATCTCAGGCGAGACACAGGGTTCCGTGGAATTCTTCACGAATTTATTGTAATACTGCTTCCATTTGAGAACTAAGGGAAAAAACGGCAGGACCAAGTGGTTTGGGGATATCCCCCTTGTGTCCGAAATATTGATATATTTTTGGTACTTTTTTACTTATTTTTGTCTGCCGTTCCCCTTTTTCATACCAAATAACTCTGTACAACAACTCGAACTTTAATTTGAACTTTAACTCATACAAAGCACATTAAACAAACGACATATGGAAATCGGGCTAAAAATAGAACTATTTTTTCCAAAATGGTCACGTGGCTTTACTTCATCAAGTAATGTGATAACCACACCAAAGAATGACAGAACCATATCAAATACTGAAACAAACACAACTTTCCATTATACAGAGTTACATACAATTATGTACAGGTTTATGCATACTTGTACATGTAAGTGATTTTTAAACTTTTATATCAAAAGTACAATCAGGTATTCTTTGATTTTTGAATATGTATCTTCCACTGGACGTTAAGCAAACAACAATTAATCAATTTTGTAATATAAATAAACTTGTCAGAGTTTTGGGTTTAAAGAAATGAAGCAATATAAACATCTCTATTGGTCATGAAAATATTTCAATGGTATTTTACACAATAGTTAAATTTAGAACTATCCCAGTGGGCACTCGACGTTGTAACAACGTTGAAATTTGGTTGAAATTTGGTCGTGACGTTGATCGACCTAAATTCAACGTTGATCCAACGTCATGGTATTCAACGTTGACTTTACAACGTTCTTTCAACGTTGAATTTACGTCGTTAAAATCAACGTTAAAACAACAACGTTGATTCAACGTTGGGTTAACGTCAGTCAATCGCGACAGAAAAATCTCATTGTCAAAACTGAAGGGTACAGATATATTTGATGAGCAGATCGGACAAGGAGCAGTGCTGCAGTATAATAAACGATTGGATAATAAGTGGCTAATCCAGAAATTTTTATAATATTTATAAGGGGGTCCACTGACTGCCATAAGCGTGAGGGGGCTTCCTCCTGTCATGCTTCCATGATCCCTATATAATCAATCATTTTTTCCCACAAAAAAAGGGGGTAGACCGGATTGCATTGTTTATGCATGAAAAGGAGTTTTGGGCAAGAACAAGTGGTCAGGAGACATCACCAATAACAAATCGGCTTTTTCAAATTATTTTTTGTTTGTGTTTATTTTTTAAGTATCTTAAAAATAAACCAATTCTAACCAATTATTAATTAATTTGGGTTTGATGATTCTCTATATTTTGGGAGATCTCAAAACCTGTTCATGCTATTTTAATTATAGGTCTTTGTATATCTGTATAAATATGATATATTCTTAGTTTATATTTTTATATCAAATCGATTTTTTTAGTTGCTTTCTTTCATTTAAATAAAAAGGAGAAATTTGTCGGTATATTTATTTTAATTATTTTTACCGATTGATATTTAATATATAACGTTAAACTTAAAATATCATCGATGTACAATGTAATCATAATAATTGAGAAATTTTAAATTTTCGCGGTTTTCAAGTTGAGTTCCGAATATTTTCTTTCGGATGCGCACGCAAGCACGCGCACCTCTTTTCAACATCCGTTTAGAAAAATTTGAAAATCATCCTTGAGAAATTATCGCACCAGACTGATGAACAAATAGTGAGCAACTGCGTCTAAGGAATATAAAGACGAGAGAAGACTTTTCTGTATACATCTCTTGATATTAGCGTATGTATATTTTACAGTTAAAATAACGAAGAGTAATGATGTATACAAACACATTCTAATGATCAAATTATTTATCTGCATGTTTACGTTCACAGAAATTATGACAAGGTCTTATCTTACCGAATCTGATTCAGTTTCGTGTCAAAACAGTTTAATGATTTGATTGCATATATCCTCTAATTAGCGAACTAACACAAAACATATCTAGCCATGTATAGAATCAGTAATATCAGAAATGGGGGTCATCGAATACTAGCCAATTCGTTCCAATACAACTCGATAGAGTGTGTCTGACACACATAAACATGGTCTGCTCTAAAACACTGTTTTGGTCTTAGATTTTTTCGTAAAATATCACTCATCTTTGATAGTAAGTTTCATCTGTATATGAACATTATGGTTATTGCAAAACACAGATCTGGTTAGAATTCATGCTTCGTCTTGTTACTGATGCAAGCTGGGACAATTTTTCAAATGATTATGTGGTGTTCTATGATTTAAAATAATTGTTTTACAATTGGTAGAATTTGATCACATTTCCAGCTTTTAATTAACAGTACACAACTTTTATTATGTAATTCTAATTTATGTTATTTCTCTTCCATGCTTTCAGAATCTGTTCTAGTCTGCCACAAAGAGACACCAGAATCCAAAATACATGAGCAGTGTGCAAGACATTTGAAGTGTGCCCACAGAGAGCAGGAGTTGCTAGGCCAAAGAATAAATCTTTAAAACAAAATAAATTTTCATTTTAAAACCTCTATTTTTTAATTTCTATATTTAATTTAGTGCCAGTAAAAAAGACAGTGAGATTTAGAAATACATAATTTGGTGTTACCAGTATGCATCTTTTTGTTCGGTTTACTCAATTGTATCAGGTGTATAGATAATGATTGTTTGAGTAAACAGCTTGGTGATGGTAAATGCCTTCAAGATAAATGTTAAAAAAAACACACACACGGTATACCCTCAAAATGTCAAATTTCAGACAACAAGATATCAATAAAATGAAAAAAGACAAAAAAAAAAAGAACTAAATATCGGATCACAAAACTTAAAATGAGATCAGGTTTTTTGAAATGGTTCTGCTATGTATTCACATAAAACAAAGGAGGCATTTTGTGTCACTGTGTCAAATTTGCTGCATTTACATGATTTTGTATAAGTTGGAAAACTTGATCAACCAGAATCAAACCAGTGTGCTGTAGTGAGTTTTTACATATGTTCCTTTGCTTTGAGAAATTGATTTGCTAGAAAAGAAAGCTTTGCTAATATTGAGATATTTGGTTTCAAATAAAATCTTGATATTGTAACTGTCTCTCCTCTTTGGTTTTGATTGTTATTGTCTACTATTCTCTTTTGGAGTTGTCTCTTGTTGAGAAAGGAACTGTTGATGGACATTCTAACTTGAAATAAAACTTGAAAGTGGCTTTTTTATTTCATAATTCAGGTATCTTGTTATTGTATTTGAACACGTGTCAATAAGGATTAATTTATATTAATTACACCCAAAAACCATCACTTCAACCAACCTACAATTGACCTGACTTCAACCTAACTTGACCTGATTTCAACCTAAACCCGACCTGATTTCAACCTAACTAAGACCTGATTTCAACCTCACTGGACCCGATTTCAACATGTTATCAACGTCAATACAACGTTGAAACTGCAACGTTGATTCAACGTCAGAATTTCAACGTCATTACAACTTTCAAAACTAACCCAAGTTTCAACGTTGTAACAACGTTGAAGACTGACATTGGGTCAACGTTGATACAACGTTTTGTGCCTGCTGGGATGTTATTCTTACCGTTTATTTGCATTGTATAGAGACGCACTCATAATAATTTCACTACATTTTCCACCACACCATAGCAAATAGAATGAATTTCATAACAGCGTGGACATGGACACATGGTAATTAAATGTTATCGTGTGTATCACTGGCTGTCGACAACAAAGACTTCACGCAATTACAGTATGTCAGGGGCCTCTACAGTGGGATATGCATAATTACTATTTTTACACATGTCCATTCATAAAATAAAAGTTTTGCATGAGAAAAAAGTAAGAAAAATTCTTTTCTGGCAATAAGTGAAAAATTAAGTAGTATGTCAGTTAAAGACAAGTAGTCCATCATGCATTGCAAATTATTCAGTGGATTGGTCAATCGCCAAAATAAAAAAAAATGCTTTATTTGTAAACAAATACTAATACATGCATTGATGGGGGCATAATTATGCTAAATGATACATGTCCGTATAAGGAAATGTGCCCGACCTGTTAAATGCAGCCGTTCGGTTGATTTGGAAAAAACGAATGGACGGATCACAGCGATTTAATTTAGAATTATACTTAATATTTTTTTAATTTGTGTTTCAGTATCTATCCATGAATTAAATATGTTCACAATACCTTTTATACTAGAATAATTAAACGAGTGCACCCAGTTTAAAGGTTATTATTATACTGTTACTGTTATGTTGACATAATAACCTGTACATTATCTCGTGTTACAGTTGACCAGTTTAGTCTTGTGCACATGATTAATTATTCCAAAACAGATTTATTAAATTCATGGATATAATACACAGAAACCGAAAAAGAAGTGAGTACAATTTCAAATTGTAAGGGGGCGACCATTCCTGATTCAGTTAAAATAAGGGAGGGGGTGGCTATGCAAGAGGCTTTTGAAATCAGCATCAATAAAATTGCAAATAAATGTTTATGCAGAATTGTCTCAAATATGCGTCCTCAAATAAAAAAAAATAGTTGAGTAAGACAAAATTCATTGAAATTCCCCGCTTAATTTGTAGTAAAAGAATATAGATCCCGTAACCGTATACGTGTTCAACAAAATCTAAAATAAATATCAATGTTTCCACAAAAGCTACTCTGACTCCAATAAACGTAAATTTTGCACTAAAGACCGGATTCATATGCTTCTTGATATTTTCACGAATTACTTTTTGTTAGAATGATATTTAAATGTTCACGAAAATCTGATCGTTGGATTCTTGGACGGAATTCAAACTTGTTCCGTGCAAACAATTATGCAGCTTAGAGGACTTTATTTTTTAATGAAGGTCCGGGGTTCTCATTACCAACAAAAATAACCATACTATGAAAGTTGATCGTAGGTTACTTTACATCAACTCGTACGAATAAATGTTTTCTTATTTTTTAAGGAGCCACAGAACGTTTTTTCTCTCGATTACTTGGTGATATCACCTCTGAATATACTCATTCAGTCAAAATAATCTTTTGTGAGTATATAAATTTATTCAAAACAAATTCCTATGAACTTTCATGCAAACAAAATATTTTATGAATGGACATGTGTAAAATAGTAATTATGTATATCCCTATTGAGAGGCCCCTGACATACTGTAATTGCGCGAAGTCTTTGTTGTCGACAGCCAGTGACCGACACGATATCATTTAAATATCAGGTGTCCATGTCCACACTGTTATGAAATTCATTCTAAAGTTACATTCTGATTCATTGGTTTAGGAAACTGATTAAACTCAAATTTATAACCATGTTTCTTCTTTCCACAGTAGCACCCATCCCCATACTGTGAAAAATATTTAAAATATTTTTCTATTATTCGAGTTTTGTTATTTCAGACGATCAATATAAAATTGAGAATGGAAATGGGAAATGTGTCAAAGAGACAACAACCCGACCAAAGAGCAGAAAACAGCCGAAGGCCACCAATGGGTCTTCAACACAGCGAGAAAATCCCGCACTCGGAGGCGGGCCTTAGCCGGCCCCTAAATAAAAATGTGTACTAGTTCAGTGAAAATGGACATCACACTAAACTCCAAAACATATAAATGAACTAAAATTAAAAAATATACAAGACTAACAAAGGCCAGAGGCTCCTGACTTGGGACAGGCGCAAAAATGCTGCGGGGTTTCACATGTTAAGTGAGATCTCAACTCTCCCCCTATACCTCTAGCCAATGTAGAAAAAAACAAACACACAGCAATACGCACAGTAAAACTCAGTTTAAATGAAGTCCGAGTACATACTTATAAATAATGATAAAATAATATTTCTTTTAGAAACTGTATTATATTATGTTTTTATAACAATGCATGGTTCTTACCATATGTATCATCCAAAATTCAAGAGACTTTCACCTATTAATGGGTCATATGAAAATAAAGCACTGTAGTGTTTTTACTTCGCTTGTTTTGATGAAACTACATGTTTGCTTGTTTTCCCCTTTGTTATTTTACATTGTCAAACATGTATGACAACATACTTGCTGCGTCAGTGGTATGCATAAATGGAAAAAAGACGTTGCAAACCCAAACATTAACGAACACCACAACTCCAGATACTAGTACTCACCCAAGTGAGTCACGAAGTATGAATAGGATTTACCAGTTCTACATGCGCACAAAGTTACTTTTTTATAAAATTTGAAGATGTGGTATGATTGCCAATGAGACAACTCCCCAGCAGAGACAAAAAAAGCGTAGAAGTTTACAACTATAGGTCACCGTATGGCTTCTTCAGCAATGAGCAAAACCCATACCGCATAGTCAGCTATAAAAGACTCCGAAATGACCAATGTAAAATATTTCAAATGAGAAAATTAACGGCCTGATTTATGTACAAAACAATGAACGAATCCATTGGTTGTTGGAGGTGTACTGATTGATATTTTAGTCTTAGATGCATGATTTTTTATTAGCTGTTTTTGGCTTTGAAATCGCTGTCGAGTAACTGCGAGCACTCTCAGATCTGTACTTGGTGTCTTTTTTGTTGTGGGGATGTATAAAAACCCTTCCACATCCAGTCTGTATTTTGTTAGATGTTTTTCTGCTTTGTATCGATCTGATGAGTTGAGTCCTTTTCAACTGATTTTTTTTATTTTGTTCTTTTGTTGTACTGTTACACTAATGTCCCAGGTTAGGAGAGGGTTTGTCGCCAACAAACTAGTGTAACGCCGCCACATTCTGTATGTGCCTGTCCCAAGTCAGGAGCCTGTAATTCAGTGGTTGTCGCTTGTTGCTGTATATCATATTTGTGTTTCATTCATTGTTTTGTATTTATTTTCTTTGAATGTCATTTAGTATAAAGACATCATTGACATTCAAAGAAAAACATGACTTTGTGTAATGCCAAGATACAGGTATCGACAGATTGTAGACTTATGCATGTTTATATGTATATACAAATAATATTAAGTTTTGCCTGTATAAACTATATTATTATTATTATTATTACGTTATTAATGAAATCCTTTACAGTTTAGTTACGAACAGGATGACGACTAACCTGCATCTGCATATATTGAGCCCTGTCGTATACATTACACATCCTTTACTCAGTCAGAATATTCTATTCTATCTTTGGTTTATCAAGAAACAATTTAATTACATTGCTCGCTCTATCACTTCTAAACCATTTCAATCTTTTGACAGAATTTTTAAGAAAGGTGGGGATGAGGATGTCGTAAAGCTATACTAACAGTTCTGCAAAAATCATGTAAACATTAAATAGACTGATGAGAATATGACTTTCAAAAGTTGTGGTTGTAAAAAAATAATAAGTGCAATGCTGTCTTTCTGACATATATTAACGTTCACGTGTAGAAACTTTATGACAAAGGTTTTTGGAATCTAAAATTGGAATTATACTGCTTTTTTGGTTTAAATAAGTGAGTAAAGAAAATTGATGAACGTAAAGTTTTTATCCAAAGATCCAACTTGAAGGATGAATATTTTTGAAATGATTGATTATCGTCTGGTAGCAAATATTTCATGCATGCTAAGGACGCGTGGTTGTGTAATAAAAACAACCGAAACATTGTAGTAGATGAGTATTTGCAAGGTATTATAGCTATTTTACAGTATATCACGTTCACTTAACTATCAACTTAAGCAGCACCGTGATAGATAACCGAAGCGCTCCCTGCTGTTTACTTCGAAACTAGCGGGTATATTTCTATTTCTTTTCACAATTACATGCTGGCCTTTCATATCAATTACATGTATACCTTATGTAATTTCAGCATGCTGATAGACTAACTTTTTTTTCCCAATTGTTTCACGGACAATCATTGAACAAGCTCTCTCGTTCTTAAGCCAAATTATTGGAACGTTAACTTTATTTCGTATATTAATCTGAGATATTCGACCACTCTTGTTGCATTCACACTTACTAATTAAACATGTCTAACATTGGACTATTAAAATGAGATGGGGAGATACCAAGGAGACTTCATGAAACCTGTTAGAACTGTTGATTCTATTTTCTTGAACAGCAGTATCTAACCAACAGCTGCTAGTTACCTTAGCTAGCTTATTGTAGTAGCGAGCAAATTTTACCTCTGATTTCCAAATGTATATATTTTACTGTTCCAGTTAGTGGTCACCCTGTTGGTAACTATACTGTGCATATTTTGTTTTTTGAATTGTGTGTTCAAGTTTTACGGTTTAGATTTTAAAGGGATAAGTTATTGCTTAATATCTTTTATTTATGTAGATGACTGGAAGTCAGACTACCGAGATTGCTCGCTGTTCGTTGTTGTTTGACTTAATGTTTGTTTGCCTGACTGCTTTATTTTGTTCTTGGAGGAGTCGGTAGTGGTTGGTATGGTCTGTTGTGCTGTCCAGAAGTTTTGGTGATGACGTATGGTGTTTTTGTGTATTATTCATTGATCTAACAATGATAAAACAGTATTTTATTGTGTCTGTTTGATATTAATGACACAATATTAAACATTATTATATCTTGTTTTTATAAATATATATATAAAAAAACAACACACAACCACGCATCTCATAGTGCCTAATAGGACCCGTCACTATTTAAATGTTTCTGCAGTTAAAGCTTGGGATGGTCATCTTAAGATGCATTACTTTAATATGATCAAATATAAAAGTTATTCATACATATACTAATATATTCTTATTTGAATATTTCATCAATAAATATTATGACAGAGCTGCCGTCTGGTAAAGACTTTAGCCATGGCGTTGTCAGTATATTTTCGACTTGTATCCCTTTGGTATCTTTCGCCTCCCTTTGATCTAGTAAGTATGTCTTCTGCACTGTTTTTACTCCCTTTGACCTTTCGTTATTCATAATAAAATACTGAGATGTGGTATGATTGTCAATGAAACAATTATCCACCAGAGTCTAAATGTCTTTTTTTCAGTAACTTATGTCATCAAACGACCTTTAAAATGAACATAATCCATACCGTATAGTTCTTAATATGACAATATGTAAAAAATAATTTTAAGAAGAAAATCAAAACTACCTGATTTATGACAAAACAATAAACTCGAAAAACATGAGACAGCAAACCAACGACGACCACTCATGAATTATAGCCTAATGACTTGGGACAGACACATATAAAATCTAATGGGTTACACATGTCTGTGAGCTCTCACCTTCCCCTCATCTATGAAAGTGGTATAACAGCACAATTTTAGAAATAAAATGTAAAGATCCATTGGAAATGATTGTGTATAATTTTTCACGTTATTTGAACTCTGTTACACAGTTGTCTCATTGACAATCATATCACAACTACTTATTTTTATATTGACTTATCAAATTAGCATGAAGCATACAAAACGACTAACATAAAGACAATTGACACAAAGTACCGTTCTAAGAGTTATTCATGTTTTCCTTATCTAAACTTTGCATAACGCTAACTAGAGAGTGTATCTTATTAAAGCTGGAAGCCTGGAAGCTCTCATTTAATACACGATTTCAGCCACGTTAGCAGCACATGTTTGTCCAAACACTCGGATCAGCAGCATCATTTTAATTGTGAAATCATGGAACAGTTTCAACCAGCTTAGAAGGACCAACAATGACTAGGAGCCTGGAGGGATAGTATCGGCGCATTAACCAGAGTTACCAAAAGTTGCACACGAAAAAAAAGTCCTCTTCTTTGTGATTGGTAAAATTAACGGTACCAATTCTTTTTGCATTTTAAGTATATTAAGTAATAACATATCACCAGATACATTGACTTTATCCAAGTGTTAGACAAGCACACCAATTGAAACAACGCTTCCTTTTATTTCTATGCTATACATTTTGTGTAATTGCTATATTAAACTCAGTTTATAATAGAATAGAATATAATAGAATAGAATATCTTTTATTTCCATAAGAGGTATATAATATGTAGTATATTTTACAATTATCACACACATACAATGTATTGTTACCCGTTTCTAATTAAGATTAACAAATAACAAGAATAATATTTCAAATGGACATCGTGCTCATCAAACAAACTTACAAATAAATTTTCTAAAACCACAACTTCAAGTCTAATCGGGATCGGTGATCGGACATATAGACGGACCCACAGACTTGAAAACAATATACATGCATGCCTCCTATTTTTGTCGATAGGGCTTTCATGTTTATCAGCTAAGTATTTGTTTTTGCATAGATGTTAACTTTTACGCTTTAAATGTGACTATGTAATAACAATAATCAAGAAACAGTTATGCAAAAATGTATATGGTGACTGTGATAAATGATTCTTGACTCTACAGTGGTACTCGGTGCCAATAATCTGAGAAACGTTGAAGAGCTGAAGAAATATAAACTTTAAAACTAACAAAATATATAATGATCACATATCCGTTTATTAATTTTATCAATATATTACGACAATGATGAAATGTACATACATTATGCAAACAAAATGCAAATGTGTTCAATTAAGGCTGTGCAAATATGATCATGAAATGAAAATAGTATGTTATTGCCCTTTTTGTCCAGGACCAAGGTACTGCTAAATCGTGGACATAAGTTATAAAATAAGGATACGAGATTGAGTTATTGAAGATACGAATTGTTATCATGGTAATCAGGTGTAGGTTACATGTTTGCAATGGTACGATTTGAACTGCACTTCGTCTGTTATGTGAAACTCTAATATTTTAAAACAAACATCCAAATACCGTTCAATACAATTTGGTGTACGAGATATAAATCAAATTGACTAATAACCCAATAAGATATTCACAAAGTTGTAGTTTAAAAAGCAAACTTTCTATAAACATCATCATTCATTATAAACGTCAACTTTCATTTTATGCAATTTACGACTGTCCGAATTAGTACTGATCCTGATGCCGTTGCTACACCTATCACTGCTTTTGTTGTGGCTGCCATCCCTAAAACCCCAGCACTCTGGCACGAAGCAAACCATCCACCACCTACAGTTACCGAAGTCTGTAAGGATTGAGCAAACTATTAAGAAGTCTACTATCAAGTGTTGTAAAATATAATTTCTCTTAAAGACGACTTGCAGTGAACATTTATATATTAGACTTTAATCTATTAACAGGAGTATATAAAACACAGATCTCGATTGTATGCTTTTTGTATTCTATTGTTGTTACTTCATAAACATACATGGTATATCCTAATATCTCAATATATTAATTGTTAATCAGGAATGTTATTTAAATTTTTACCATTGCCATTGCTCATTCATTTTAATGTCGACATCTTGCTTTTTTTCTTTGCTTTCAACTAATAACAATCGTTTCCTAGTTTCCTTTAAAAACTATCTTTCAGACAATTGCAAATCAATTTAAACTAAATTTTAAGTATGTTTACCTGCAACCATGCTGCCCAAGAACCAGTCATAACACCTGCTGCTCCAAAACCTACAGCACTTAATACAAAGGGTGCTGCTACAGTGGTAGTGACTCCAACAGCCGTTGCTGCGACTGCAGTTGATAGTGTATCTAAAATTTATATTTATTTGTTTTTAAGTAGAAATGTTAAACCAGAAAGAGACAAGATAGTACAGGGATCAATATTGCCATTCAAAAGCCAATTGCTCTTTTAAGGACAAGAGAAATGATAAAATAATTATTTATTACTCTCTTCTTCTATGTAAATCAGATGTAGTCGTCCCATAATGCCCTCTGAAATGAGAAGCCTACATCTAATACATCAATATAGTCGATAAAAAATATAAGAGTTTTACTATGTCATTTAATTGTGATACATGTACCAACACTTTAAAAGATATAAAATTATCATGGAAGAGAATTCCATGTTATCGATGGATTTTTTAAGATTGGCACATCCAGGTCAAAGATCATCAAGAAAAACCAGGAGTACTTAGACCCCTTCAACGGCATTGCACAGGGCAGCGTAATCCGTCAAACCAATTTAAACATCACGATATATGACCTAACCATGCTGTTAAAAATATATATTTATCAATTATGGACTTTTGACGAGGTCAATACGTTATATATGGAAAGGATATAGTTACGATACTGTTGTCAGGTCATTAAGGATTGCATATTTTGGTATTAATATTGATTCACTCATAGGGTCTTTGCATCGGAAATAAACACTATTATTCTAAAACCAGTTGTTGGCATGATACGGGTTATGTTCTTCTCATATATTTTATGATTGTATAATACTAAATCCCTAACGGGAGGGATTGTACTTGATTTTCATATGATGAAGACATAATCTTTCAATCAGTTTAATTGAGGTCTGGAGCTGGCATGTCAGTAACTGCTAGTAGTCCTTTGTTAATGTATGTATCATTGTCATTTTGCTTAGTTTCTTTTGTTACCTATTCTGACATCGGACTCGGACTTCTTTTAAACTGAGTTTTACTGTGCGTATTGCTATGTGTTTCTTTATTCTACATTGGCTAGAGGTATAGGGGAGGTTGAGATCTCACAAAACATGTTTAGCCCCGCCGCATTTTGCGCCTGTCCCAAGTCAGGAGCCTCTGGCCTTGTTAGTCTTGTATGTTTTTAATTTTAGTCCATTTATATGTTTTGGAGTTTATTGTGACGTCCATTTCACTGAACTAGTACACAATTTTATTTAGGGGCCAGCTGAGGACCACCTTCGGGTGCGGGATTTTCTCGCTGCGTTGGAGACCCATTGGTGGCCTTCGGCTGTTGTCTGCTCTTTGGTTGGGTTGTTGTCTCTTTGACATATTCCCTATTTCCATTCTCAATTTTATCAGTTCAGATTATATTGAACCTCGGACGAATATATGGACCTGTTCAGATTATATTAGGACGAGGACGAATAACGTCTTGACTGAGTGAAAGTCCTTAATTTGTACATTACATATGTAAATAGGTAAGTTTGAAAATGATTTGACTCGATGTTACTATTTTTAGTAAAAGGATTAAATATCATTTCTGAAAATAGTAACGTCGAGTCAATTTGTCAAAAAAGAGAAAAATACAAAATATTGCCGAAAAACACGTGACCAAATAAACCAATGAGAAACCAGAAAAATCAAACCATATATAATATAGACGAATATCTCAATTCGCTGATAAAATATTTGGTATAATGGTAAATATGATAAAAACACTTTAAAAAAAAGTACAACTACATGTAACTCTAATTATTATAATACAATTAACTGATAAAACATTCATCCGATTACTCCTCGAACTTCAAATTCAAAACTCATGTTAAATTTTCGGGCCTTATCTTTGTCAAAACCTTGCTTGGAATAAGCACATTTTATATTTAGAATAGATGTAAACCAGTACTTCACCTAAAATGCTATAGAATCAATTGTTTATGCTGTAGAGATCCCTACTAAGTTCGATCAATACTTGACTATGGCTGCCATCTCAGCTTCTACATGTACAACAACTAAAAACGACTCGATAACACTCAATAAGAACTTAAGTCTTTTCTCGATTTTTCAATAATATTCAGGTGTTTTTGTTTTGCTTTAATGAAATGTACAGAAAATTCCAGATTATATCAGCTTAATGCAGGATTGTGGCAAAATCCGGGATTTAGAATGTACACCTCTGAGGAGCCAAAAATTTCTAGAATTAAACCTTTTTCTTAACCTGATTTTGGGTTTATATGTCTGTAAGAAAGTAATTGATGAAGAAGAAATCATATGTTGGTGCACTTCTTTTTACTACGGCCATTTGAAAGTACCCCATTTTAATGATTTTCCCATTTTTCATCAATTTTTACCCATTTTTGGGCAATTATCATGAAAAAAATCACAGTTTCACAATTAAACTTTTTTCATACTTTCACTAAAGATGACGTGGACCAATCTGAATAAATTTACCTTAAAAAAACTATAGGTTGGTGTTAATATAAGAAAGTTTTATAACACTTTGTTGCTTTTTCGTGTCAAATTGACCATGCTGTCAATTTTGTAAATTTGGGATTTTTCTCTTTTTAAAACAAAAGTATATTATTTCAACTTTTTGTTATAAATGATTGAAAAAATATATATCTAAGAAATTTGAAAAGAAAATTGATATAGGATGTACAAATTTTTGGTAAAATCATTTCATCCCTCACCAATTTTCTCAACGTTTTGGCTGATGACACTGACCGGATTGGTTATAAAATTTGAAAATTTTATTACTCAATAACTACTATTGTAAGTACACAATTTGTTCACAGAATTTAGTTTGATTTTAATATTTTTTGAATTCATTGATATTTTCCACTTGTATCACGTGTTTTGGAAATAATTCCCGAACGAGATTTCAACGAAACTGAAACATCAGAAGAATACATCCTTATTTAATAAAAGTGGGAATGGCGTTCCATAAATTTACACATTGGTTCCTTTTCTTAAAACAATCAACTAACTTAAAAGACATTTTATACTTAGTAAAAAAAATCGATTGCCCACTAACAGCCCTGTTAACAGACTACGATTTCAGGACAATCAACGAATTATTTTGAGAAAGAATTTTAAAGGATGAAATATTTGATAAGGCAGTCAATTATTCCTGAAAAAGAACATCTTAGGTTTACACGAAAGAAGTTTGTTTTAATTAATTAATTTCATTGCGTAGTTACTTAACTTTATATATGAAGTAAAGACTTATTATAAGACATGCACTTAACGTCCTAACATAAAATGTATGAACATTGTACATGTGTGTTTTTTTTAAAACTACAATAACTTGGTTTAAGGTGAAGACAGTTATTAAGAGGAAACGCAAAATACAGAGAATTAAAGTTCTAACCGAATTAATATAAAAAAAAAAATATCACTTACAATTACTAATCTTATCCATGAAGATTGAAGTTTATCTTCCAACAGCAACTCTATATGTTTAATGTTATTCCTTTTTTTTTTTTTGCGTCAAAACTGTATTTAAGCTGTTATATTTGTACGCGATGCAATCCTTATATCCGAATCATGTTCACGATACATGTCATTTTATTTATAGAAGAATTTTCGTGATCGGACTACCGTGGCAAAAGGTTGCTTATAACCAAAAGCCTGAATATTAAAATCCTTTCGTCACTGTAGCTAACAATTTAAGCTTGCACTTTAAAAGGTTAGGAAATATTTTCTCAGAGTTTTATTTTATATAAAACATAGGTTTATAAGATTTCATATTTATAAGAGACTCTAAAGATTAGACGTACAAATTATATACTGAAAAGTACACAAAAAGTCGGAAAGATAAGATATTTCATATTTTATACAGAGACTCAACGACGCAGACTCGAGTCTTAAAGTCGCTATTCAAATAAGACATCAACATAGTTTTTCTTCAAAGAAAGTTACAGTTAAAGTGATTCTTATATTATTTACTTGAAATACCAATAGTATAGAAATTATTATTATTAATTTCCAACGATTCTTTACATATTACGAAGTCGAATCTTCACAAAAGTACAGTAAAATCAGGAGTCGCAACTTATACATTTTAAAGATAGTTTATTTAAATACATGTGTATATAGTACTTGACCAGAGGTACTCACTAGCTTGCATACTATTTAAAATGTTATTCATTGTATGTTGATCTCATGTAAAAGATATAGTTTGACTTAATGTTAAAATTGTCTGGATTACATATCTAAAATAGATCATAATACTTCATTAAATCATTAACTTTATACGAATTGATTATTTGTCTACTGAAACAACGCATCTTTAATCATATCACTTGGAGTATGGGGTTGATGTGACTCAAGGAGCAGTCATTGGAAAGAGTAATTGTGGATTATAAGTTTGTCTGACGAGTAGTATAGTTTTTGCCAGTGAGTCATATTTTCACTTCAGGGTAATGAAAACGCTATAGCAACACAGAGCAAAAACGTTACAATAAGTTCGACTTAAATAGAAACAATACGCAAATGTAATTGGACAACAGCAAGCATTCAGGTGACATGGATAGGAAGTGGTCGAGATGAAGGATGTTGCACATTTTCAGGTGCCACATGAAAAGACGATTTGTTAATATATTACTGTAACATTTATAAGCAGAGAACTATGCATTTGTCTTATAGAAGGTCACTTACAACGGACCCCCTCAAGGTTGCTTTGATCATCGAACTCTTTCGACACGTGACAGCGGATTCACATTGTAATCTCGTATTACTATTCGAGATTGGTCTGTGTCTGTAAAATCAGCAAACCCAAAATGATACCCACTTTATTACGGTTACATGTAATACTGCCGAACGGGAATATTTCACATAATCACAGTCTACATTTAGGTTACTACATGTAAGAAGGAAAGTTAAAAATCAAAACATGCCGTATGCTATGTTTTACCTTAAAGTTTGTAACATCATTGTTTTTTTGTCAAACAAATCCATGTTGTGGTCATTCACACTAACCCATAGGAACAAATTCCAGATTAGTTATAGTTAAAAAAGTCTATATATATTTCAGGTTTACACTTGTTTTTAAGTCTCGACATATTGCCTTAAACTTCAATTGTATTAGGTTTATATTAAGATAACTAGTTTAACATTTTTATAAAATTAAAAAATTAAAAATCAGCAATTATACCATAGGCGATACAATGTACATTTAAGTTTTAGCTCCAAGTCGTAAAAACATATGAATAAGCATCCTTGGGTATTCGTTAATACAGCAACCACACAATTGTTATTTTTTGTTTAATATTCAAAAGTAAGCGCTTTATGAAACGGTGTGTATCTTCATAACGGACTTAAAATTCAAAATTATTAAATAGTTATCAAACTGAAACTCAAGAAGAGAAATTTATATACAGTAACTTTTCAAAAAATTCATGTATCTTGATTTTAATCTACATGAACAGTAATCACGATTCACATGTAAAATAAAAAATACGGACTTTCATATTTTTTTAATAGACATAGACATAGAAAACTTTATTTTGATTCGGCATAACATAAAACATACAAACATAATCTCTGATGAGCTTTTTGCCGAATATAAAAACGTATAAAAAACAAATAAAACAAAGCATCATGCATAATTTCATATAGCTGAATAAAGCCATGCAACAACCAAAAATTTCACATTAAAAGTTAAGTTGTACGCGTACAATGTTATACTAATACATGTAGTCTACAAGTGCTAGACTCAAGCTAGCAGCCACTCGCTAGCAGCCACTCCGCTAGCAGCCAGTTTTCAGATATGTCTATAAACCCAAAAGTTGAATAAGATTCAAACGTACCGAAACGTTTTTATTTTCTTATTACCACTACAATATCTGTTTTAATTTGAATTTAGAAGTCAAAACATTATTCAATGAATTTTGAAATTTCATTTCGTGTTCAATATTTTAAAACAAGAATATGTGCTTTCAACATCGTGCAGCACGCTTTAAGACTTCGCTTCAACTGTCAACACTGATTTTCTTGTATTAAGATGGTATAGTGACTTGTCCATCAGAAAATTTTGTGCGATATTGTGTGAAATAGCTTTCCATATTCTCGGCATCCTGTAAAATAGTTCCTAAAAGTAACAATTTGTATACGTTACAAGAATACAAAGTAGCGTTCGTACTTTAATACTTTCATGTCAAACAAATCTGTTTAAGCGATTCATTACCGTTCTGTAACAGTGGGTTTTGTTTAGGTTTGATGACACGCAGGGTTTATTTTAGTAATCAAAGTACGGTGTGCAAGGACATTACTAACAAAGTATGGTGTACAAGGACATTACTAACTAGCTATATTATCAATTGTAAAAAAAAAAAAAAAATCCGTGCTATACCCCACCTGGATTTTCAGTCAAGCATGCCTAAGGGTCCCAACTATCATTTGCACCTAGTGGGGAAAAAGTATTGCCGTAGGAAATTTTTATTAACTTTGAAAGTTAGGGTGGGGTAGGGTGTCGGACCCCAACTTTGGACCAATTTTAAAAAATCCGTGCTATACCCCACCTGGATTTTTCAGTCAAGCATGCCTAAGGGTCCCAACTATCATTTGCACCTAGTGGGGAAAAAGTATTGCCGTAGGAAATTTTTATAAACTTTGAAAGTTAGGGTGGGGTAGGGTGTCGGACCCCAACTTTGGACCAATTTTAAAAATCCGTGCTATACCCCACCTGGATTTTTCAGTCAAGCATGCCTAAGGGTCCCAACTATCATTTGCACCTAGTGGGGAAAAAGTATTGCCGTAGGAAATTTTTATTAACTTTGAAAGTTAGGGTGGGGTAGGGTGTCGGACCCCAACTTTGGACCAATTTTAAAAATCCGTGCTATACCCCACCTGGATTTTTCAGTCAAGCATGCCTAAGGGTCCCAACTATCATTTGCACCTAGTGGGGAAAAAGTATTGCCGTAGGAAATTTTTATTAACTTTGAAAGTTAGGGTGGGGTAGGGTGTCGGACCCCAACTTTGGACCAATTTTAAAAATCCGTGCTATACCCCACCTGGATTTTTCAGTCAAGCATGCCTAAGGGTCCCAACTATCATTTGCACCTAGTGGGGAAAAAGTATTGCCGTAGGAAATTTTTATTAACTTTGAAAGTTAGGGTGGGTAGGGTGTCGGACCCCAACTTTGGACCAATTTTTAAAAAATCCGTGCTATACCCCACCTGGATTTTTCAGTCAAGCATGCCTAAGGGTCCCAACTATCATTTGCACCTAGTGGGGAAAAAGTATTGCCGTAGGAAATTTTTATTAACTTTGAAAGTTAGGGTGGGGTAGGGTGTCGGACCCCAACTTTGGACCAATTTTAAAAAATCCGTGCTATACCCCACCTGGATTTTTCAGTCAAGCATGCCTAAGGGTCCCAACTATCATTTGCACCTAGTGGGAAAAAGTATTGCCGTAGGAAATTTTTATTAACTTTGAAAGTTAGGGTGGGGTAGGGTGTCGGACCCAAACTTTGGACCAATTTTAAAAAATCCGTGCTATACCCCACCTGGATTTTTCAGTCAAGCATGCCTAAGGGTCCCAACTATCATTTGCACCTAGTGGGGAAAAAAGTATTGCCGTAGGAAATTTTTTATTAACTTTGAAAGTTAGGGTGGGGTAGGGTGTCGGACCCAAACTTTGGACCAATTTTAAAAAATCCGTGCTATACCCCACCTGGATTTTTCAGTCAAGCATGCCTAAGGGTCCCAACTATCATTTGCACCTAGTGGGGAAAAAGTATTGCCGTAGGAAATTTTTATTAACTTTGAAAGTTAGGGTGGGGTAGGGTGTCGGACCCCAACTTTGGACCAATTTTAAAAAAATCCGTGCTATACCCCACCTGGATTTTTCAGTCAAGCATGCCTAAGGGTCCCAACTATCATTTGCACCTAGTGGGGAAAAAGTATTGCCGTAGGAAATTTTTATTAACTTTGAAAGTTAGGGTGGGGTAGGGTGTCGGACCCCAACTTTGGACCAATTTTAAAAAATCCGTGCTATACCCCACCTGGATTTTTCAGTCAAGCATGCCTAAGGGTCCCAACTATCATTTGCACCTAGTGGGGAAAAAGTATTGCCGTAGGAAATTTTTATTAACTTTGAAAGTTAGGGTGGGGTAGGGTGTCGGACCCCAACTTTGGACCAATTTTAAAAAATCCGTGCTATACCCCACCTGGATTTTTCAGTCAAGCATGCCTAAGGGTCCCAACTATCATTTGCACCTAGTGGGAAAAAAGTATTGCCGTAGGAAATTTTTATTAACTTTGAAAGTTAGGGTGGGGTAGGGTGTCGGACCCAAACTTTGGACCAATTTTAAAAAATCCGTGCTATACCCCACCTGGATTTTTCAGTCAAGCATGCCTAAGGGTCCCAACTATCATTTGCACCTAGTGGGGAAAAAAGTATTGCCGTAGGAAATTTTTTATTAACTTTGAAAGTTAGGGTGGGGTAGGGTGTCGGACCCCAACTTTGGACCAATTTTAAAAAATCCGTGCTATACCCCACCTGGATTTTTCAGTCAAGCATGCCTAAGGGTCCCAACTATCATTTGCACCTAGTGGGGAAAAAGTATTGCCGTAGGAAATTTTTATTAACTTTGAAAGTTAGGGTGGGGTAGGGTGTCGGACCCCAACTTTGGACCAATTTTAAAAATCCGTGCTATACCCCACCTGGATTTTTCAGTCAAGCATGCCTAAGGGTCCCAACTATCATTTGCACCTAGTGGGGAAAAAGTATTGCCGTAGGAAATTTTTATTAACTTTGAAAGTTAGGGTGGGGTAGGGTGTCGGACCCCAACTTTGGACCAATTTTAAAAAATCCGTGCTATACCCCACCTGGATTTTTCAGTCAAGCATGCCTAAGGGTCCCAACTATCATTTGCACCTAGTGGGGAAAAAGTATTGCCGTAGGAAATTTTTATTAACTTTGAAAGTTAGGGTGGGGTAGGGTGTCGGACCCCAACTTTGGACCAATTTTAAAAAAATCCGTGCTATACCCCACCTGGATTTTTCAGTCAAGCATGCCTAAGGGTCCCAACTATCATTTGCACCTAGTGGGGAAAAAGTATTGCCGTAGGAAATTTTTATTAACTTTGAAAGTTAGGGTGGGGTAGGGTGTCGGACCCCAACTTTGGACCAATTTTAAAAAATCCGTGCTATACCCCACCTGGATTTTTCAGTCAAGCATGCCTAAGGGTCCCAACTATCATTTGCACCTAGTGGGAAAAAGTATTGCCCTTTGAAAGTTAGGGTGGGGTAGGGTGTCGGACCCCAACTTTGGACCAATTTTAAAAAAATCCGTGCTATACCCCACCTGGATTTTTCAGTCAAGCATGCCTAGGGTCCCAACTATCATTTGCACCTAGTGGGAAAAAGTATTGCCGTAGGAAATTTTTATTAACTTTGAAAGTTAGGGTGGGGTAGGGTGTCGGACCCCAACTTTGGACCAATTTTAAAAAAATCCGTGCTATACCCCACCTGGATTTTTCAGTCAAGCATGCCTAAGGGTCCCAACTATCATTTGCACCTAGTGGGGAAAAAGTATTGCCGTAGGAAATTTTTATTAACTTTGAAAGTTAGGGTGGGGTAGGGTGTCGGACCCCAACTTTGGACCAATTTTAAAAAATCCGTGCTATACCCCACCTGGATTTTTCAGTCAAGCATGCCTAAGGGTCCCAACTATCATTTGCACCTAGTGGGGAAAAAGTATTGCCGTAGGAAATTTTTATTAACTTTGAAAGTTAGGGTGGGGTAGGGTGTCGGACCCCAACTTTGGACCAATTTTAAAAAATCCGTGCTATACCCCACCTGGATTTTTCAGTCAAGCATGCCTAAGGGTCCCAACTATCATTTGCACCTAGTGGGGAAAAAGTATTGCCGTAGGAAATTTTTATTAACTTTGAAAGTTAGGGTGGGGTAGGGTGTCGGACCCCAACTTTGGACCAATTTTAAAAAAATCCGTGCTATACCCCACCTGGATTTTTCAGTCAAGCATGCCTAAGGGTCCCAACTATCATTTGCACCTAGTGGGGAAAAAGTATTGCCGTAGGAAATTTTTATTAACTTTGAAAGTTAGGGTGGGGTAGGGTGTCGGACCCCAACTTTGGACCAATTTTAAAAAAATCCGTGCTATACCCCACCTGGATTTTTCAGTCAAGCATGCCTAAGGGTCCCAACTATCATTTGCACCTAGTGGGGAAAAAGTATTGCCGTAGGAAATTTTTATTAACTTTGAAAGTTAGGGTGGGGTAGGGTGTCGGACCCCAACTTTGGACCAATTTTAAAAAATCCGTGCTATACCCCACCTGGATTTTCAGTCAAGCATGCCTAAGGGTCCCAACTATCATTTGCACCTAGTGGGGAAAAAGTATTGCCGTAGGAAATTTTTATTAACTTTGAAAGTTAGGGTGGGGTAGGGTGTCGGACCCCAACTTTGGACCAATTTTAAAAAATCCGTGTTATACCCCACCTGGATTTTTCAGTCAAGCATGCCTAAGGGTCCCTACTATCATTTGCACCTAGTGGGGAAAAAGTATTGCCGTAGGAAATTTTTATTAACTTTGAAAGTTAGGGTGGGGTAGGGTGTCGGACCCCAACTTTGGACCAATTTTAAAAAATCCGTGCTATACCCACCTGGATTTTTCAGTCAAGCATGCCTTAGGGTCCCAACTATCATTTGCACCTAGTGGGAAAAAGTATTGCCGTAGGAAATTTTTATTAACTTTGAAAGTTAGGGTGGGGTAGGGTGTCGGACCCCAACTTTGGACCAATTTTAAAAAAATCCGTGCTATACCCACCTGGATTTTTCAGTCAAGCATGCCTAAGGGTCCCAACTATCATTTGCACCTAGTGGGGAAAAAGTATTGCCGTAGGAAATTTTTATTAACTTTGAAAGTTAGGGTGGGGTAGGGTGTCGGACCCCAACTTTGGACCAATTTTTAAAAATCAGGAGAGCTAAACTGAACTCGGGCTATTCCTTTGAAACGAAAAAGGAACGGAATTTTACAACAATGATGTGAAGCCTTTGAAAGCATGACATGAAACTTTATTTTATCGAAAATGAATCAAAGTTTGAAAGGCGGAACCGAACAGTGACAGAAAATATGTTCAAGTATTTCTCATCTAATTTTACTCCACACACATTAATGTTTCGTGATGCTATCAAAATAATTCCCGTGGCAGCAAGTAAAAGGAACATAAAAAGGTGTTTTGAAACTCTATTGAAACAATCCCACAATGTTAAACCCCAAATTTAGTGTGCGAATCAGCAAAAGGGTACATTTGAAAAGGATACACACCTTGGTGGACTGGAGAAGTGTTTACTATTTCCAAAGTGTTGAGTAATCAACCGTCAATCTACCATATGAAAGATTTTAAGAAACCAAAGGATCCATTTACGAGACCGAGCTTCAGAAGACTGTTTCTTCAGAAGAATTATAAAGGTCTGTATCACATTGAAATTGTCTTTCACCGGCCAGCCCGTAATGATGTAAAAGAGCTCTAAGTTTAATTGATAGATCATTTCGCGACGTTCAACTCGTGGATCGTGAAGGCAGATATTGCAAAATTCTCATCAATATATAAGTAAAAAAAAAAAAATTTAAGATTTGCATTTTATTTTTTATCTTGAATTTAACTAAGAGATTGATGCGTCAACCACTATCTTTTCATCTACTTTTTAGTGATCGCTTAGATGTACTCGTATGTTTGAATCGAACAATAACCCTGCGGAGATCTTCAGCAGGTGGAAGAAAGGTCCGCTGATGTAGGCCCTGAGGTAATCGGTGCCCTCAGGTATCCTGGGGAATTTGTCATCGATTAATTCGCACGAAAATATAGTTCCTATTTGGATCAATCTTAATACCAATAAATTTTGTTCGGGGAAGGAGCGTGACCTCAGGTAACCCTGTTATGAAAGAATAAAAGATACGATCCAAGGGTATATAATTATACTGTAATAAACCAAATCCTTCATTCCAAATGAAGGAATTCATGAACATGATGGACATTGAATAGTTTATGTTATGTTCTTGTTAAGGATAACTCGAGTTAAATGGGTTATATATTTGTTGGTTATTTCCGGGTGACCTCAGGTACCCCTATAATGAAAGAATAAAAGATACACTGCTAGGGTTTCTAATTATGAGGTAATAAAATATGCTGTAGTAAACTAATTTCTTCATTCTTAATGTAGGTCTTCGATGACGTTGTATTGTTTGTGTAATGTACTTGTTCATGTGACCTGAGTTGACTTGAGTTAAATAGTTTCTATTGTTGGTTTTCGGTAGGGCGACCTCAGGTACACCTGTAATGAATGAATAAATGATACAATCCAAGGGTATAAAATTATGCTGTAATACACCAATTTCTTATTAAATTTAAGACTTCATGGACGTTGTATTGAATATATAAATTACTTGTTAAGGTGACCTGAGTAAGCTTGAGTTAAATGGTTATATTTGTCTGTTTTTGAAGTGACCTCAGGTACCCTGTAATGAAAGAATAAAAGATACAATCAAAGGGTATATAATTATACTGTAATTAACAAATATCAATTAAGCAATGCCCATTCATGTCCAAGAAGTCCTAAATTTAGTTGAAAGAAATTAGTTTATTGCAGCATAATTATTACCATAACATTGTATGTACCATTCTATCATACAGATGTCACAAAAAAAACACAAAAAAACCACAAAATACTACCAATTAATCTAAAAAACTCAGTTCACCTTAACAAATACATAACATAACCAAGATAAAGTCCTTCATTTTAAATCAATAAATGAGTTAATTACAGCATAATCGTATACCCTAGCATTGTATCTATTATTCCTTCATTACAGGGTAAATGAGGTCACCTAAATAAAACCAATATATATATAATTCATTTAACTCAAATTAAACTCAGTTCACCTTAAAAGTACATAACATGAAAATACAACGTCCATAAAGTCCAACATTTAGACTGATGAAATAAGTTTACTACAGCATAATTATATATCCTACCACTGTATCTATTATTCTTTAATTACAGAGGTACCTGAGGTCATCCAAATAAAAGAACAAATATAACCCATTTAACTCAAATTTACTGAGTTCACCTAAAAACACATTACATAAACAATACAACGTCCACGAAGTCCTACATATAAAATAAAGAAATTAATTTATTACAGAGTAATTATATACCATAGCATTATATCCATTATTCTTTCATTACAAGTGTGCCTGAGGTCACCCCAACAACCAATCAATATAACCCATTTTACTCAAGTTATCTTAACTAATATGTGACATAAACTATGCAATGTCAATCATGTTCATGAAGTCCTACATTTAGAATGAAGAAATTAGTTTATTGCAGCATAAGTGTATACCCTAGCATTTTTTAAATCCCACAAAATACAATCAATTCATCTCTAATTAATACAAATAAATAACATAAAAACAACGTCCATGAAGTCCTACGTTTAAAATGAAGAAATTCGTTTATTATAGCATAATTTTATACGCTAGCATTGTATCAATTATTCTTTCATTGCAAGGGTACCTGAGGTCACCGAAAAATAAATAAATATAACCCATTTAACTCAAGTTATCTTAACAATTATATGACATTAGCTATGTAATGTTTATCATGTCCATGAAGTCCTACATTTAGAATGAAGAAATAAGTTTATTGCAGGATAAGTATATACAATAGCATATTATGTACTATTCTTTAAATTACAGGGGTTACCTGTGGTCACCACAAAACCCACAAAATACAACCAATTCATCTCCAACTAAATCAGTTCACCTTAACAAATACATAACATGAACAATACAACGTCTATGCAGTCCTACATTTAAAATGAAGAAATTAATGAAAGAAAAAAGATACAATGCTAGAGTATATAATTATACTGTAATATTTCACAACAGATTACATAAGGGCTTTATTAAACCATTCTTCATACACTACATATTACCTGATTTCACCTTCATTAAACCAGTCTTCATACACAACAGGTTACCTGAGGTCACCTTTATTAAACCAGTCTACATACACAACAGATTACCTGAGGTCACCATTGTTAAACCAATCTGCATACACAAATTACCTGAGGTCACCTTTATTAAACCAGTCTTCAAAGACAGATTACCTGAGGTCACCTTTATTCAACAAATCTCAATACACTACAGATTACCTGAGGTCACCTGTATTAAGCCAGTCTTTATACACAATAATTACCTGAGGTCACCTTATTAAACCAGTCTTCATACACAATAGATTACCTGAGGTCACCTTTATTAAACCAGTCTGGATACACAGATTACCTTAGGTCACCTTTATGAAACCAGTCTTTATAGACATATTACCTGTATCTCAATACACTACACATTTCCTAAGGTCAGCTTTATTTAACCAGTCTTTATACACAACAGATTACCTGAGGTCACCTTTATTAAACCAGTCTGCATACACAGATTACCTGAGGTCACGTTTATTAAACCAGTCTTCATAGACAGATTACCTGAGGTCACCTTTATAAACAAATCTTATTACACTACAGATTACCTGAGGTCACCTTTATGAAACCAGTCTCCATTCACAACGAACCTGATGACGGAAATGTTATCACCAGATGACATTGAATATTTATTTTTCAACCTCTTCGCCATTTATCCCCAAAAATACAGGTGGTATGCTCCTTTCCTTCTAGTAAATACAATATGTTTAGTTTTCTTTGAGTTAAACTGTCCAGTCCATGAGTTTGCCCAATTTGAGATAACATCCAAGTCATCAGTCAAAGAAGCAGCTGCTACAGAATGATCATCATCTACTTTAACAAATAAAGAGGTGTCATCTGCAAAAGTCTAATATCATTAGCAATGCCATTTACTATATCATTTATATAAAACATAAAGGTGACCTCAGGTTATCTGTAGTGTATGTAGATTTGTTTGATACAGGTGACCTCAGGTAATCTGTTGTGTATGGAGATTTGTTTGATAAAAGTGACCTCAGATAATTTGTGTGTATGAAGACTGGTTTAATAAAGGTGACATCAGGTAATCTGTAGCGTATTGAGATTTGTTTAATAAAGGTCACCTCAGCTTTTGTGTTGTGAATGTAGACTGGTTTAATAATGGTGACCTCAGGAAACCTGTATATGCAGATTGGTTTATTACAGGTAACCTCAGGTAACCTGTAGTGTATGAAGACTGGTTAAATGAAGGTGAAATCAAGTAATCTGTAGTGTATGAAGAACGGTTTGATAAAGCCCTTATGTAATCTGTTGTGAATGAAAACTGGTTAAAAAGTCCTCAGGTAATCTGTAGTGTATTCAGATTTGTTTTATAAAGGTGACCTCAGGTAATCTGTCTATGAAGACTGGTTTAATAAAGGTGACCTCATGTAATCTGTTGTGTATAAAGACTGGTTAAATAAAGGTGACCTTAGGTAATCTGTAGTGTATTGAGATATAGGAAATCTGTTTATAAAGACTGGCTTCATAAAGGTGACATCAGGTAATCTGTTATGTATGAAAACTGGTTTAATAAAAGTGACATCAGGTAATCTGTAGCGTATTGAGATTTGTTTAATAAAGTGACCTCAGCCAGTCTGTTGTGAATGGAGACTGGTTTCATAAAGGTGACCTCAGGTAATCTGTAGTGTAATGATATTTGTTTAATAAAGGTGACCTCAGGTAATCTGTCTATGAAGACTGGTTTAATAAACGTGACCACAGGTAATTTGTGTATGCAAACTGTTTTAATAAAGGTGACTCAGGTAACTATTGTGTATAAAGACTGGCTTAATAAAGGTGATATCAGGTAATCTGTAGTGTATTGAGATTTGTTAATGAAGGTGACCTCAGGTAATCTGTTGTGTATGAAGACGTGTTTAATAAAGGTGACCTCAGGTAATGTGTAGTGTATTAAGAGTGATTAAATAAAGCCCTTATGTAATCTGATGTGAATGAAAACTGGTTAAATAATGTCCTCAGGTAATCTGTAGTGTATTCAGATTTGTTTTATAAAGGTGACCTCAGGTAATCTGTCTATTAAGACTGGTTTAATAAAGGTGAACTCAGGTAATCTGTGTATGCAGACTGGTTTAATAAAGGTGACCTCATGTAATATGGAGTGTATTGAGATACAGGTAATATGTCTATAAAGACTGGATTCATAAAGGTGACCTCATGTAATCTGTGTATGCAGACTGGTTTAATAAAGGTGACCTCAGGTAATCTGTTGTGTATGAAGACTGGTTTAATAAGGGTGACCTCAGGTAATCCGTGTATTAAGATTTGTTGAATAAAGGTGACCTCAGGTAATCTGTCTATAGAGTCTGGTTGAAAAAGGTGACCTCATGTAATCTGTGTATGCATACTGGTTTAATAAACGTGACCTCAGGTAATTATTGTGTATAAAGACTGGCTAAATAAAGGTGACCTCAGGTAATCTTTAGTGTATTGAGAGTGATTAAATAAAGGTGACCGCATGTAATATAAAGTCTATGAAGACTGGTTAAGTAAAGGTTACCTCAGGTAATCTGTCTATAAAGACTGGTTTAATAAAGGTGACCTTAGGTAATCTGTTATGTATGAAAACTGGTTTAATAAAATTGACATCAGGTAATCTGTAGCGTATTGAGATTTGTTTAATAAAAGTGACCTCAGCCAGTCTGTTGTGAATGGAGACTGGTTTCATAAAGGTGACCTCAGGTAATCTGTAGTGTAATGATATTTGTTTAATAAAGGTGACCTCAGGTAATCTGTCTATGAAGACTGGTTTAATAAACGTGACCACAGGTAATTTGTGTATGCAAACTGTTTTAATAAAGGTGACCTCAGGTAACTATTGTGTATAAAGACTGGCTTAATAAAGGTGATATCAGGTAATCTGTAGTGTATTGAGATTTGTTAATGAAGGTGACCTCAGGTAATCTGTTGTGTATGAAGACGTGTTTAATAAAGGTGACCTCAGGTAATGTGTAGTGTATTAAGAGTGATTAAATAAAGCCCTTATGTAATCTGATGTGAATGAAAACTGGTTAAATAATGTCCTCAGGTAATCTGTAGTGTATTCAGATTTGTTTTATAAAGGTGACCTCAGGTAATCTGTCTATTAAGACTGGTTTAATAAAGGTGAACTCAGGTAATCTGTGTATGCAGACTGGTTTAATAAAGGTGACCTCATGTAATATGGAGTGTATTGAGATACAGGTAATATGTCTATAAAGACTGGATTCATAAAGGTGACCTCATGTAATCTGTGTATGCAGACTGGTTTAATAAAGGTGACCTCAGGTAATCTGTTGTGTATGAAGACTGGTTTAATAAGGGTGACCTCAGGTAATCCGTGTATTAAGATTTGTTGAATAAAGGTGACCTCAGGTAATCTGTCTATAAAGTCTGGTTAAATAAAGGTGACCTCATGTAATCTGTGTATGCATACTGGTTTAATAAACGTGACCTCAGGTAATTATTGTGTATAAAGACTGGCTAAATAAAGGTGACCTCAGGTAATCTGTAGTGTATTGAGAGTGATTAAATAAAGGTGACCGCATGTAATATAAAGTCTATGAAGACTGGTTAAGTAAAGGTTACCTCAGGTAATCTGTTTTGTATGAAAATTGATATAATAAAGTCCTGAAGCAACTTATGGAGGAAGAATGGTTTAATAAAGGTGACCTCAGGTAATCTGTTGTGTAGTGAGATTTGTTTGATAAAGGTGACCTCAGGTAATCTGTTGTGTATTGAGATTTGTTTGATAAAGATGACCTCAGATAATCTGGTGTGCATGTAGACTGGTTTAATTAAGGTGACCTCAGGTAATCTGTGTATGCAGATTGGTTTAAAAAGGTGACCTCAGGTAATCTGTGTATGCAGATTGGTTTAACAAAGGAGAACTCAGGTAATCTGTTGTGTATGTAGACTGGTTTAATAAAGGTGACCTCGGTTAACCTGCTGTGTATGAAGACTGGTTAAATGAAGGTGAAATCAGGTAATCTGTAGTGTATGAAGAATGGTTTAATAAAGCCCTTATGTAATCTGTTGTGACATATTACATTATAATTATATACTCTAGCATTGTATCTTTTTTCCTTCATTACAGGGGTACCTGAGGTCACCCTTAAACAAATATGACATTACATAAACAATACAACGTCCATGAAGTCCTACATTTAAAATGAAGAAATTAGTTTATTACAGCATGATTACATACCCTTGAATTGTATCTTTATTCATTCATTACAAGGAGTTCATCCCCTAAAAACGAATATAACCCATTTAACTCAAATTAACTCAGTTCACCTTAAAAATACATTTCACAAAGAAAACAACGTCCATGAAGTCCTTAACTTTTAAAGGAAGAAATTAATTTATTACAGAATAAATATATACCCTAGCATTGTATCTATATTATAAATATAACCCATTTAACTCATTTACAAAAATGTATCTTAGCAAATATATGACATAAACTTTGCAATGTCCATCATGTCCATGAAGTCCTACATTCAGAATAAAGACATTAGTTTATTGCAGCATAATTGTATACCATAGCATAGTATTTTTATTCTTTAATTACGGGGTTACCTCAGGTACCCCTATAAAGAAAGAATAATAGACAAAATGCTAGGTTATATAAGTATGCTGTAGTAAACTAATTTCTTTATTTTAAATGTAGGACTTCATAGACGTTGTATTGTTTATGTTATATATTTGTTAAGGTTAACTGAGTTAGTTGGAGATGAATTGGTTGTATTTTGTGGGTTTTTGGGTGACCTCAGGTAACCCCGTAATTAAAGAGTAGTACATAATATGCTATGGTATATACTTATGCTGCAATAAACTTATTTCTTCATTCTAAATGTAGGACTGCATGGACATGATAAACATTACATAGCTAATGTCATATATTTGTTAAGATAATTTGAGTTAAATGGGTTATATATTTTTTTTTGGGGGTGACCTCAGGTACCCTTGCAATGAAAGAATAATTGATACAATGCTAGCGTATAAAATTATGCTATAATAAACCAATTTCTTCATTTTAAATGTAAGACTTCACAGACGATGATTTTAAGTTATCTATTTGTATTAATTAGAGATGAATTGGTTGTATTTTGTGGGATTTTTAAAATGCTAGGGTATACACTTATGCTGCAATAAACCAATTTCTTCATTCTAAATGTAGGACTTCATGAACATGATTGACATTGCATAGTTTATGTCACATATTTGTTAAGATAACTTGAGTAAAATGGGTTATATTAATTGGTTGTTTTTGGGGGTGACCTCAGGTACACTTGTAATGAAAGAATAATGGATACAATGCTATGGTATATAATTACTCTGTAATAAATTAATTTCTTTATTTTATATGTAGGACTTCGTGGACGTTGTGTTGTTTATGTAATGTGTTTTTAAGGTGAACTCAGTAAATTTGAGTTAAATGGGTTATATTTGTTCTTTTTTTTTGGATGACCTCAGGTACCTCGGTGATGAAAGAATAATAGCTACAGTGGTAGGATATATAATTATGCTGTAGTAAACTAATTTCATCATTCTAAATGTTGGACTTTATGGACGTTGTATTTTTCATGTTATGTACTTTTAAGGTGAACTGAGTTTAATTTGAGTTAAATGAATTATATATATATTGGTTTTATTTAGGTGACCTCATTTACCCCTATAATGAAGGAATAATAGATACAATGCTAGGGTGTACAATTATGCTGTAATTAACTCATTTATTGATTTTAAATGAAGGACTTTATCTTGTTTATGTTATGTATTTGTTAAGGTTAACTGATTTTTTTAGATTAATTGGTAGTATTTTGTGTTTTTTTTTTGTTTTTTTTGTGACGTCAAGTAACCTCTGTAATAATAGAATAGTACATACTATGTTATGGTAAATAATTATGCTGCAATAAACTAATTTGTTTCGTCTAAATTTAGGACTTCTTGGACATGATGGACATTGCTTAATTGATATTTGTTAATTACAGTATAATTATATACCCTTTGCTTGTATCTTTTATTCTTTCATTACAGGTGTACCTGAGGTCGCCCTACCGAAAACCAACATATATAAACCATTTAACTCAAGTTAACTCATGTCATATTAACAAGTACATTACATGAAAAATACAACGTTCTCGAAGACCTACATTTAGAATGAAGAAATTGGTTTACTACAGCATAATTATATACCCTAGCATTGTATCTATTGTTCTTTCAGTATAGGGTACCTGAGGTCACCCGGAAATAACAAACAAATATAACCCATTTAACTCGAGTTATCCTTAACAAGTACATAACATAAACTATGCAATGTCCATCATGTTCATGAATTCCTTCATTTGGAATGAAGGATTTGGTTTATTACAGTATAATTATATACCCTTGGATCGTATCTTTTATTCTTTCATAACAGGGTTACCTGAGGTCACCCTCCTCCCCGAACAAAATTTATTGGTATTAAGATTGATCCAAATAGGGAACTATATTTTCGTGCGAATTAATCGATGACAAATTCCCCAGGATACCTGAGGGCACCGATTACCTCAGGGCCTACATCAGCGGACCTTTCTTCCACCTGCAGATCTTCATGTTGTTTCTTCGCCCATCGATAACATGCTTTAAACAAGTTAATTAGTTTTCTTTTGCATGTTTGCGATTAATTCAGGCCAATTCTGTGCACACCAGCCTTTTCTCATTGATTCATTGACTGGCTTTTCGCAGGAGATTACTAATTGGATGGTTTGCATATTTAGGTATGTATTCATTTTACCATCGTTGGTTTAAACACATTAGGATTTGTCCATTTTGATCTGTGTTGTTTTTGTAACATGTTTAAGTTCCTTGATGTGTTTCTCGTATTCTGTCTCAAAGTTTTTAGTTGTTGCATATCCCACCGTTTTCGAAACTTCCTGTGTTTGGGTGTACCCGGGTTTAGGATACGATCATCATTCATGTCAAGGTCTTCGAAAAGTATAACCCTCTCGCTCCTCGTTTGCCAATACAATTTGTCTACCATCTTTCTTGTTCATTATATTAATGAAAATGTCACTTAATCAAAAGAGTGAACTTATGATAGCATTTTAATAATATACAAAGAAAGATGTCCTGACATCATTGTCCCGCGTTTTTGTAGTCAATTTCGGGTTTAAATACTCAATCATTTTCTTTGGGGTTGAAATACATAATAATCAAAATATATCTTTGTCAATTCGTTTTGAAACCACCATGCCCAGTGTGTTACAGGTGCCATGAAAGAATCATGGATTGAAATACCAAACTATTTTTCTGTGGTTCCTATTGTAATTTATCCCGCAAAAGACCCTTCTTACGTGTTAAATGTTTAAGTTGTTCGCCTACTTTTCGAATCCCACATTAGATATTGATTTTGGGGATTACTATATCAAAATGTGTATTACACTCATTCATTAAATATTCCTGATCTTCATACAACTTTTCACACTCTTCTTCATCCGACACTTCGTAGTCCTCTTCATTCGACTCATAACTCTCATCATTTGTATTGTCAAGCCCTGCGGTCATATACGCCACAAACATGGGATGAAGTTGTGCTGCTTGTCATCTGCTGAAAGAGGTTTTCACTATATATCTGGTCTCACTTGCTCCAAATTAAGTTCGTTGTGTGGTAGGAATCACAGCCAGAGTTCAGTTTAGCTCTCTTGATTTCAGATCTTTCTGTTTTGATGGCATACCGTTTCAGTCTTAGACCGACAAATTCAACTATTGGTATTCCAGGACACTCGTCCTTAAACATTACGAGAACATTCTTGTTGACCTTAGTCTTGAATTTGCATTCATGGTCAGTCGAGTAGTTGGACATCTCGAACCGCTAATGCACATTGCTATCTATGTCTTTGTAAATGTTTGCGGTCTGAATATCTTAAACGAGACTGTAAGTCTCTGTGTAACAGATCGTGGTTCGCGGTTTTTGTTGGGGTTTTAATTTCTGTTACGGCCAGAAATCACCTTTAAGTTGTAGACAAACAAAAGACACAAATCAATAATAAAATTTAACAAGATTTATTATACACAATGCAAGTTTACAAGAAGTATTACACAAATAGAAATTTCAACTTAACTGTCAAAATACAAGTCCGATCCTTTGTCTTTTCTTTATCCGTAATCCTTCTTGTAACTGTACGGAAATCCAAACAGAATATTACGTCCAATAAGTCACAATCTAGTATGATGTTGTTCGTAAATAAAAGTGTCAATTCAACAACTCCAAATAACTTGAGAATCCAATGTCTATGTCTTAAAGTTTAACTTTAGTGTCTGTATATATATATAGTTGTCACGGAAATCTCTAGAACACTATAGAAAGGAAACTCCTAGAAAACTGTAGAATGAAACTTCTAGAATACGATAAAAGTTTAAATTACACATCGTAGATTATGATCATTCCATAATTATTATGTAAGTCAAATAGAAAGTTCCAATCATTCCATCAGAATCTATGACTGTTCCAGTGATTTCTAAACTGCACAATATAAGTTTACCTTGTAAACAACTATAAGGCCATAGAAAACAAATAAGGCCAAGATAAATAAACATAATAACTACAATATCATAACAGTAAGTCATAAACAAAGTCAGCCAACAAAGTTTTAGACAGGCCTAAAATCGCAAAACCTAGGTAGATTGGTGTGTCTATTACCAACTTGGTTCTTGTTAAGTGGATTGCAGCCCATAATTCGTTTAAAATAGTCCGTTTCTTGAAAATGGATATGGAAGCTCGTCTTAATGCTTTCGTCTTATTATTGACCAGTCGGATACCATCACGGTGCAAGATATTTTCATGTTTTCCATACCATCCTCCTATAGAATTCTTTTCAAATGTTAGAATTGGCTCGGAGTTTCCTTTCCTTATCAATTTAAGGTTTCAACCATGGGCCTTGATTGTACTTGATAATTTACTGTATCTTCCTTAGATTCAAACCCCGGCCAGATAACTCTAAAGATTCACACAATGTACCACATATATTGTCTTGTTCTGAATATTAGCTACCGGTTTCTTGATCGTTGATCTGCAAAGATTCTGGAGCCACTAGAAAATCATTGTGGTAATCGCGCAGATCTCTTTCCATCACCTGTGATATCACAAGCAATCACTTTTACTTTCTTGAATTATCCTTCGTTGATGAATCCGGGCAGTCTATCGCGTGATATATATTCTTTACGAACCATTAATCTATCAAGCACCAACGATGATACATTAATCTTTTCCTCAGCCAAGGTATGATGTTTTCGCGACAGATCAGACAGTAAGGTTGGGCGTGCATTCATCGTGTCAATCTCATACATATAGTCTACGCAAATTTAAGTTTGTGTCTAAGTTTTCTGGCGTATATTTTGAAATCCAAGTTGAACCGCAGTCCAATATCTTCCAAAAGCATTCCACTGGAAGTACCGCATTAGACTTTAACGTTTGACATTGATGCTGCCTAGGTGCGCGCATTTATTTTAGTTGGGTATTCTTGTCTTCATTAACTCCTATGCCGTAGAGAGCCCTAAGTTGGAAATAATTAATGTGCTATTACTTCCGCATGTCCACTATCTCTTATGGTTATGTCCCTACCATTCTCCGAATTGCGTTGTTTCAATTTGTACAATTGCCGGTCATATGATTTTTTCCAAACTTTTCTTTGTGTTTGGCAAAACGACAGGTGGGTTATTCTCTATACGTTCCTGTAGATTTGTGCATACATGTAAGGTTGTCCTTCAGTTACTCCTAAGTTCTTAATAAAGAGATGACTGTCGTACCCGGTCAGGTTGTGGAAGATTGCCGGAAATAATTTGTGATATTACTTCCGCATGTCCACTATCTCTCTAATGGTTATGTTCCTTCCAGTCTCCGAATTGCGTTGTTTCACTTTGTACAGTTGCCGGTCATATGATATTTTTCAAACTTTTCTTTGTGTTTGGAAAAACGACAGGTGGGTTATTCTCTACACGTTCCTGTAGATCTGTGCATACATGTAAGGTTGTCCTTCAGTTACTCCCAAGTTCTTAATGAAGAGATGACTGTCGTACCCGGTTAGGTTGTGGAAGATTGCCGGAAATAATTAAAGTATTGTGTATTTTAAGTTGCACTTGTGGTCTGCGCATCTGTAATCCCCGGTAAAGTGACAGTTGTCTTACACTTTGTCATCTTCTAGTTTTTTCCTCAGATCTGTTACGTCGTTACCTGCTCGAATACTTGCAACATCTACAAGGACATTCGATAATAATATATCTGGTACAGAACTAAAATATCTTCTTCAAGTTTACCCACAAAATATGAACCACATCTTCTCTTTCTTCCTGCATTGTACATGTTGTATAACAAACTTGTTCTCTAGTAAACACCTTGTTGTCATAGCACATTGTACAATGGCAAATTCAGGATGGTTTGTGTTTCTGGTAGGGTTTGAAGTTGGTTTGCAGTCAGCAATTCGAAAGAAGTGACTCATAATTACTTTGTCCGCGATCTCATTCTGTTCCTTAGTTTTTTGTCTTGAATTTTTTTCTCTACAATCCTTAACAATATATCCGGCTTGACGTCCTCAGTAAATCACTCAGAGTTTGCGTACACTACGAATTGAACCTTCATTGATATCGTATGATTCTTAAATTCTTGGTAAGCCCTTTATCTGGCATCAAAACTTACACAGTTATCTTGTTATTACAGTACTCTTTTGCTGGAATAGGGTCTACTCACTGTGGAAGTTATTAAAGAGAGGCGAAAGATACCAAAGGGATATTTAAACTCATAGATCGTCAAAAACTGACAATGCCATGGCCAAAAACAGAACGTGACGAAGAGACAAACAATAGTACACAAAACACAACATAGAAAACTAAAACTGACCAACACAAACCTTACCAAAAACTGAAATTACCTCATCTTTGTAGGGGTAGACATAACCTGCTGCAGATATGACACCCGTCGTGTTACTGCTATAAAACATGTTGATACATTATATCAAGTTATTATACATTACGCGATAGCAATTAAGGTACATTTACAACAGAAATGTGTCAATCCTTCCATCTCAATCACCAACAAGTCCACATTCAGTTCTCTATTCTCGAAGACTTAAATCATTAGTAGTTAGATCTCTTTCGTTTCTAAACCATGCACGTTGATTGATATATTCGGATTGTATTTTCTGAAACTTGGTAATGTTCTTGAGATTTATAATGAATCCAATCCTTCAATCCTTAAATCTCGTCTACCCATCACTTTACTAACTTGGTCACCTGGGCAGCACTTTATGGTCTACCTCCTCGTGATGTATTGACGGCAAGATCGTTCACTTAAAACATTGCTCTTCCTGGTTATTCACAATAATTATGACTTTCCTGTCTGCCAGCCACTTAAAACCAGGTTTAATCCACCATTTTTACATAAGAAATTGCTTGTACCAATTCAGGAATATGACAGTTATTTTCATTCGTTTGATGTGTTTGAGATCTTGATTTTGCCATTTGATAAGGGATTTTCCGTTTCTAATGTTTTTGGAGTTCGGTATTTTTATAATTTTACTTTTAGGTAAGCCCTAGTATTGAGATCCGGCAATTGGTCTATATTTGTCGATTTGAAATTTAAACTAACCAAAGTAAGTGCGTTATCAGTTTTATCCCTGCCCAACCTGGAATTTCTCCTCAAAACTATTTTTCAGCATCTTTAACATATCTTCGAAGTTCGTCGCCTCTGTAGTTACCTTGTCCCGCAATGACCATGATGACTTATCTTCTTCCTTTTCCTTCTTATCCCAAACAATCTTTTAAACATACAATTTAAAATCACATTAACGTTTGCCTCTTATCGTTGTACCCCATTTATAATGTCCAGACTGTTGAAACGGGTGGTATTTTGAAAATGTCTCTGGATTCAGCTGGACTATGGATTTGATTGTCCTTTTGGTAAGTTACAATTTAAGGCTTTTTCTCAGTTTGACTACTTGAATTTCTCTTTCGATTGTTTCTTGTTTCTACTGGTTTCTCCACAACACCTTTTTACAAAGCATTATTGTTCAATCTACTGACCTTTTCATTCCCTTTCCTGTGTCAACCTTTGAAGTTCCTGTATGTTTATTCCTTTTCCGTCAGCTTTATTTCAGTTTTGGATTGAATCCGTTCACTTATCTGAGCTTTTCTTATCTTATAATTTGTTTAAGCAATTATTCTTAGCAATACCTTTCAACTGATTTACTGTTTTAACAACCAACATCATTTTATCCGTTCTTTTCGTGTTTTATTTTATATCTTTTATATACTTTTATCATCCTTCTAAAACTTTATTTAAGTTGTTATACCTACCCCGATACGAGTTTGTTAATAAACGTGTAGGATTTTTTTTAATTTTGGGGTATTTGTAAACCGTTACTTTTAACATAAGTTTCCATCAATGTTCCTTCTTCTATTTGTTAGAGTTAAAACTGAACCTTTTCAAACTTTTCCATCCACTTCTGTAATTTCTTTGATTTTAAGTATCACATTTTTTGGTATTTTTTTCCATTTCATAGTTTCCTGATTATTTTTTTATCATCCTCTTGTAGGACCAATTGTTCTTTCAAACAGTACTAATATTTGTAAGGGTAAACAAAAACAGGGAGAGGGGCGGGGGCAACCCACAAAGATCTACACCACAGATCCAATATCGAAGTATGATATTAGTGAACTCCTTTCTACGGCCTTAATTTAATTCGAAAGAATTCCCAACGACAATACTTTTCTCCGGACTCCTGCATATAAAGGGTAGACTATAAGGTTGTTTTATGGACCAAACAGCCAAGGTGGAATAACTTACAGAAGATCTAGACCATAATGTCCAAATCGTGGTCTGCAATTACTGACCCCTACCATCACTCAATTAAAAGTTTCCTACGACAACATTTTTATCTGCGGGTGATGCAAATTTAAGGCAGTGATCTTAGGTCTCCTGGAACGAGGGCCCATGTTATACGACTCACGGAAAGTCTACATTGTTGGTCCAATATAGGGATCTGATATAGCTGACGCCTTAGCCACTCTAAAATTAACTCCATACATCAATGCTTTTAAAGACTCTAGGAAAAAATAAAACCAGTGCCTTACGGTTTCTTGAGTCAAATGGCCCAACAGCTCTTGGAAGGTCTACACCACATTTCCAAAATCAGGGTCTCAACTTACTGCCCCTTTTCCACGGCCTGAATTGAATTCTTAAAGATTTCCTACGTCGATAATTTTATCCGCACTAAGTGCATATAAAAGTCAGAGACCAAAGGTTAACTGGACACAAAGGACCTGGTGGGACAACTGAAGGCAGGCCTACATCATTGATTCTTAATCGTGGTTTGACCTAACTGACCACATACTTACTCTAAATTTAACACTTAAAACATCCGTACTGCAATGATTTTATCCAAAATAGATACAAATAAAAGATCGTGGCATACGTTTTTTGGACCAAATGGCCAAGGTGGTATAACTCATGGAAGGTAAACACAAAGGTTCAATATCGGGGTCTGGCATTCCTGAACCCCTTCCCACCCTAAACATAATTTGTAAAACAATTCCCTAAGTCAATACTTTAATCTGCACTAGATGGTAATGAAAGGCAGTGGCCTGTGTTTTTAATCAGCAGGCGCAAATAGGACAATTCACGGAAGGCTTAAATTATAGATCCAATATCAGAATAAGAAATAACTGACCCTATCAACCCTATTTTGACTCGTAATAGGAGAATCGATACGGAATTGCTTTTATCTGCACTATGTACAAAAACAAGCTGTAAGCCCAATGTTTTCTGAACCAAAAGACCCAAGTTAGACAAATCACGGAAAGTCTCTACCATGGGTCCAATATCGGGGTCTGAGTTATCCTATCTAAACATAACTCATAAACAAATCCTTATGGCACGCTCTTATCTGACCTGCACAAGAATGAAATGTAAACTGTAAAATGTAAAGGTTTCCTGGTCAAAAGGCCCAGTTGAGAAAACTCACGAAAAGTCTTTACCTCAGGTCTTACATTACTGACCCTCGTCACTGGTCCTAAATTTAATTTAAAAAATTCTCTTTGACATTATTTCATCCCCACTAGATGCAATAAAAGGCAGTAACCTATAATTTCCTGGACCAAAATGTCCAAGTAGGACAACTCACGGAAGGTATACACCAAATATCGGGGTTTGACATAACTGACTTTCAACCACCCTTCAACTGGTATTAACATCTATACGACAATGCTTTTATCCGAACTAGGTACAAATAAAGTCAGGTGCATAAAGTTTCTTGGAGCCCAAAACCTACTTCGGACAACTCATGCAGGTCAAATATCGGGTTCTGGTATAACTGTTTCGCATAGCAATTCTTTTATTCGCACTAGGTACAAATAAATGTCAGTGGCCTAAGGTATCCTAAGCCAAAAGGCCCGGTGGGACAACTCTTGTAAAGTCTACAACACAGGTCCAATATCGAGGTCAGACATTACTGTGTCTTTCATTCATATACAATTCTCTACGGCAATACTTTTATCTCCACGTGGTGCATATGAATGGCAAAGACCAAAGTCTTCCTATATTAATAAGCCCAGCTTAGGGTGAAAAGGGGTCGGGTGAGCTGATGGGGAGGGGTACCGGGTATGTCACATAGTCCTGCTTTTATTACTGCCTGCTGGCAAAACTAAGAGATTTTCCACGTTTGCCATATGCATGATACCAGAGGATGCTATAGACATTACCTCTAAAATGGCCCATAGCACTTATGGCCCTAGGCCCGTACAAGTTTGTCAGCATAGGGTGGGCAGGGAGAAGGGGTTACCTGGTATGTATTATAGTCTAACTTAACTATTGATGGCTGGCCAAATTATGATATTCTATTCTTTACGTTGGCCATTGTACCAGAGGTATAAGTAAACATTGCCTCTAAAATGGCCTATATAACTAATGCCCTAGACCTGTAATAGTTTGTCAGGATGTGGGAGGGGTTGTACTGTCGATTTAATAATTAAGAGACAGTTAAATTACTTCAAACGTTAACGTCACTTTTAGCGCAGTTTTCCATTTTACCATTGGTATCGTCACTATATCCTTTGTTAACGTTGTTCTAGTACAGATTGCCAATGAGCGCAACACATTTAAGCATCTATCACAAGCTACCAAAATTGAATCGTCCATAGTTTAATGGTTATTTGTTAAAATAGCAACCTTTTGGGAGGCGAATCGATCAACAATACATGCTAACCAAACATTAACAGAGGTACAAAAGTTTAACGTATTTACATAATCAGATTTTGGGCATAGCCGCACAATGTCTCGCCGGATTAGCACTCACAAGTGCAAATTACTATCAAGTCGTATACGTAGCAATACTATGATAGAGGTTTATTTGATTTGCCTGCGCCGAGGTCAAAAGCAGGCAACTTTCCATACAGAACTGAGTGTAGCATACACTGTTTAGAATCTCTAGGAACAAGCAAGAGCACATTTATAACCATTCTTACTCTTTTATATACAATAAGTTGCCGTCGCATGTACGAACAAACATAGAACAAACGGACATAGAATCTTTGAGGGCAGCAATAATAAGGGAAGTGTGCGTTCAGGTCGCAGGACAATCAACAGGCGCAAATCATGAAAAATGACACATTTTACTGGCCGCTTCGTTTTTACCGGAACGATAAACGGAATGAACAGAAAACACTTTCAGTCGATGACACGTAAGAAATTCTTGTTTTGTGAGGATTCGCATCATCCGAATACGTGTAAACACAATGAAAACGTGAAAGATGTTTAATAACGCATAGCAATTTTGAAGCGAAAAGGGTATGTTTTAACTGTTTTGAAAATAACAGAGTAGTTGAATTTAAATCTGAATTTAATTTCCGACAGTGCTGAAAGAAACAGCACACTAGTAAACATGTACATAACACATAATCAAAGACCTTGACAGCAAACGAGAATAGCGCACACAAGATCGTAGCACATACTGCCGTAGATGAAACACTATTAGAGCAGACCGCATTATTGCATTCTACTGTTACCGCACATAGAGATGTTTTTCTTGAACCTGCCGTGACACCAGTTTGGTCCGAATATCTTACTTGAAGAGGGAGCGCAGAACTCATTTCTAACTGAAGACTTAGCGCGCAAATTTGAAATTGAGTCCACCGAAAAGATTACACTCAAAATATCTGGATTGTGGGACAACGAAGGACACATTCGTCATCTTACTAAAGCAAAAATAGCGATTGAAACAGTTGATGAGAAATTGAAGTAATCATCGTACCAAAATAGCCGCTCCTATATGGACGAAATCACGAAAGAAAATCAAAGCACTGTCATTCTTACATGGATTACGACTTGCACATCCGATAAGCGCAGAGGGCAAATTCAACATACTTTAGTATACTTGTAGATTGGCGCGATTATTACTAGTCAATAGTTGAAGATGGACCGACCGCAGTAATATCAAGAATGGGTTATCTCTTGTCGGGACCCGTACTAAGTAAGAACGGAAGTAGTTCAAATCAATCTGCCATGAGGAACATTTTGACTAATCACAGATCAGTTGCTTGCGACTTGAAAATGTTTTGAAGCTTAGAATTGTAGTGATTTTAAGGAAGCGATCACATAAAAAGCAAGTCAAAAGTTGTAAGGGAATACGGAGAAAAGTGTATGATGGAAAATATAAAGCTAAGTTACAATGGAAATCAGACGTCCGTCCGCTGCTGCATAATATGGAATTGGTTAAACAAAGGACAGAAAACATTATAAGAAGTTAAGCAAACAAGCCCGATTTACTAAAATTTATGGAGATATTATTAGCGAGAAGGAGAGGAGACACTTTATTAAAAGGTTGAGGAAACAAAACTTCCTATTGATCGACCAGTCCACTATATTCCGCATCATTCGGTCGCCAAGGAATCATCTACTACGCCGAAACGCATTGTTTATGATTGTAGCTGCACAGATGGAAGATGTTATCCAAGTTTAAATGAACGTTTAGAATCGCACCCGCCTGTTATGAATGATATTACAGGAGTTCTTATTAGATTTTGTGCTAAGAAATATGCTACGTCCGCAGATTAAGAATCCATTTTGAGCGGCACATTCCGGAAACACTTCACGGAAAATCTGGGAAAACTTTCAGATACTCTAGGAAATGGATTATATGTGGACAACATTTTAACTAGTTTTGATAACGAAAACAGCGTAAAGATTATTGCAGACGATACATGGAAAAACTCACCGAAGACAGATTCAAACTTCCTCTTGGAATTCAAACATTCCAAAATTACAAGAAATCGATTGCAACGAAAAACCTTAGGCAAAGATGAAATCATTAAAATTCTTGGTATGCAACGGAACGCTCAAACGGACAAGTTGTTTTATCAAAGTAACAACTTCGAGAAAGACGAATAAGAAAAATTGACCAAACGTTATATCTTACGACAATCATCCAAGATTTTCGATCCGTTAGTATTATTAAGCTCAGTAACTGTAAAAGCGAAAATCTTTATGCAATCACTTTGGAAGCTAAATTGGACGAAATATTACCGGAAGATATTCAATAGAAATGGATATCAATTTCACGAGATCTCGCATTTAGCTTAGAGATCAATCAAGTACTACAACACAAAACAGGAGTAACACAAAATTTACCGATGCATCACATGATAACAGCGCATGCGCACATCATGTACCACAGAAAACCAACAATAGTGATGGCAAAGAATCGAGTTGTGCGTATCAAGAATATTACTTTATCAAAACTAAAGCTCCAGGGTGATGTAGTTGTAGCAAGTCTTGCTGATCACATCTGCAAAACCTTCCGGAACTTTCATAATATTTTTGAGCGACAGTCACATCGTACTTGGATCCGTTAAACTACAGAGACAATATTAATTTGTCAGAGTTCGACTTTGCTTCTAAAATAGCTCATGACACTTATGCCCTAGACAAGTATGAGTTAATCAGCAAAGGGTGAAAATGGGGGTTAGGGGTACCTGGTATGTCATAGAGTTCAAACTAACTCTTGGCTCCTGGCCAATCTAAGAGATTCTCCACGTTGGCCATGGTACAAGAGGTAGAGGTAAATATTGCTTCTAAAATTGCCAATATCACTTATACCCTAGACCCATACCAGTTTGTCAGCATAGGGTGGTGGGGTATCTGATGTGACAAAATATACCAACTTAACCATTGCCGGCTAGCAAAACTAAGAGATTTTCCACGTTTCCCTTGTTACCAGAGGAAAACATAGACATTGTCTCTTAAATAGTCTAAAGGACTTAAGCCCTATATCCGTATGAATAAGTCAGCATATGGTGGGAATATCTGGTATGTCAGATAGTCCAAACTTACTATTGCTGGCTTGCAAAGCTAAGATATTCTCCACGTTGGCCATGGTACCAGAGATAGAGGTAGACATTGCCTCTAAAATGGCCTGTAACACTAATGTCTTAGACCCGTACTAGTTTATCAGCATATGATGTGTGAGTGTATGGGTGGGGTACCTAATATGACAAATAGTCCAGCTTCACTAATAGAGTGTCCACGTTGGCTATGGTACAAGAGGTAGTGGTTGACATTTTCTCTAAAATGGTATATTACACTTAACATGCTTAAGCCCTAGACAGTAAAAAGTTGTCAGCAGAGGGTAAAAGGGGTTGCGTACCTGGTACATGTGTTGTATGTCACATAGTCCAACTTAGCTTTTGCCAGCTTGCCATTCTAAGAGATTCTCAACGTTGGATATGGTACCAGAAGAAGAGATAGACATTGCCTCTAAAATGGCTCATACTACTTATACCCTAGACCCGTATGTGAGCATAGGGTGAAAATGGGGAATACCTGGTATGTCATATAGTCCAACTAAACTATTGCCGGCTGGGGAACTAGGAGATTCTCAATGTTGGCCATGGTACCAAAGATAGAGGTAGACATTGCCTCTAAAAAAAGCCCATATCACTTATGCACTATACCTGTACGAGTTTGGCAGCATAGAGTTGGTGCTACCTGGTATGTCACATAGTCTAAGTTAACTATCACCTGATGGCCATACAAAGAAATTCGTCACGTTGGCCATGGTACCAGAGGTAGAGGTAAACATTGTCTCTATGTCTGATATATTTTATGGCCCTAGACCCGTACTAGTTTGTCAGCATACAGTTGGCGGGGTAGGGTGTTACCTGGTATGTCACGTAGTCCAACTTAACAATTGCCGACTGGCCAAATTAAGATATTCTCGACGTAGGCATTGGAAACAAAGGAAGAGATAGACAATGCTTCTAAAAATGCTCATGTCACTTAACTATTACCGGCTGGCCAAACTAAGAGTTTTGCATGTTTGTCATGGTACCAGAGGTAGAGGTAGATATTGCCTCTGAAATGGCATATAGCACTTTTGCCCTAGATTCGTTCGAGTTTGGCAGCATAGAGTAGGTGCTACCTGATATATCAAATAGTGCAATTTGACTACTGCCGGCTTGCCAATCTAAGAGATTCTCAATGTTGGCCATAGCTCTAGAGGTAGACAGTGACTCTTAAATGGCCCATAGCACTAATGCCCTAGACCCATTCGAGTTTGTCAGAATAGGGTGAGGGTATTTGGTATGTCACAAAGCCAAACTGAACTAATGCCGCCTGGCCAAACTAAGAAATTATCCACCTTGACGATGGTACCAGAGGTAGGAGTAGATATTGCCTCTAAAATGGCCTATAGCACTTATGCCGTAGACACGTGCAAAGTTTTCGGCATTAGGGGAAAAGGGGTTGCGTACCTAGTATGTCACAGCTTAACTATTGCTGGCTGGCAAAACTAAGAAATTCTCCATGTTATCCATGATACCAGAGGTAGAAGTAGACATTGCGTCTAAAATTGGCTATAGCACTTATGCTCTAAACACACCCTAGTTTTCCAGCATATATTGAGGGGTACCTGGTATGTCACATAATACAACTGAACTATTGCCGGCTAGCAAAACTTTGAGATTCTCAAAGTTGGCCCCGGTACCAGAGGTAGAGGTAGACATTGGCTCTAAAATGACAAATAGCACTTATGGTCCTAGACCTGAACGAGTTAATCAGCATAAGGTGGGCGCAGGAACGGTGTTACCTGGTATGACTTATAGTCCAACTTAACTATTGCCGGCTGGCCAAACTAAGTGATATCGACGTTGGCATTGATAACAAAGGAACAGATAGACATTGCTTTTAAAATGCCCATGTCACTTATGTCCTAGACTCGTACGAGTTTGTCATCATAATGTTAAAGGGGTTGGCTGGTATGTCACATAGTCCAACTGAACTATTGCCGGCTGGCCAAACAAAGAGTTTTGCACGTTTGCCATGGTACCAGAGGAAAAGATAAGCATTGCCTCTAAATGGTCCATAGCAATTGTATTGTCCTTGACCTGTACGAGTTATTCAACATGTCACATAGTCCAACTTAACTACTGCCTGTTGCTCAATTCTTTTCATATCTTAATGAATAAAATATGTTTAAAATCAAAACTATTGCCGGCTGGCGAAACTAAAAGATTCTCAATGTTGGCCATGGTACCAGAGGTAGAGGTAGACACTGCTTCTTAAGTGGCATATTGAGTAAGAGTAGGTGTTACCTGGTATGTCAAATAGTCCAACTTAACTATTGCCGGCTGGCCAAACTAAGAAATTCTCTATGTTGGCCATGGCACTAGAGGTGACAATGACTCTAAATTGGCCCATAGCACTTTTGCCCTAGACCCGTACGCGTTTTTCAGAATAGGATTAACTAATGCCGGCTGGCCAAACTAAGAAATCATTCACCTTGGCCATGGTACTAGAGGTAGGAGTAGACATTGCCTCTAAAATGGTCTATAGCACTTATGTCCAAATCCGTGTGTAATGTTTTCAGCATCAGATTAAAAGGGTTGCGTACCTAGTATGTCACAGAATGCAGCTTAACTATTGCCGGCTGTCCAAACTAAAAAATTCTCCATGTTGTCCATGACACAAGAGGTAGAGGTAGACATTGCGTCTAAAATGGCCAATAGCACTTATGCTCTAAACACGTCCTAGGTTTTCAGCATAAAGTGAGGGTACCTGGTATGTCACTTAGTCCAACTTAACTATTGCCGGATAGCGAAACTTTGATTTTCTCAAAGTTGGTTCCTGTACCAAAGGAAGAGGTAGACATTGGCTCTAAAATGGCCATTAACACTTATGGTCATAGACCTGTACGAGTTTATCAGCATAGGGTGGTCGGGGAGGTATGTTACCTGATATGACTTATAGTCCAACTTAACTATTGCCGGCTGGCCAAACTAAGAGATTCTTCACTTTGACCATATGGTACCAGGAAAAAGATAGACAATGCCTCTAAAATGGCCTTTAGCACTTATGTTAAACACCGATATGAGTTTGTCAGCATAGAATGGGGATACCTGGTATTCTATATATTCCAAGCTAGCTATTGCTGGCTGGTCGAACTAAGAGATTCTCCACCTTGGTCATGGTAACAGAGGTAGAAGTAGATATTAGCTCTAAAATGGCCTGTAGCACTTATGCCCTAAACCCGACGAGATTTTCTGCATAGGGTGAAAAAGGTGTACCTGGTATTTCACAACTTTACTATTGCCGGCTGGCCAAACTAAGAGATTCTCCATGTTTACAATGATACCGGAGTTAGAGGTAGGCATAGCCTCTAAAATGGCCTATATGACCTAAGCCCTAGACCCTTACGAGTCAGCATTATGTGGGTACTTTGTTTTATCTGTTGTCTGATATGTTACATGTATTGTGAAGATGGTAGAAAATGATCGTTTATATAGGACTTGAAGTATAGTTGAGTTTGAGGTATAAGTACTATATAGTAGTCATTTTGAAAGTGATTTAAGGTAGCACAATACAAAGATTTTTCACCCCAATCAGACAACTTCAAACTGATGTAATTTCTTTCATCAAGCTTTAAATTTTATCAATGAGGCACCAAAGAAAGAAGAAAGATTAATCTTTCAATTATTTCATTATGACATGATTATTACATAACTAATTATTATGTAATTAGTTGCTATATTGTGATGTCCACACTTGAATGAAATTAGCTTCTTTGTTATTCATACCATCCCAAAATATTTTATAGATTCTTGTGCAACACAGTTTGACCTGCAAAGAGTGTCTCGGATTTTTCCTATTGTATTTCATTCTCTCATTAACCTTCAATGATGTTTGCAACCTCAATTCATAAGAGATCACTAAATAAAATTGGGTATAAAATTTGTTCTATTGATGTTTTGGAAATCTGAGACAGCCTTTTGAAGATAACTGGTCAAGGAACAACATGTGTGAAAATCAGGCATATAGGGCACCCATCTAGGAGCCAATTTCACTTAAAACTACATTTTCATGACAAAAATGAATGTAACATAATTGAATAAATAAGGATTTTCCTACTTGTACCCCATTAACTTCAATATAATTCACACATGTATCATGGGGATACTTCAGGATTGGCCTTTAATCATAAATCAATTAGGTTTTGACCAGTAAGAAAGCATTCCAATTCAGCAATTCTAAATATAATTATAAAGAAAATGCACACCCATTTGCATCAAAAATCAGATCTGGCGGGAGATGCTACATCATTATTGACCATGCTGTAAGTCAGTTGCTACTGATATGGTTAAAACTCCGCCCACCATGATAAATCTTTACTATTAATGATCTCAGAAGTTTAATTACACATTGCATTTACTTTTTTCAATATGGATTTTATTCTTTTAGTACATAAAATGATATATTTTGTTTTTTGCATTGTTACAAAAAGTAAGTTATGCATGTGTACACAAATGATCAGTTGGTCAGTCTAGAGGATCCTTATGGGGGATTTCTAGAATTATAATTGTATACAATGACAATATGGTGTTTTACACAAAGTAGATTTTTTTCATTTTTTGCAGTTTGAAAATGAAATATTTAATTTGTATTTTCTTTTAAAAAGAATTCATATTTAAACATTCTCCTCAAGAAATTCTAGTATAAACATCAGCAACATTTATTGTTGTACAATTATTTTTGTTTAATATCTGTACATTTATATTTTGATTCCCTCTATAGCTCAAAATAGTTGTTTTGTTTTTTCTCCTGGCAGCTCCAATACAGAAATGTATTTTTATTTGGAATTCATTATCTTCATTTTTCCATAAATCCCTAATCCACCTCTTTTTCATAACTGTTATTTTTATTGCTGGTCAGTGGTCGGAAAGCTATCAGTACTACCCACATGTTCTTATCTTGTATCAGTCACACACGTGCATTTGTTTATAAAATAATTATCATCAAAACTCATTAACAGTGCTAGATATGTAAATATTGTTTTCTTCTGTGGTTTTGAATATTAAAGTAACAAAAACAGATGAAAATGAAATTTTGATAAAATTTAGTTGCTTTTGTATTGTGCTACCTTAAAGTAATTGGGAAATTATTTTTTCGTAAATCACAGAATTTTTTGTAATTATCAGTTCTACGTAAGCGTCCCCGTTTAGTAATTGAAGAAGTAAACGCAGACTTCGAAGAAGACACACATTAGCGGATCCAGGGATGTTCCAATTTTTTTAATTATGTGAACGTTTCATGAAGTTCTGGGTTTGGACCCTCCCACCCCTTTTAAAATGGCTGGATCCGCGCCTGGAAACACATTGACTTGAGATCTTATTGTTATTTATAGCAATGTCATATATAAACAGAATACTAAGTACATTATTTTATTTTTATAATCGATAGTTTCTTGCAACATTTCATCGAACGAGTCATCCCTGCTAGCTTCACACTAGTTATTCAGGTTTACCGTTTTTTTTTTTTTTTTTGCAGGCTTATTTATTTGGGCCGACAAAAACGCCCGAAAATGAACTTTCCACTTCCATTAAGTCTTTGTTTGCGGTTGAATATTCATTCCTTCCAGTTTTCGGCTATATAAGCTATGTTCAGTTCTCACTTAGTCTAGGCCAGCTTATTCAAATCATAATTTCAGTAGCTATATTTCTTATGCGAAATATAAATATTTTATACTCATTTAGTTTGTTTCTATTCCGTTCATATATACTTCGAAGAGTTTAACAACCTTCATTTGCTATACAGCACTTGTACGGTCGGTTCACTCCTTGAATCAGGTCTTTGTATTTGATGAATATTCATTATGAATCTCATGAATGGGAATAAAATAAAACTGAAAATAGCTAAAATATATATAACTTCTGCAACTGTTTGTTATATGATCATTAATTATCAATAAGTAAATGCTTGGCACCTTATGATACATGTATTTGCTGTTTTACGCATCAAAGGAGACTATATTTTAATTATTTTAAAGAAGTAAGTTTTTAAAGGGAGGTAAATGATATTTTTTGAAGATTTGTAACAAAATATTATTCCACAATTCGGCATGCTTTTTCAGGGTGAATTGTTAAAGAAAAATGCTGTTTTACATTGTGTTTTCAAAAAGAGTTTCCTTATTTCTCTCCTTTGATTTTCCTTTCGCAGTGTTGTATCTTTTAAATGTATTTCCCACCCTTCCAACGTGCAGCGCGATTTGTTAATAAAACATACATCTGTCATTTTATTCTTGATCAGGAAATGGTGGCGGATTCAGGTGGGGAGTTGATGGCGTACGCCACCCACACCGCCCTCCCTTTGAACGGAAAAAAAATATATATTTTTTTATATAAAATCGTCCAACAAATTTTTCCATCGTTCCGATCGGCAGTATATACAGTCATGTATACATGTATCGTTTTTGGCAATTTCGCCTCCTTCAAAAATCACGACCCCCTTCTGAAACTCATGCATAGTGTCTTCCACAGTAAAATTAAAAAGAGTTAGATATTAGAATACATATATAGTATAAAAACGTTTGAGTCTTATGCAACTTTTGGGTTTATAGACATATCTGAAAACTGGCTGCTAGCGGAGTGGCTGCTAGCGAGTGGCTGCTAGCTTGAGTCTAGCTCTACAAGTTTCCAATATATTCAAAACGGCTCAAAAATGGACAACAAATGCTCTTTTGTATTTAATATATATATATATAAAATGTTAATATGCTTTCCTTTATTTTTTTTTTCTTACATCACAAAAACTTGCGATGTATGCCATGAAATGAAACAATTAACTTAACCGCACTGAAGTACGTCCATTACCAATTTTTCAAAAATTTAAGGATTCTCTGAAAACCAAGATTACTAATTTTGTGAAAACGAACAGGAGATGTGTGGTCGCAATAACGTTAAAACTTGCTGTAGCTACATGAACTTGTACATGTATAAAATATTACACAATTCATGTATAGGTAAATGAGATACATGTGTCATTCAGCTAACTAAGAGATAAATGGGAAAAAAAATGATTTCTTTGTTCTTTTATAAACACACGAACGCATATAATAACAATCTACGACTGGCGACGTAAAATTTACAGTTACAACATATTTATCTACATGATCAAAACAGACATAAAATATATTATACAAAACTCGCTGGTCAGATTTTCTGTCTTAAATGAAAACTTACATCAGTGCAAAGACATCTGGTTTGTGAATGGTACTACCAATAATTAGGCCCGCAAAGTGAAGAAAACTGAATCCCTGTTCAAGGTCAAGGAAAGTCGTGTACAGCACGAGTTAAATACTAACATTTCAGACAATCTTAACGTTGATTTGGACTATAACGAGAAAAAAATTAAAACAACACTTATTAAATTCAATGCGTCCGAAGAGCTTTTCTTGATTTGTCTTCATCAGGAACGCTCAAAGCTGAAAATTTAAGGTCAAGAATGTATAAGAACCGAAACAATTGAAGAGCTATATGACCAAAAAACACCAAAAATAATTGTAGTCAAATTAATCTATGTGTTTGTTAGTGCCGATCCGATAAGTCTAGTGTTTTCCAACCGATTTTTAAAGTTCATTCTTAAAGTGTGCGGTTACACCAATGTCCCATGTTTATGAACACATGTGTTACCCGTCATATTATGAGTGTGCCTGTCACAAGTATTGAGCGAGTATTTCAGTGGTTGTCGTTGGTTGCTATCTGCCTAATTTATTTTTAATTGCTGTTTTGATTTTGGATCAGGTCGTTTGATTTCTCGTTTGAATTTTGTCATATTTTAATTCCGTCGCTTTTTATATCTTACATGTACTATTTGGTTTTGATCATTGTATAATGTCGTACAGTGCTCTGTGGTTGTTAACATCCTCGTCCTCTGGTTTCTAATGGATAGTCATACCACATCTCTGTATTTCCATATTGACGAGAATTAATATGTTTGCATTGTCTTATTGCGACCATTTTCTTGTCTTGCCTGAGAGGATTTTTGTCATAAAGGTTTGAACTTTACAGGAGCTACTAGAATCTACTGCTTTCGAATAAAAGATGACCTGGGCACTGTTACACATACATTGTATGTCATAATGTTTCAAATTTTCAATGTCCATTTATGCACGATCGAGTGTAGATCCTAAGCAAGTACATCACTTTTAGTGAGTGAATAGAGAAACCAAAATATATTTGTGGAAGCAGTGAACATATTGGATTTAAAATGCTTTTTTTTAACTGTAATTGACATACAAATCTTATTCTGGGAAAACACGATTTATGTATTAGTTGTAACTCTTTTTGAACTAGCTTTCAGTAACTGCAGTACTCTATTATAGGTGCTTTGTGTCTTGATTTTGTGTAAGTTGTATTTTAATGCTCCGTGCCAATTTATTTAGTTACACCATTTACAGCTGATTATTACAGTTTGTTCTTATGTTGTACTGTAACATTACTATCCCAGGTGAGGAGGGGTTGGGCGGTAACAAACATGTTTAACCCCACCGCATTCTATATGTGCCTGTCCAAAATCAGGAGCCTGTAATTTAATGGTTGTCGTTAGTTCATGTCTCTCGTATTTGTTTTTCTTAAATTGTTTTGTTTAAATTGAGACTTTAGTATTCTCCTGTGAATTTTATGTCCATGTCAGGGGCCTTTTAAAGCTGACTATACGGCATGGTTTGTTTCTCGTTGTTGAAGACCGTACGGTTATCTATAACAGCGTTTATCTTCGTCGTTTGAACTCTTATGGATCGTTGTCTAATTGGCAATTATTCCAGGTCTCCTTTTTATATAAGACGATAATTGTTCATCTACTCCTTTCACAATATGCATATTTTGTTTTTCGATCAAATATCTTTCCGAACGAGCAGACATAGCTTTATCATATAAACATACAAACATATGTTATTTTTATCCAATGCAGTGAATATATTTCTCCTTTTGACCACATTTGGCTATTAGTAAAGAATTGTTTTATCATTCTGAAACAACCGAGTTGATCTTTTATTCAATTCTTTGATTTTGCTTTATTCTACACACAATTATTCAGAACGAAACTATAAGATGATTTTAAAGCCGATTGTTTAAATGTATCGTTAGGTCCTTATTCTGTGATCATTGTTGAATTTTGTTTTGTATGATTCGTCATCGGCTAACAGTTTAAACTATTCTTGTTCTAAATTGTATTCTATATTTAATCAAAGTTCGACATTTTGGCAGAACTCTTTGAAAGATCCAAATAAACATTTGAATTCAACAATTTGGAGTCTTGTTTGACAAATACTTGAACTCTTCTTTTAAGATTAAAGCAGAGGATGCCAATTTTAGGAATGATTTTGTATTTCTTAAACAATATGCAATATATGCATAATAAAACGAACATGAATTAGCGACAGTTGATCGGAACTGAATACACATAGTTAATTTTCCGGCATTTGATTTCTTATCCTGAGGCGAGAAAGGTCTGTAATTCTTTATCTCATTTAAGCCAATAGCTGTTGCTGTATCTCAGCCTCATCATAAAGCAACCAATCAGAATCTATATGTGATAAGTAATTATTTCAAGATGGCGTGTATATCGACTGAAACTAATAGCTCCGCACCGTGATGTGAAGCAAATAGACACAGTTTAGTCTGCCTCATATCTTGACTTACACCTAGAAATTGACGATGAAGGGTGGGTTGAAAACAAAATTATCGACAATAGAGATAATTTCAGCTTCCCAATTGTGAACCACCCAATTCGTTGTAGCTACAATCCAGCAGCGCTCCAATACGAAGTATACATCTCCCAGTCAATACATATTCCAGAGCTTGTATTTCAAATCATGATTTCCTAGATAAAGGGTTGCTGCTTTTAAAGAAGCTACGAAACCAAGAGTTCAAGGCGGTGAGGTAGAAATCGCCCTTCAAAAATGATAAAGAAGCCATCACGAGTTGGTTGACCGTTATCAATTTATCATAATTAAGGAATATATATGTCACAAATGACGACGGATATATTCGAATTGTCGTGGCGACAATCCCGTACTCTTTATTAGAAATTGATGTACCGAATTAGACTTATAACGGGCTTTGTATTTCTATGAGCAACACGACGGATGCCACACTTGAACAATATTTTTACATTGTTACAAAGAACTCCGAATTAAAGCTTCCGCGCTGTATCAAGACGTTGCAATTTATTTTGTTGAATGATAAAACTAATGAAGACTTTATTATGAAATAAACTTCTTAAAAATTTAAACGAGATCCAGGATAGTAAAGCCGCATCTAATTTATTACCTTAAGTTTTGTGTAAAACTATTGCTTGTAAAGTGGGTATTTATAAAAGTGTTTTAATCTACATGTATGTTAGACGTCCTTTCTATCAATTAGACACATGTTCTGCATTAGCAGCCTTGAATATTTGCCACTTTATATTCTTATCAATGAAAAGTGCACAGAGCCAGAATAATTTCCTTTTAATTAGCAAATTTGTACGATTTTGCAATTAAAAGTCGCTGAAATATACTTCCCGAAATACGTACAAGTTATTGATCAAACAATAATAAGAATAATTGTTCATTCATGGCTGTTCTGAAATAAAATAATGAAAACAAACCAAGAGCACAGAAACAGGTCAGGCCAACACCGGTTAAGACCAAATCACCAACAAACAAACATTCTATCATCACAAGAAATATTAAGCTACTGTGACGCTAATAAAAATAATCGAAGGGAATGTTTTAACTTTGTTGTAATTGTAGGAAGAAAATCAACAATTTTATTTTTTTATTGAAAAATATGAATACCGTTAACCATCCTCATAAAATATAGAGTAGAGCATTGTATATACAGGTAATTAAGTTGTCATCTCTTTAAAATGGTGTAAGAGGAAGTTCGTTTGATGTGTTTGAGCTTTTGATTTTGCCATTTTATAAAGGACTTTCCGTTTTGAATATACCTTGGAGTTCGGTATTTTTGTCATTTTACTTTTTATTGCGATTTTCATATCTCCATCTAAGATGCCAGATTTAATATTGCGATTTCAGGAAAACCTCCAAACAGATAATTATATGTATCTGATATTAGAATGCGAGTTCTTCTTGTTGCGATACTCCTCCAGTCACATTATTTGCATTTATCAAAACCTCGCAATGATTTCTCACTTTACAGTAGTACTTGTTGACGAGCTATTGATAGCGCTAGTCAAGGAAACCTATGACAGACAAATAATCATTGTGCATCTGTTGAATCAAATGACAACAGAAAATCATTCAGACGAGTTTAAATGGGGAAGTTGTACGTGTTCAACCATCCTTTAATCGTTTGTATGTAGATCATGCTTTATCCTCTAGTTGACGAATTCGAACTGATTTCAGATTTTGATACAAAACAAATAATGTTAGAGTTAAATCAGTGTTTTGTAAGAACCACTATAAATTATGTAGAGAGGGACGTATTTGATTAAACTATATTATCATTTTTACTACCGATAGTTTTACTTCTTTTAATGATAACATCATCGAAAAAGTAGGCAAAATGACTCGAACCGATCGGTAAGAGGTATGTGTAGCGAGCACAATGGGATATCTCCTGCTCGCAAATCTTAATGGAAACAAGAAAACCAGAAAAACATACACCGAAGATGATAACATCAAAATGGTGGACGTTTTGATCGACAACATAATTTTTGAATTTGGTTGATCAACAGACAGTCGTTAGGTATTAAAATTAGAACTACTTTTGAACCTCCCAAACAACTTGCTTTTGCTCTCATATGAAGCAGAATTTGTACAAACCCTTTTTATAGACAAACACAAAGAAAAACACATCTTCTTGCAAAGTTCTGTAACTTCTCTTTCAAATAATTATATTGATGATGTCCTGTCGTTCAAAAACCACATGTCGGTAAGTGCTTGTATCTCATATTGTCCAGTGAATTTTAGGTTAAGTAATTAGTATACTTCTTCAACTAGAAATAATGTCTGTTTCATATCTTGATAATTTCATTAATATTTACACATATGGATGAGTCCTAACAAAAATCAATGAAAAACGTATCACTTGCAACTTCCCAATTGTCAATTTTAATATTTCCCAACAAAAGCATAGCGTCTGTTCTTTCGTGTTGTGTATACATATCTTTCCGCTATATAGATGATGTTCTATCGCTAAATAATTCAAAGTTTAGTGATTCTGTTGAATGCATCTTTTTAATTTAACCTGGAATACAGGATACACAAGTTTGAGCTTTCTAAAAAGCTGTGGACTGCTTCGCTCTATCCTAATTTAAGGTAATATGTGTGCATGTGGTTTTTGATTTAGTATTAAAAATGTGGTATTTTTAGATATTGATTGATATAAAATGGATGTCTTAGACTTGGAATATCATTTTTTGTATATATATTAAGATGAACTTTTCTGAAATTTTAAACTGGCTTTTCAGTGTTTAGTTGTCAATGTGTTTTTGTGGAGTGTGGTTTTCTAATTCTTTCAGCTGGTCATTGACTTATAGTTCTGTATGTAATTTATTTAGATATATACGAATGTTTAGGTATGTTGACTAAGAGTAAAATGATTTCGAGTGATGAAGACGATAACAATCAAAACCAAGGCATTTACAAATAGACACGACTCTGGAGGTGCGCTTAGTTTGGCAGAAGTTATAGAATACAGATAATGCATTTTTGTAAACATTGTACATGTTGTATAGGAACATTGTTTAGCAAAACAAATCGTGCATATTGCAGATTAACAAAGCAAATGAACACGTATTAACAATTGATATTTCAATATTGAATATCAGTGTGCAATATATGCATAATAAAACGAACATGAATTAACGACAGTTGATCGGAACTGAAATACACATAGTTAATTTTCCAGCATTTGATGTCTTATCTTGAGGCAAGAAAGGTCTGTAATTCTTTATCTCATTTAAGCCAATAGCTGTTGCTGTATCTCAGCCGCATCATAAAAAAACCAATCAGAATCTATATGTGATAAGTAATTATTTCAAGATGGCGTGTATATCGACTGAAACTAATAGCTCCGCTCCGTGATGAGAAGCAAATAGATACAGTTTAGTCTGCCTCATATCTTGACTTACACCTAGAAATTGACGATGAAGGGTGGGTTGAAAACAAAAAGTATCGACAATAGAGATAATTTCAGCTTCCCAATTGTGAACCACCCAATTCGTTGTAGCAACAATCCAGCAGCGCTCCTATACGAAGTATACATCTCCCAGTTACTAATTATAAATAGTAATACATATTCCAGAGCTTGTATTTCAAATCATGATTTCCTAGATAAAGGGTTGCTGCTTTTAAAGAAGCTACGAAACCAAGAGTTCAAGGCGGTGAAGTAAAAAATCGCCCCTTCAAAAATGATAAAGAAGCCATCACGAGTTCGTTCACCGTTATCATAATTATGGAATATTTATGTCACAAATGACGACGGATATATTCGAATTGTCGTAGCGACAATCCCGTACTCTTTTATCCGAAATTGACGTACCGAATTAGACTTATAACCGGCTTTGTATTTCTAAGAGCAACACGACGGATGCTACGCTTGAAAAATATTTTTTACATTGTTACAAAGAACTCCGAATTAAAGCTTCCGCGCGGTATCAAGACGTTGCAATTTATTTTGTTGAATGATAAAAACTAATGAAGACTTTATTATGAAATAAACTTCTTAAAAATTGAAACAAGATCCAGGATAGTAAAGCCGCATCTAATTTATTACCTTAAGTTTTGTGTAAAACTATTGCTTGTAAAGTGGGTATTTATAAAAAGTGTTTTAATCTACATGTATGTTAGACGTCCTTTCTATCAATTAGACACATTTTCTGTATTAGCAGCCTTGAATATTTGCCACTTTATATTCTTATCAATGAAAAGTGCACAGAGCCAGAACAATTTCCTTTTAATTAGCAAATTTGTACGATTTTTGCAATTAAAAGTCGCTGAAATATATTTCCGGAAATACGTACAATTTATTGCTCGAACAATAATAAAATAATTGTTCATTCATGGCTGTTCTGAAATAAAATAATGAAAACAAACCCAAGAGCACAGAAACAGGTCAGACCAACACCGGTTAAGACCAAATCACCAACAAACAAACATTCTATCATCACAAGACATATTAAGCTACTGTGACGCTAATAAAAATAATCGAAGGGAATGTTTTAACTTTGTTGTAATTGTACGGAGAAAATCAACAATTTTATTTTTATTGAAAATATGAATACCGTTAATCATCCTCATAAAATATAGAGTAGAGCATTAATTGTATATACAGGTAATAAAGTTGTCATCTCTTTAAAATGGTGTAAGAGGAAGTTCTATTTAAAAATTTAAAGGTATTTAAATAAACTGTGACTGCATAACTAAAGAATACTTTATGAACTGTAACATATAATGGGTGTATATAGAATTGAATGTACATGTGACAAAAAGATCCATAAATAGAATTATAACAGGTATATTCTTCCTTGAGTAAAATTTGCACTAGTAAAGAATGAAGCAAGTTTGGACCGTTTTTGTGTTTTTCTGGTACATTTATGGAATTGATAAACTTCTGTTAACAAGAGCTGGTAAGTTACTGTCAACGTTCATCAAATTCTATGTTTCATGTATAGTTAAGAAAACATATAGCATTCAATTTGCTGTCTTAATATGATTGACAGACAATTGGGGCTCGTCAAAAGCACAATCCTATTTCATTTCAGTACGAATCAATTAAACATTCTTCAATTTTAATTACTATTTTCCTGGTTAATGTACTTACACGACCTGCTTTACAAGGACAAGCAAGTCACAATTGTACCAAAGAAGAAAACAAACTACTAGTTTTCCACCAAATCAGCACTTAGTAGACACAATATTTGGAAAATTTTCAACAACATGATAATAATATTTCAATGTTTTTACTTTTTCTGTAGATTTTATATATATATAACAATGGAACTCGATTTCAGGTAATTCATCGTATTAGGTACAAGGACGGTTTAAAATACAAATAATCTTCGTGACAAAATAAATTTATAAATAATTGTATCAATTCGTTAGGTAATCCAGGACATCATTCTATGTAGCGTTTAAAAGAATTGAAACTGAGAAAGATTGATTTTCTAAGAATGTTTTCGACATTCCTTTCTTTTTCCTGTTATTGTCTTCTTCTTTTTTTTTGGTCTTGAAATTAGGGAAGGACTAATGTGCTTGAGAGGGGTATACTAACTTCACTCGACTCAAGTCATTTTGTTTTAATTTCCTGTAGTAAATAAATTTACATACCTCAGCATGTATTTTTTCAATAAAATTATAGACAAATAAATCTATTATTTTTTCGGAGTTGTTTGATAATAAAAGATTATTTACGGCTTAAAAGTTTCAAAAACTTTTTACTGGGTATGAACTATTTACAGGAAGTACACATTTCCCCGAAAAAAAAAAGGTTATTTACCGGTTAATTGTTTTAAAAACTATTTACTGTAAGAAAACATGTTCCCGTACTTTCTGTACAATACAGCACTTATTTACTTGCCTTGTATTCGACAATAGCAAGATTATTGTTAAAGAGTTATCTCAAATTAAATACACCAAAACTGTAAAAAAATATAAATGACCACGTTTTGAGTGGGTTACTCTATAGTTGTTAACAAATCAGCAATGAGTCTAAATATTATGCCTTCGACTGTAGTTACCTAACTCGAGAATGTTTGGACAGTATTTAACATGTCTAAACCAAATTCGATCGAGTCTGAACTTACAGTGACTAAGTGTTTGCAGTTTCATGGGTCCGTTAAGGTAAACAATGGTTTAGACGTTGTTTAAAATGTGTTGAATTAAAGACAAGACTAGCCAGTACAGTGGAGAAAGGAGTCGAGTAAACGTTATGGGTGTTTAGTACACACAAGACATGTATTAGAGATGCATGTAAATGTAACATAAATAGTAATTTTTCCTCTGTTCTTCGAGTGACTTAACTTCTGTTGGTTTTAGAGTAGTGTATTAACTAATTAGATTTTGAGTTAGAGAACTATCGAAACCCGCCATTGACCGCTTCTCATAGGAATAGCAAAGGATAAGAGGAGCTTTAATCAGTGCTCTAACTCCATCTCAGAAGTTGGTAATGCTCCGCCTCCTTGGACTAGAAAATAATGAAAAAATAAAGTAAAATGTACAAAAACTAATCATAAATTTCCCTACTGTCATTTTGGTTGGATACCTGTCTATATCGTGTCCGAATTAATATTCCAAAAATATATGCCACTGGATGCTTAGTCATTTTTTTCTATTTTACAAAGGTCTGTCTCCGTCAATTGAGTATGCTTCAAATATTTGTCCCTGGACATTACGTAATCAACAACCTATCAATTAACTGATCTTTTTCCAGTGTTAGAAATGCACGAATATTATAGTTTCATAATTGGTTCAAACAAAATGTTTCATTCTTGTCACAACGTTTAACTCCTTTGAAACTAAACAGCATGTCCTATTCAGGGTGTGAAGGCAGATACACATCGAATTAAATTTCGCATCTATCCCCCTTGATAAATTTTCGGGAGGAAAAACTATTCATTAACACAAATGGCCCTCGGGTTTGTAAACTTCTATGTAAATTCAATGGCAACACTTCATTTAAATGTACCTGTATCTGAAAAACTATTCCTACTGACATCTGCTGCACGGGGCAATTTTATGAAAATGAGCATTGATAGTAATCACGCCACTATTTGATAAACATTTTAATATTCATGAAAAGCACAGTTAAGTTGCATTGGTCAGCATTTTACATTCGACATGTGTCATCGCCAATTAATGTTACAAATCATATATAACCACGCCTTACTCATTAAATACGTTCATCCGTAAAAGGCATGCTATATACATAACATAAGAACTAGTATTAAACTATAGGAATAATGCTTAAAAGTACATCGTCATTAATATAATTTGATTACATACTCATTACTATTGGTAAAGTGATTTTGCGTAAAATAATCAAGTACAATATATTTCATGTTTACATTGATCTTATTTTTGATAATTGACTTTTAAAGAATTAGGATAAGGATTTTAGACAGTCATGTTTATGTTGATAAGACATGAAGACATATTCAGGATAACTATGAAAGTGTATAATTCCTGTTTTTAATAAGCATGCACAGTTCACTATTATTTTTGGAAAATGAGCTAACTTTTCGTCTCTTTTTTCTTATGCCCGTCTACAATAGTAGGGAGCATCATGTCTGTCATCCGCTCGTCTGCTAATCCGTGTTCTGTGTCGGTTAAAGTTTTCGACGGTAGTAGATTATGAATTTGTGTGCAAATCAAATTAAAACTTAGTACACGTGTTCCTTGTGCTTGACTCAAGCTAGCGAACAATTGTAGCGAACAATTAGGAGGTATAACTAAAAACCACAATATCACACAAGACAATCACGTTTTTTCGAGTTAGCGAACAATTACAAATACCTAGCGAACAATTATGAGAATACATACAATCTTAAACAAAAACACAAAAAAACTATCTTAAGTTAATTTTGGACATATTTATAGAGATTGTGACGGGCAACGGCTATACAGCTGTTGTAAAAGAGACATTTGCGCATCGTTTAAGAAAATCTCCAGAGTGGTTTATGTTCGAGAATCTTAAGTTACGGTCAAAAAACGGAAATTGTGAAATTGGCAAAATGAAATTAGGGGGTAGGCCAATTTAAGTTAATTTTGTACCCATTTTAGAGTTTTGTGAGGGCAACGACTTTATAGGTGTTATAGAAGACATTTGCCCATCGTTTAAGACAATCCCAAGAGTGGTTTATGTCGAAAATCTGAAGTTACTGTTAAAAACTGAAATTGTCAAATTGTCAAAATGAGATTTAGGGGGTAGACCATTTGAGTTAATTTTGGACCCGTTTATAGAGATTGTGACGCGCAAAGACTATATAGGTGTTGTAGAAGAGATATTTACGCATCGTTTAAGAAAATCTCCAGAGTGGTTTATGTTTGAAAATCTGAAGTTACGGTTAAAAAACAGAAATTGTGAAATTGGTAAAATGAAATTAGGGGGTAGGCCAATTTAAATTTATTTTGTACCCATTTATAGAGATTGTGCGGGCAACGACTTTATAGGTGTTATTGAGAAGACATTTGCGCTTCGTTTAAGAAAATCTCCAGAGTGGTTTATGTTCGAAAATCTCAAGATACGGTTAAAAAACGGAAATTGTCAAATTGACAACATGAGATTAGGGGTAGACACATTTAAGTTAATTTTGGACCCATTTATAGAGATTGTGAGGGGCAACGACTATAAAGGTGTTGTAGAAGAGACATTTGCGCATCGTTTAAGAAAACCTCCAGAGTGGTTTATGTTCGAAAATCTGAAGTTACGGTTAAAAACGGAAATTGTGAAATTGGTAAAATGAAATTAGGGGTAGGCCAATTTAAATTTATTTTGTACCCATTTATAGAGATTGTGCGGAAACGACTTTATAGGTGTTATTGAGAAGACATTTGCGCTTCGTTTAAGAAAATCTCCAGAGTGGTTTATGTTCGAAAATCTCAAGATACGGTTAAAAACGGAAATTGTCAAATTGACAACATGAGATTAGGGGAGAGACCAATTTAAGTTAATTTTGGACCCATTTATAGAGATTGTGACGGGCAACGACTATATAGGTGTTGTAGAGGAGACATTGGCGCATCGTGTAAGAAAATCTCAAGAGTGGTTTATGTTCGAAAATCTCAAGTTACGGTTAAAAAACAGAAATTGTGAAATTGGAAAATGAAATTAGGGGGTAGGCAAATTTAAATTAATTTTGTACCCATTTATAGAGATTGTGACGGGCAACGACTTTATAGATGTTATAGAGAAGACATTTGCGCATCGTTTAAGAAAATCTCTAGAGTGGTGTATGTTCGAAAATCTCAAGTTACGGTTAAAAACGGAAATTGTCAAATTGACAACATGAGATTAGGGGTAGACACATTTAAGTTAATTTTGGACCCATTTATAGAGATTGTGAGGGCAACGACTATAAAGGTGTTGTAGAAGAGACATTTGCGCATCGTTTAAGAAAACCTCCAGAGTGGTTTATGTTCGAAAATCTGAAGTTACGGTTAAAAATCGGAAATTGTGAAATTGGTAAAATGAAATTAGGGGTAGGCCAATTTAAATTTATTTTGTACCCATTTATAGAGATTGTGCGGGAAACGACTTTATAGGTGTTATTGAGAAGACATTTGCGCTTCGTTTAAGAAAATCTCCAGAGTGGTTTATGTTCGAAAATCTCAAGATACGGTTAAAAAACGGAAATTGTCAAATTGACAACATGAGATTAGGGGGGTAGACACATTTAAGTTAATTTTGGACCCATTTATAGAGATTGTGAGGGGCAACGACTATAAAGGTGTTGTAGAAGAGACATTTGCGCATCGTTTAAGAAAACCTCCAGAGTGGTTTATGTTCGAAAATCTGAAGTTACGGTTAAAAAACGGAAATTGTGAAATTGGCAAAATGAAATTAGGGGGTAGGCCAATTTAAGTTAATTTTGGACATATTTATAGAGATTGTGACGGGCAACGACTATATAGGTATTGTAGAGAAGACATTGGCGCATCGTGTAAGACAATCCCAAGAGTGGTTTATGTCGAAAATCTGAAGTTACTGTTAAAAACTGAAATTGTCAAATTGTCAAAATGAGATTTAGGGGGTAGACCAATTTGAGTTAATTTTGGACCCGTTTATAGAGATTGTGACGCGCAAAGACTATATAGGTGTTGTAGAAGAGACATTTGAGCATCGTTTAAGAAAATCTCCAGAGTTGTTTATGTTCGAAAATCTGAAGTTACGATTAAAAAACGGAAATTGTCAAATTGTCAAAATAAGATTAGGGGGGAGACCAATTTAAGTTAATTTTGGACATATTTATAGAGATTGTGACGGGCAACGACTATATAGGTGTAGAGGAGACATTGGCGCATCGTGTAAGAAAATCTCCAGAGTGGTTTATGCTCAAAAATCTCAAGTTACGGTTAAAAAACGGAAATTGTAAAATTGACAAAATGAGATTAGGGGGGAGAGACCAATTTAAGTTAATTTTGGACCCATTTATAGAGATTGTGACGGGCAACGACTATATAGGTGTTGTAGAGGAGACATTTGCGCATCGTTTAAGACAATCCCCTGAGTGGTTTATGTTCGAAAATCTGAAGTTACGATTAAAAAACGGAAATTGTCAAATTGTCAAAATAAGATTAGGGGGGTGGAGACCAATTTAAGTTAATTTTGGACATATTTATAGAGGTTGCGACGGGCAACGACTATATAGGTGTTGTAGAGGAGACATTGGCGCATCGTGTAAGACAATCCCCAGAGTGGTTTATGTTCGAAAATCTCAAGTTACGGTTAAAAAACGGAAATTGTAAAATTGACAAAATGAGATTAGGGGGGAGAGACCAATTTAAGTTAATTTTGGACCCATTTATAGAGATTGTGACGGGCAACGACTATATAGGTGTTGTAGAGGAGACATTGGCGCATCGTGTAAGAAAATCTCAAGAGTGGTTTATGTTCGAAAATCTCAAGTTACGGTTAAAAAACAGAAATTGTGAAATTGGAAAATGAAATTAGGGGGTAGGCAAATTTAAATTAATTTTGTACCCATTTATAGAGATTGTGACGGGCAACGACTTTATAGATGTTATAGAGAAGACATTTGCGCATCGTTTAAGAAAATCTCTAGAGTGGTGTATGTTCGAAAATCTCAAGTTACGGTTAAAAACGGAAATTGTCAAATTGTCAAAATGAGAATAGGGGAGGGGTGTAGACCAATTTAAGTTAATTTTGGACCCGTTTATAGAGATTGTGACGCGCATAGACTATATAGGTGTTGTAGAAGAGACATTTGCGCATCGTTTAAGAAAATCTCCAGAGTGGTTTATGTTCGGAACCCCCCCTCTGGATCCGCCACTGTATACATGTACATGTATAATTCCACCTTATGTAATAATGCTACATATATTTAGTTTGGATGAGAAACATGGTATTTTTCACAAATTTCCTATATATGATAATAAGTTTTTCTTTATTCTGCCGGTGTATTTGCATTCATTATGGAATTCCATGTGCAGATGGGAAATGCCATGTCTGAAAATAACGCGACTTCTGAAGACCTCTAATGTTTTCGTTGAGATGGATATAAAGAGCATTCGGTGGAATTCAACACTAATATCATGTTTACAAGAGGTATACTATTGGCAAAAATACCCTTTCCTTCTAAGCAGGATATTTTTGTATAGTAACCTATGTAAGACTTGGAAAACCTTTAGACATGTACAATATATTTCAGATCAATTGAAGTAGTATTTGCAGTAATTTTAAATGATTAAGTAAATGAATGGGCTTGATAGTGCTTTCTTTTTTTCGATATCTCACTTTTTGTAGTAGTCATTCAAAATTCGTAATTTGTATAAATAAGCATATCTTTACTAGTAATAGATAAATGTCATAAAATAATAAAGAAAATTAATAAGGAAACAGAAGAGGGCAAGTGGCCGAAACGACTTTTAAATGGTTTATTTATTACAATAACAAGCAAAAAGGACACAATTTTGAAAGTCACAATTATGAAATGCTTACGTTTTCCTTTTCTTTTCGTGAACATATACATGCTAACAAATAAATATTTTTCTCTCATTCTACATTTAGAATTAACAATGGAATGGAATTAAATGAGTTTTTTCTAAACATTTAATTATATATACTTCTGTTAATATTTGAAATGTATGTTCTTATTATTTAGTTACTTTTTGTTGGGTTGCTTAATGATTGACATTTGCACTTCATTTGGTTTTATTTATATCAAATGAACACTCATATATTTTAAAATTTTACAATAACTATTGGTCTTGACAGATACAAGTTCTTAATTACTTCATTTAATTTAAGGATGAAAATGAAAAGGGATACTAATTTGCACATAACTATTACATCTTATTTACTTTTGTTTAATGAGTTTGGTCAGATAGGCATAAATCCTTCATTTTAAACAATTAAACTTGTTATAAAATATTGTAAGAGGAAATCTGTCAATGAAACCAATTAATCCGCCTTAAAATTTGATGGTTCACACAATAAAATTCTAACCTTAGAGATTTGGTAAATTGTTTTAAATGGCTTTCTGTAATCATTATCATGATAATCTATCATGTGTCTCAAGATTTCAATTAAATTCATGTTTTATTAATTTATCGTTAAGAGTTTATATGACAATAAATATTTGAATTAAAGAAACAGGGGTGGGGGGACACACAAATTGAATGAAAAGTGATATTACATATTTAATATAACACAACAAAATAACAAAACTTTTAACATAAATAGTTTAAGAAGGGACATAATAGAAATGTAGCAAACTTTGCACACTTTTAAATGACTTTTGTAAATCAACAAAAAATTCTCTGGTGGTATGGTCATTATTTTTCATAACAATTCTTTCAGTGGAATTTTGATAAAGTCGTGTATTTCTTCCTGAAAAGGTTCTGTTTCGTACACATTGCTATGTGTGATTTCTCGAAATCTCTACATTTTCTGCTATTTATCCGTAGCAAGTTAACTTCTGCAGCTAAAATTTTACCGCTGGTAAATCATTTGTTATTTGTCTCATAATTGTTAAAATCATATAATGGCACTCATACATATAAGTTTAAAACAGCAAGAATCAATTTCAAGTAAATTTCAAACCTTCGTTCAGTCGAATGAAGGAAATAAAATACGAAACATTCTTACACATCTTTCAAATACTCACAAATTGAACCTTATATACCCGTATATATAATGTTTTGGTGAAACACTTATATTTTCTTTCCTCCTTCATATTCAACTGACTTGCCGATTGCAACCTGCAACCAACAGTTTGCCCGGTATCACTTGGTCCAACTCTTTATTATATTGATTGAAATCTACATAGTAATCACAAGTCAATTTATCTACAAAACTACTTTTGAAATACCAAATGGTGTTTTTTCAATTCTTCATTTTCATCCTTATGATACTTTACATCAGAACTTGTTTTGTTCCTGTATTGTTATGAATTTCTGTTTATTGCGAATTTCTTAGTGAAGATTTTTCTAAATTCCATTCAATAGATACATTTAATAAAGCTTACCGTTACATTGAAGGCATTTTTGCTTCAAATAATAAAGAATTGATTTCCTAACCATACTGCTGAAATTTACCCAAGAGAACTTACTTAAAATAAAATAATACTTGTATAAACAGCAATACTTTTCCTTTTTGCAGATATCGACATAATTATGATCACATTTCAGTTTCATGCGACAAAATAGACGATCGTTTTAAAGCGTGAATTGGTCGGTCTTTTTCTAGTGTTATCCGGTTTTTTCGTGTGAATATGGTGTAAAATGTTAACAAACAGACTTCTTCACTGGTAAAACGGGAAATAAAAGTTTAAAATAAACGTCAAAGGTAAAAACATCAATTGAAACAGCAATTGAAGTTATACACGTTGAATATAAAATTATCCTTAGAATGCTCTTTTTGAATATTACAAAATGTGTAATAAAGCCATCTGTAGGGTGTAGGTATGTGAAATTCTAAAATAAAAACCGATCTAACATTGATACTTTAAGTCAAAAGAGCATAAGTTATGGAACAAAATAACATTTGGTTGAGACAAATTGAAGTAAGAGAACGGAAATGAAAATTTCAGCAATTTTCTATTTGTAAATAGTATAACTCTAGAACGGTAAAAGTTACGCTTCCAAAATTAAAATGTGACCTGTGTTTTGTGGTAATAAGCATTGTGTATAAGTTTTATGACAATTGGTTAAGGCAAACTAAAGTTAGAGAACGGAAACCAATTTTGGGACGTACAGACGCACAGACGTTCAGGCGAACAAGGGTACATGCAGCTTAATGCCCCTCCGCTACAGCGGGGCATAATAAGCTAAACATTTTGATAGGTTAGTTCCTTTTTGTGATATATGATTTTTTTTTTAATAATGGGAAAAGGATGACTCAGACTTTTACAGATCGAATTTATTCGTTCATAGTGTGTTAATTTACGTTTTTGATTGAGTTAAGCCTTCCAATTGATGTTTTATCGTGTGTTTTTCTATGTTGTGATGTTATACTATTGTTTCAGAAAAAGGGAGAAGGTTTGGTACCATTAAAACGTTTAATCCCGCTGCAAATGTTTGCAGGGGCCTCGGTGGCCGAGTGGTCTAAGTAGTTACTACTGTAATCACTAGCCAGACAACACTGAGGTTGTGAGTTCGAACCCCGCTCGTGCGGGTGCACTCGACTCCAATCTTAATTGACTAGGATTGTCAGTTTTCCTATCGAAGGTCGGTGGTTTTCTCCGGGCACTCCGGCTTCCTCCACCAATAAAAACTGGCCGCCACGAAATAGCCCAAAAGCGGTGCTTAAAAGTGGCGTTAAAACACCAAAAATCAATCAATTAAAATCAATCAAATGTTTGCACCTGTCCTAAGTCAGGAATCTGATGTACAGTAGTTGTCGTTTGTTTATGTAATTTATACGTGTTTCTCGTTTCTCGTTTTTTATATATACTAGACCGTTGGTTTTACCGTTTGAATGGTTTTACACTAGTACTTTTGGGGCCCTTTATAGCTTGTTGTTCGGTGTGAACCAAGGCTCCGTGTTGAAGGCCGTACATTGACCTATAATGGTTTACTTTTATAAATTGTTATTTGGATGGAGAGTTGTCTCATTGGCACTCACACCATATCTTCCTATATCTTTTTACATTATATTTAGCATTGACATTATTTCGGACGTACAGACGGACAAGGGTAAAGCTTAATGCCCCTCCGCTACGGCGGGGACATAATAAGCTAAAATATTGATATGTTAAAGAATTCCTTTTTGTGATATATGTTTTTTTTTAAATGGGGGGAAAAGGATGACTCGGACTTTTACCTTATATTTAGCATTTGCATTATTTGGGACGTACAGGCGCACGGACGTACAGACGGACAAGGGAAAAGCTTAATTCGCCTCCGCTACGCCGGGGGCATAATAAGCTAAAAATATTGATAGGTTATAGAATTCCTTTTTGTGATAGATATTTTTTTTAAATGGGGGAACAGGATGACTCGGGTTTTTACCTTATATTTAGCATTGGCATTATTTGGGTCTCAAATTGTAAAAAAAAAAAATTTGGAATCTCCTAAAATTTCGATAATGACCTTTTATGAGCTATTGAAGTCTTCTATGAAAGAAAAGTAGGTCATATGGGGCAAAATCTTTTTCCCTGCATCGTTGAAAAAACCCAAGGAGTCCAAACATCTTGACAAAAATTCATAAACCTAACCTGACTACATCCTTAATACACATTCGAATTTACAAATCAAAGAAAATTAGTTCATGGAATCTATATATTATTAAATGTACAGACACTTTACAGAAATATTTGTATTTGGATAAATAAGTTGATTTTGAACTTAAATTATTGTATATGTCCGGGTTTTTTTGAAAACAGTTTGGTTCTTTTTATCGAGTGGCGCCCAAGTTTATCAAGGTATTTTTCAGACTTAAATGTAATCTATTTATGCATTTACCTTAACAAAAAAATAAACTGCTTCGCTGAGCGCAGCTGGATACGCCCGCAGAGGTCCAGTTGGGGCAAAAATGGAAACAATATTCAAGCTTGATACAGGTCTGAATTTGGATTGTAATTAAATATTTGACATATTATAGGTTTCTGAATAAATGTAGTCAAAGAACTTGAAATTGGTTATATGAAATGAATTTATATTCAATTAAAGATATCTTGCTGTTGTGCAATACACTGTGCTGTTGAAATGTAAAATGTAAAATTTATAAAATTCTAAAGGGAGCTTACATCAACAGATAATAACAGTTCACCAAAATTTCATGAGAACTACTGAAAGTATATTTTAGTTATTGTCCAAAAACTGGAAAATCACCCTTTTTTATGAATAAAACCCTGTAACTCGGAAACGTTAAATCTAAAATTTATAAAAATCCTAAAGGGAGCTCATGTCAATAGACATATACAATTCACCAAAATTTCTTGCAAGTTGGTGAAAGCATTCTTGAGTTATTGTCGGAAAACTGGAAAATCCCCCCTTTTTTATGAATAAAACCCCAAAACTCGGAAACGGTAAATCTGATATTTATAAAAACGAAAGGAGCTCACGTCAATATCTATTAACAATTCACCAAAGTTTCATGCATATTGGTTAAAGCCTTTTGAGTTAATGTCCGACATGTTGACGACGGACGGACGGTCAACGGTATACCATAATACGTCCGTAAACGGGCGTATAAAATAAAGAAAACAAATCGAATAAAATACTTTTAAAAATAAAGTTCCAGTTTTCCCGCGTTGCACATATTTTATCTGTCCAAGGGTAATAATAAACGTTTAAGCCTTTAATAAATATCTTGACATGAGATCGCTCACTTTATTTTCCATATTTATATATATATTATAAATAGTATTGTCAAGGGGCATAACTCCATTTATAGTAGTTGATTGGTACTCATCAAAGATCTTGCTGATATAAGCCTTCGCTATAATCTTTATAAAAATTCGACAAGAAATGTAAGTATGGGAATGCAATGTTTAATATAAACCTACGGTACTGTTTTATTTGTGCTTCGTGCCTATATAGAGGATCAAGCCATTTCCAACTCAATTTTCCAATTTATTTTTCTAGTGTACTGTTACACCATTGTTGAGCGCTCATAAACATGTATTGTTTAACCCAGCAATAATCTGTATGTGCCTGTCCAAAGTTATGCGTCTGTTATTCTGTGGTTGTCGTTGGTTGCTGTTTGTTACATCTGTTTTGTTATAAATAAAGCCCTTAGTTTTTTCGTTTGTATTGTCACACATTTTGTCATTTCAAGGCCGATTATTTAAGCGAGTATATGGTATGGGTTTTGCTATTGTTGAAGGCCGTGCGGTGACATTTAATTGCTGAAATAAACGTTATTCGGACTCTGTTGGGTAGTTGTCTCATTGGAAATGATAACCACATCTCCTTATTTCTAATTAAAAACTTTATGTTGTGGCTTACCCTGAAAAGTCGGAAATCTTGATTCTTCGACATCTTGGGCTACACTGACTGAGGCCCGTATTATAAGCAACTTTTCACATAAGCACTTATAGTCGAACACAGTTTTGTTTTGCAAGCATGTCTTTACTATGACAATGTAATTTACACTGTTCAAATATTCAAATAATACCGCACGTCAAACTTTGTACACTAGAAAAAACTGACTATGACAGTACTGTGGACGTAGTGACAGTTTTTCAGCGCCGTAACATATTCACTAGAATTATTCCACACGCGAGTGAATGTAAAAGTATTTATTTTCTAAAAAAATATAAGTTCGATATTGCACAGCTAATACCTCTAAAATCTAGAAACAACTGATTAAATTAAAAGTTGACAAACACTAAAATTGGAACACGTGCATCCTAGTTCATGAGAAAGATAATAAACCGTTATTAGCTACCACAGACGAACATCTATCAACTCTTGCCATAAACTTGCGTATCGTCCCCATAAAATTTATGAATTTTACAGATGCCGAGTTCGGACAGATAATAAAATAAACATTGATGTAAATACCAATTAAAATTTTAAATTCAAATCAAAGTTGTGTTTTAAATTTCGTTTTTGTATTACTGTTCTCTCATATTTTCCATTATTTTGTAAAAAAAACAAATTGAAATTTTCTCAGTCAAATAATTTGACAAAGTTTATCAGAAGTTTAGCTATTACCCTATTATACTCAACGAAGCTCGGAGATAAATATACGTTCACCCTTTAGAACGTCTAAACGACCGTTGACGCGTCGAAAAAGGGGAGGGGTGTGGTTTGGTCATTCAGCAAGATAATTCCAAAGCGTTCAGACAAATTACTTATTTCTTTCAGCAATCACTTCTTTTTATTATGAAATAAAATTAATAGGACTGTATTATATTTCTTTCCATTTTTGAACCATTATTATCAATTATGTTGTGTGTAGTACACATATGTAATAATGTGCACGTTTACACTCCATGTTTTATATGGATGCCGAAGGAGTTGACAAAAGAGATATGCAAAAAAAAAAAAAAAAATTTTTAATTATAAAATGACATTGTCAAAGTTTTAGGACACTGTTTATCAATATCAAAAATTACTTAATTCATTATCATGTTTGTGAACTACCGACTCAAGAAAATGTTGATTTCAACAAAGTGTGTTGTAAACGGTGTATACATAACTGTCGGATAAATTTCGCGGGAAAAGTATTGATGTACTTTTTTTATACAATTATAAAAAGTAACATCATTCCATTATACAAGTTAACAACACCCCACCCCTCTATTTTTTAACTTAACTTCAGATTTTCGAACATGCACCACTCTGAAGATTTTCCTAAACGATGTGCCAATGTCTCCTCTATAACACCTATAAAGTCGTTGCCCGCCACAATCTCTATAAATATGTCCAAAATTAACTTAATTTGGTCTACCCCCTCCCCCTAATTTCATTTTGTCAATTTCACAATTTCAGTTTTTTAACAGTAACTTGAGATTTTCGAACATAAACCACTCTGGAGATTTTCTTAAACGATGCGCAAATGTCTCTTCTACAACACCTATGTAGTCTTTGTGCGTCACAATCTCTATAAATGGGTTCAATTTTTCTTAAATTGGTCTCTCCCCCTAATCTTATTTTGACAATTTGACAATTTCATTTTTTTAACAGTAACTTCAGATTTTCGAACATAAACCACTCTGGGGATTGTCTTAAACGATGCGCAAATGTCTCCTCTACAACACCTATTTAGTCGTTGTCCGTCACAATCTCTATAAATGGGTCCAAAATTAACTTAAATTGGTCTTGCCCCCCTAATCTCATTTTGTCAATTTTACAATTTCCGTTTTTTAACCGTAACTTGAGATTTTTTAACATAAACAATTCTGGAGATTTTCTTAAACGATGCGCAAATGTCTCTTCTACAACACCTGTATAGTCGTTGCCCGTCACAACCTCTATAAATGGGTCCAAAATTAACTGAAATTGGACTACCCTCTCCCCCCTAATCTCATTTTGTCAATTTTACAATTTCCGTTTTTTAACCGTAACTTGAGATTTTTGAACATAAACAATTCTGGAGATTTTCTTAAACGATGCGCAAATGTCTCTTCTACAACACCTGTATAGTCGTTGCCTGTCACAATCTCTATAAATGGGTCCAAAATCAACTTAAATGTGTCTACCCCCCCCCTAATCTCATTTTGTCAATTTCACAATTTCCGTTTTTGAACCGTAATTTGAGATTTTCGAACATAAACTACTCTGGAGATTTTCTTAAACGATGCGCAAATGTCTCTTCTACAACACCTTTATAGTCGTTGCCCGTCACAACCTCTATAAATGGGTCCAAAATTAACTGAAATTGGACTACCCCCTCCCCTCTAATTTCATTTTGTCAATTTCACAATTTCAGTTTTTTAACCGTAACTTGAGATTTTCGAACATAAACCACTCTGGAGATTTTCTTAAACGATGCGCAAATATCTCTTTTACAACACCTATATAGTCATTGTCCGTCACAATCTCTATAAATGGGTCCAAAATTAACTTAAATTGGTCTACCCCCACCCACTAATCTTCTTTTGACAATTTGACAATTTCCGTTTTTTAACCGTAACTTCAGATTTTCGAACATAAACCACTCTTGGGATTGTCTTAAACGATGCGCAAATGTCTCCTCTACAACACCTATATAGTCGTTGCCCGTCACAATCTCCATAAATGGGTCCAAAATTAACTTAAATTGGTCTCTGCCCCCTAATCTCATTTTGTCAATTTTACAATTTCCGTTTTTTAACCGTAACTTGAGATTTTCGAACATAAACCACTCTGGAGATTTTCTTAAACGATGCGCAAATGTGTCTTCTACAACACCTTTATAGTCGTTGCCCGTCACAACCTCTATAAATGGGTCCAAAATTAACTGAAATTGGACTACCCTCTCCCCCTTATTTCATTTTGTCAATTTTACGATTTCCGTTTTTTAACCGTAACTTGAGATTTTCGAACATAAAACACTCTGGAGATTTTCTTAAACGATGCGCAAATATCTCTTCTACAACACCTATATAGTCGTTGCCCGTCACAATCTCTACAAATGGGTCCAAAATTAACTTAAATTGGTCTACCCCCAACCCCCTTATCTTATTTTGACAATTTGACTATTTCAGTTTTTTAACCGTAATTTCAGATTTTCGAACATAAACCACTCTGGGGATTTTCTTAAACGATGCGCAAATGTCTCCTCTACAACACCTATATAGTCGTTGCCCGACACAATCTCTATAAATGGGTCCAAAATTAACTTAAATTGGTCTCTCCCCCCTAATTTCATTTTGTCAATTTCACAATTTCAGATTTTTAACAGTAACTTGAGATTTTCGAACATAAACCACTCTGGAGATTTTCTTAAACGATGCGCAAATGTCTCTTTTACAACACCTTTATAGCCTTTGTGCGTCACAATCTCTATAAATGGGTCCAATTTTTCCTTAAATTGGTCTCTCCCCCTAATCTATTTTGACAATTTGAAAATTTCAGTTTTTTAACAGTAACTTCAGATTTTCGAACATAAACCACTCTGAGGATTGTCTTACACGATGCGCCAATGTCTCCTCTACAACACTTATATAGTCGTTTCCCGTCACAATCTCTATAAATGGGTCCAAATCAACTTAAATGTGTCTACCCCCCTAATCTCATTTTGTCAATTTTACGATTTCCGTTTTTTAACCGTAACTTGAGATTTTCGAACATAAAACACTCTGGAGATTTTCTTAAACGATGCGCAAATATCTCTTCTACAACACCTATATAGTCGTTGCCCGTCACAATCTCTACAAATGGGTCCAAAATTAACTTAAATTGGTCTACTCCCAACCCCTTATCTTATTTTGACAATTTGACAATTTCAGTTTTTAACCGTAATTTCAGATTTTCGAACATAAACCACTCTGGGATTTTCTTAAACGATGCGCAAATGTCTCCTCTACAACACCTATATAGTCGTTGCCCGACACAATCTCTATAAATGGGTCCAAAATTAACTTAAATTGGTCTCTCCCCCCTAATTTCATTTTGTCAATTTCACAATTTCAGATTTTTAACAGTAACTTGAGATTTTCGAACATAAACCACTCTGGAGATTTTCTTAAACGATGCGCAAATGTCTCTTTTACAACACCTTTATAGCCTTTGTGCGTCACAATCTCTATAAATGGGTCCAATTTTTCCTTAAATTGGTCTCTCCCCCTAATCTATTTTGACAATTTGAAAATTTCAGTTTTTTAACAGTAACTTCAGATTTTCGAACATAAACCACTCTGAGGATTGTCTTACACGATGCGCCAATGTCTCCTCTACAACACTTATATAGTCGTTTCCGTCACAATCTCTATAAATGGGTCCAAATCAACTTAAATGTGTCTACCCCTAATCTCATTTTGTCAATTTTACGATTTCCGTTTTTTAACCGTAACTTGAGATTTTCGAACATAAAACACTCTGGAGATTTTCTTAAACGATGCGCAAATATCTCTTCTACAACACCTATATAGTCGTTGCCCGTCACAATCTCTACAAATGGGTCCAAAATTAACTTAAATTGGTCTACCCCCAACCCCCTTATCTTATTTTGACAATTTGACAATTTCAGTTTTTTAACCGTAATTTCAGATTTTCGAACATAAACCACTCTGGGGATTTTCTTAAACGATGCGCAAATGTCTCCTCTACAACACCTATATAGTCGTTGCCCGACACAATCTCTATAAATGGGTCCAAAATTAACTTAAATTGGTCTCTCCCCCCTAATTTCATTTTGTCAATTTCACAATTTCAGATTTTTAACAGTAACTTGAGATTTTTGAACATAAACCACTCTGGAGATTTTCTTAAACGATGCGCAAATGTCTCTTCTACAACACCTATATAGTCTTTGTGCGTCACAATCTCTATAAATGGGTCCAATTTTTCCTTAAATTGGTCTCTCCCCCTAATCTTATTTTGACAATTTGAAAATTTCAGTTTCTTAACAGAAACTTCAGATTTCCGAACATAAACCACTCTGGGGATTGTCTTACACGATGTGCCAATGTCTCCTCTACAACACCTATATAGTCGTTGCCCGTCACAATCTCTATAAATGGGTCCAAATCAACTTAAATGCGTCTACCCCTTAATCTCATTTTGTCAATTTTACGATTTCCGTTTTTTAACCGTAACTTGAGATTTTCGAACATAAAACACTCTGGAGATTTTCTTAAACGATGCGCAAATATCTCTTCTACAACACCTATATAGTCGTTGCCCGTCACAATCTCTACAAATGGGTCCAAAATTAACTTAAATTGGTCTACTCCCAACCCCCTTATCTTATTTTGACAATTTGACAATTTCAGTTTTTTAACCGTAATTTCAGATTTTCGAACATAAACCACTCTTGAGATTTTCTTAAACGATGCGTAAATGTCTCCTCTACAACACCTATATAGTCGTTGCCCGACACAATCTCTATAAATGGGTCCAAAATTAACTTAAATTGGTCTTCCCGCCTAATCTCATTTTGTCAATTTCACAATTTCAGATTTTTAACAGTAACTTGAAATTTTCGAACATAAACCACTGTGGAGATTTTCTTAAACGATGCGCAAATGTCTCTTCTACAACACCTATATAGTCTTTGTGCGTCACAATCTCTATAAATGGGTCCCATTTTTCCTTAAATTGGTCTCTCCCCCTAATCTTATTTTGACAATTTGAAAATTTCAGTTTTTTTACAGTAACTTCAGATTTTCGAACATAAACCACTCTGGGGATTGTCTTACACGATGCGCCAATGTCTCCTCTACAACACCTATATAGTCGTTGCCCGTCACAATCTCTATAAATGGGCCCAAATCAACTTAAATGTGTCTACCCCCTAATCTCATTTTGTCAATTTTACAATTTCCGTTTTTAACCGTAACTTGAGATTTTCGAACATAAAACACTCTGGAGATTTTCTTAAACGATCCGCAAATATCTCTTCTACAACACCTATATAGTCGTTGCTCGTCACAATCTCTACAAATGGGTCCAAAATTAACTTAAATTGGTCTACCCCCAACCCCCTTATCTTATTTTGACAATTTGACAATTTCAGTTTTTTAACCGTAACTTCAGATTTTCGAACATAAACCACTCTAGGGATTTTCTTAAACGATGCGCAAATGTCTCCTGTACAACACCTATATAGTCTTAGTGCGTCACAATCTCTATAAATGGGTCCAATTTTTCCTTAAATTGGTCTCTCCCCTAATCTTATTTTGACAATTTGACAATTTCAGTTTTTAACCGTAACTGCAGATTTTCGAACATAAACCACTCTGGAGATTTTCTTAAACGATGCGCAAATGTGTCTTCTACAACACCTATATAGTCGTTGCCCGTCACAACCTCTATAAATGGGTCCAAAATTAACTTAAATTGGTCTCTCCCCCCTAATCTCATTTTGTCAATTTTACAATTTCCGTTTTTAACCGTAACTTGAGATTTTCGAACATAAACCACTCTGGAGATTTTCTTAAACGATGCGCAAATGTGTCTTCTACAACACCTTTATAGTCGTTGCCCGTCACAACCTCTATAAATGGGTCCAAAATTAACTGAAATTGGACTACCCTCTCCCCCCTAATTTCATTTTGTCAATTTCACAATTTCAGATTTTTAACAGTAACTTGAGATTTTCGAACATAAACCACTCTGGAGATTTTCTTAAACGATGCGCAAATGTCTCTTCTACAACACCTATATAGTCTTTGTGCGTCACAATCTCTATAAATGGGTCCAATTTTTCCTTAAATTGGTCTCTCCCCCTAATCTTATTTTGACAATTTGACAATTTCAGTTTTTTAACCGTAACTGCAGATTTTCGAACATAAACCACTCTGGAGATTTTCTTAAACGATGCGCAAATGTCTCTTCTATATAACCTATAACGTCGTTGCCCGTCACAATCTCTATGAATGGGTACAAAATTAACTTAAATTGGCCTACCCCCTAATTTCATTTTGCCAATTTCACAATTTCGGTTTTTTTACCGTAACTTGAGATTTTCGAACATAAACCACTCTGGAGATTTTCTTAAACGATGCGCACATGTCTCTTCTACAACACCTTTATAGTCGTTGCCCGTCACAATCTCTATAAATATGCCCGAAATTAACTTAAACTATTCTCTCCCCTAATCTTATTTTGACAATTTGACAATTTCAGTTTTTTAACAGTAACTTCAGATTTTCGAACATAAACCACTCTGGGGATTGTCTTAAACGATGCGCAAAGGTCTCCTCTACAACACCTATATAGTCGTTGCCCGTCACAATCTCTACAAATGGGTCCAAAATTAACTTAAATCGGTCTTCCCCTCCCCTAATCATATTTTGACAATTTGACAATTTGAGTTTTTAACAGTAACTTCAGATTTTCGAAAATAAACCACTCTGGGGATTGTCTTAAACGATGCGCAAAGGTCTCCTCCACAACACCTATATAGTCGTTGCCCGTCATAATCTCTTTAAATGGGTCCAAAATCAACTTAAATGTGTCTACCCCTAATCTCATTTTGTCAATTTCACAATTTCCGTTTTTTAACTGTAACTTGAGATTTTCGAACATAAACTACTCTGGAGATTTTCTTAAAGGATGCGCAAATGTCTCTTCTACAACACCTTTATAGTCGTTGCCCGCACAACCTCTATAAATGGGTCCAAAATTAACTTGAATCGGTCTCTCCCGCTAATCTCATTTTGTCAATTTTACAACTTCCGTTTTTAACCGTAACTTGAGATTTTCAAAATAAACCACTCTGGAGATTTTCTTAAACGATGCGCAAATGTCTCTTCTACAACACCTTTATAGTCGTTGCCCGTCACAACCTCTATAAATGGGTCCAAAATTAACTGAAATTGGATTACCCCCTCCCCCCTAATTTCATTTTGTCAATTTCACAATTTCAGTCTTTTAACCGTAACTTGAGATTTTCGAACATAAACCTCTCTGGAGATTTTCTTAAACAATTCCAAATATCTCTTCTACAACACCTTTATAGTCGTTGCCCGTCACAATCTCTATAAATGGGTCCAAAATTAACTTAAATCTATCTCTCGCCCCCTCATCTTATTTTGACAATTTGACAATTTCAGTTTTTAACAGTAACTTCAGATTTTCTAACATAAACCACTCTGCGGATTGTCTTAAACGATGCGCAAATGTCTCCTCTACAACACCTTTATAGTCGTTGCCCGTCACAATCTCTATAAATGGGTCCAAAATCAACTTAAATGTGTCTACCCCCCCTAATCTCATTTTGTCAATTTCACAATTTCCGTTTTTGAACCGTAACTTGAGATTTTCGAACATAAACCACTCTGGGGATTGTCTTACACGATGTGCCAATGTCTCTTCTACAACACCTATATAGTCCTTGCCCGTCACAATCTCTATAAATGTGTCCAAATCAACTTAAATGTGTCTACCCCCCTAATCTCATTTTGCCAATTTCACAATTTCCGTTTTTTTACCGTAACTTGAGATTTTCGAACATAAACCACTTTGGAGATTTTCTTAAACGATGCGCAAATATCTCTTCTACAACACCTATATAGTCGTTGCCCGTCACAATCTCTACAAATGGGTCCAAAATTAACTCAAATTGGTCTACCCCCAACCCCCTTATCTTATTTTGACAATTTGACAATTTCAGTTTTTTAACAGTAACTTCAGATTTTCGAACATAAACCACTCTGGGGATTGTCTTAAACGATGCGCAAATGTCTCTTCTACAACACCTATATAGTCTTTGTGCGTCACAATCTCTATAAATGGGTCCAATTTTTCCTTAAATTGGTCTCTCCCCATAATCTTATTTTGACAATTTGAAAATTTCAGTTTTTTAACAGTAACTTCAGATTTTCGAGCATAAACCACTCTGGGGATTGTCTGACACGATGCGCCAATGTCTCCTCTACAACACCTATATAGTCGTTGCCCGTCAGAACTTGTATAAATGGGTCCAAATCAACTTAAATTTGTCTACCCCTAATCTCATTTTGCCAATTTCACAATTTCCGTTTTTTTACCGTAACTTGAGATTTTCGAACATAAACTACTCTGGAGATTTTCTTAAACGATGCGCAAATGTCTCTTCTACAACACCTATATAGTCGTTGCCCGTCAGAACCTCTATAAATGGGTCCAAAATTAATTTAAAAGTGCCTATCCCCCTAATCTCATTTCGTCAATTTGACAATTTCAGTTTTTTAACCGTAACTGCAGATTTTCGAACATAAACCACTCTGGAGATTTTCTTAAACGATGCGCAAATGTCTCCTCTATAACACCTATAACGTCGTTGCCCGTCACAATCTCTATAAATGGGTACAAAATTAACTTAAATTGGCCTACCCCCTAATTTCATTTTGCCAATTTCACAATTTCGGTTTTTTAACCGTAACTTGAGATTTTCGAACATAAACCACTCTGGAGATTTTCTTAAACGATGCGCACATGTCTCTTCTACAACACCTTTATAGTCGTTGCCCGTCACAATCTCTATAAATATGCCCGAAATTAACTTAAACTATTCTCTCCCCCTAATCTTATTTTGACAATTTGACAATTTCAGTTTTTTAACAGTAACTTCAGATTTTCGAACATAAACCACTCTGGGGATTGTCTTAAACGATGCGCAAATGTCTCTTCTACAACACCTATATAGTCGTTGCCCGTCACAATCTCTATAAATGGGTCCAAAATTAACTTAAATCGGTCTCTCCCCTAATCTCATTTTGTCAATTTTACAATTTCCGTTTTTTAACCGTAACTTGAGATTTTCAAACATAAACCACTCTGGAGATTTTCTTAAACGATGCGCAAATGTCTCTTCCACAACACCTTTATAGTCGTTGCCCGTCACAACCTCTATAAATGGGTACAAAATTAACTGAAATTGGACTACCCCTCCCCCCTCCCGAATCTCATTTTGTCAATTTTACAATTTCCGTTTTTTAACCGTAAATTCAGATTTTCCAACATAAACAACACTGGAGATTTTCTTAAACAATGTGACAATGGCTCCTCTACAACACTTATATAATCCTTTTCCGTCACAGTTTCTATAAATGGGTCCCAAATTAACTTAAATTGGTCAACCCCCTTAATCTCATTTTGTTTTTTTTTTCACAATTTCAGTTTTTAAACCATAACTTCAGATTTTCGAACATGAACCACTCTGGGGATTTTTCTAAACGATGTGCCAATGTCTCTTCTACAACACCTATACAGTCGTTGACCGTCACAATCTCTATAATTGGGTCCAAAATTAACTTAAATTGCCCTACCCACCTAATCTCATTTTGTCAATTTCATTTTTTTAATTGTAGAACTCGGGGTCAAAAGTCGGTAATATGAAAAAGGTCTATTATTCGTTAGGTCTCTGTAACTGTTCGCTAGGTCGGAAAAAAAAACGTGATTGTCTTATGTGAAATTGTGGTTTTTAGTTATACCTCCTAATTGTTCGCTGGCTAATTGTTCGCTACAATTGTTCGCTAGCTTGAGTCAAGCGTTCCTTGTGATGTGAACTTAATAGATATATGCCAATTGAGGGTTTTGGCCAAGGTATCGCGGTTTACTGATTAGGTTAAAGGTTTTGTTTAAGGTAGGTTAACATTTTTGGTTTGAGGAATTTAAGGCAAATAAACTCATCATAGATCTTGAAATTATAATTGTGTACTACAAAAGACTCACCAGTGACGCTCGTATAAAAAAAGTTAAAAAGGCCAAATAATTTACCAGGAAGTTGTGTAACTTACATGTAGTACATGTCTTCATTATACTGTGAACCTTTAAATTAATATATGAATACAAATTAAATGAATTAGAGTTTTCACCCAGATTACGCTTCCTTCAACGTTGAACTGTGATAATTTGAGCGGTTTTGTGGCAAACTGATCAGGTTAAAGTGTTTGTTTCAGGTAGGTTTCATCTTTTGTTTTAAGGTAGATTAATGTTTTCATCTATATACATGATAAATGAGGTAGTTTACGAAATGACCACGAGGTGTGGTCAAATAACTTTTGAACGTAACTTACATATGTTGCTTGTGCGTGCGGAGAATGGTGTAAATAAATGTAATATTTTGTAATTTTGTGAACATTTTAAGGGCTTAATTTATTATGGCTATTTACACATCCTATTTATGAAAAGGTATGACCATAAATCATCTGATAATATTATGTTTAGCATTACTAAGAAAATGTATTAAGGAAAAATTATACTTGAAAATCTTTAAGACATTGCTGTTATTCACTCAAAATGTGCTGTAGAAATACTTTGTTGGACTTTAAATTAACACATCTGCATTTTTGATGCATGTAATAACTACACATTAAACCATGTTATTATATACTAGGTGATGAAGATTTATATGAATTTCCCATTGTGATAAATTCCGATAATCTTACATGTGAAATAACATGTTTAAATTCTTACTCGGGACTTACCCCGTTAACCGTAGGCTCACTTTAGACTCCCAACTAAAGATTTGCGCCTTGACACTTTAAACGTATTGATGACATGTAAGATTGTCATATATATATGTATATATATATATATATATATATATATATAAAGCAAATTTACAGATCTAACATTGTTGGGCTGATGTTTAGACGAGTTGTATATATAAATGTTGTTTGTGCTGTATTTAGACCCCTCTACCTAGAAATTTGTTTTACATGCACACGTATAAAAATTGCGGTTTTTATCCAACGCAATCATAGGTTTGAACGTTGTTTTCAATTTAGACTTGTTTATATTTTTCCGTTTGGGCTTGTATTATATTTTCCTTCGGGTTTATATGATCCGTTCATCCTATTTTGACTCTTTAAAATTCAAGAGTTTATCCTAAATTGAGGTAAATTATATGGCCTTCCAAATACCGTTTCGATCCCTAACATCACTGAAGAGACATTAATTGTCGAAATCCGGATATGGTGTATAAAAATTATTGCACCTCATGTTTGTGGTAAACCATCTTTTCCACAAGTTTATTGTTTTCTGTTTGGTATTAAATTAATATTAAGATCCATTTTGTACTGGTGATCAATTTATTTGGCAATCGCCAATGGCAGTCAGCAGGGTTTAAGAACATCCGTTGTTCGACCTGTTAGTCAAATGCGTTTTGTTAAAATATACTTTTTCACTATTTTGGTCTTTTGGAAAATGTTGTTTGTGCTGTATTTAGACCCTCTACCTAGAAATTTGTTTTACTTGCACACGTATAAAATTGCGGTTTTATCCAACGCAATCATAGGTTTGAACGTTGTTTTCAATTTAGACTTGTTTATATATATATATATATATATATATATATATATATATATATATATATATATATATATATATATATAATGACTGAATAATAATAACCAAACGAGGTTATAAAAAATGGGACATAGATAAGGGGTTTGCGCGTGCCAACAATAACAGCCGCAATGACCTGTTACAGTACAAACAGAAGAGTTTCAGTAAAATAGTTCCGTTTGTTTTAACGTACAATCCTGCCTTTACTAACCGTTCACGTTTGATCCGTGCTAATTGGCAAATTATTGCCAAGTACCCAAAATTATCCAAGATCTTTCCCAATCCTCCTGTCTTAGCTTTTCGACGACCAGCAAGTCTGAAAGACTTACTTGTGAGAGCTGACGTCTCCTCTAATAAAAGCGGTTCAACTGCAGGATGGTGCAAGTCGTGTGGTAACAGACGATGTCTGACTTGCCAACAAATACTAAATACTCAAACATTTACTTGCCACTCCACTGGGTCTGTGTACACTATATTTTGTAATGTAACTAGCAAAACCCAAAATGTTGTATACCTTCTTGAGTGTCGATGTGGCATGCAGTATGTTGGCGAGACAGAACAGCCATTCAACAAACGCATGAATGGTCATCGAAGTGACTACACCTGCAAGCCCGACCTCCCCATAAGTCGTCATTTGAGATAACCTGGGCACGCCCAAGCAGATCTCAAAAACCTTACTATCACAATCATAGACCACAACGAGAGTTGGTCAAGGGCCGACAGACTTGCTCGGGAAAGGTTTTAGATAAGAGGGCTAAGGACAGTTTCCCCAGAGGGCATAAATGAAAAAAACATAAAATGTTTCACTCATTTTCCCTACCATCACTCATTTTCCTGACATCACTTATTTTCCTGCCATCACTTGTTTCCAGTAACTCCGGCTTCTGTACTAGACTCCTACATTTTTAAGGAATTTTTTAATTATACTAGTTTTAATTACAGGGTTCTACTCATTTGGGATGGATGTAAAAGTACGCAGTCACGTTCAATTATTTTTCTTATCATTATCAAACTGCTATTTATTTGGGGTGTTTAAATACGCAGCCTCTGTTTTAATTACTCTACCGTTGTCAAATTTGAAATATTATACAAGCTTAGATCGGTCAGGACTGTTTATTGGGAATGTATTTCCACGCAAATGTTGTAACATCTTAACTGTCGTCACCTTTGGAATTTTAAAGTTGTGCAAGCTCATATCGCAAATAATTACTATTTTTATTTTAGGTATGTCGTTGCGCCGTGTTTTGAAATTTTCGATTTGTACTAGCGTCTCTATGATGTTCTGGTAAAACTGTTTTTTTTGTATAGAATTCAAGATTGCTATAGTTTTATAATCAGAATAGGTTGATGAAATTCATTTTACATCGTGATCATACTGATGAAGGATATCTGTTATCCTAAATATTTATAGTTACATTTGTTCATTTTATTGTTATTTTTTGGTGATGTTGTACCCTTTTAGACTGGTTATATATATATCAATAATTAATCAAAGTCCGTGTTCATTTAAAACAACTTCTCGCTTCACAATAATTGCTAAAAGTGTGTCAATCTTCTCGAAGTGACGATCTATCGTTTTGACAACTGTGTGTACTACCCGTATATTCATAAACCAAACACGATAATTGAAATCGACAATACAAAGAGTTAATCAAACAATCGACAGAAACACAGAAAATGGTTTTGATATCCTGTTTCTATGTTATGAAAAATAAAACTAATCGTTGTACTTGAATATAAAAAATGAGACCACTTAGGACCGAACGCGATAGATTAATCTCGGCCACGTGTTGTCTCATTTTTGATAATCAGTTTTAGTTAAACTATAATTATTGAATAGATGGTCGTGATTTATGTGAATTTCACATATTCTTTTTGATGATCTGCAAGGTATACCATCTACTTACCACGTACACATATCCAAACTAAGTCAAGGTGGCCTAAATGGAGGAGCTTAAATAGTTTATTGTCATCTTTGCCTGTGGAACTGACAGACTGATTGTAGATTTGAAAATGTTCAATGAAAAATAAATAATTCAAAACAAGCGAAATAATGACAATACTGGAGCACTGGCTTTGAATTGAACTTTTGCTTGTTTTTTTTTTTTTTTTTTTTTAATTATCTATTGCTCTTCATTTATTTTTCAAAAAGATTGAAACGTTTTTTTTTTATTTAATTGAAATAGTGAAGGTCATATGATTTTAATGATTTTGCATAAAATCATATTATTTCACTGCGTATAACTAATTATCGCAAGACGTCGACCTTTAAGAACAATATAGACTTCTTTATTGCAATGGTTTTTGCTATATATGTCAAATTAATGTATTTCATCAGTCAATATATATGTTGAAAGCAGATTGATACTAGCTGATTTACCTCAATTACATTCCTCTAAATGTATTTACGTACAGATTACGCCATGTGTGAATGTGTCTGACTCACGGTGTTTGAATTCTGTCATTTTCTATTCACGTTTTATTGATGAATTTGTATGAAATTGTTTTGAAACCAAGACACCTTTGCATAGTATTTATAACATCCAAAAAGGGTGAAATGGTTTCATTGACGTTTCCTTCTCAAGATCTTTCTGCGGAATCCCATCGGTTTGTATAACTCCAACTGTTTATGTGCAATGGGGCAAGACAATTTATAAAGGTCGGGATCACTGCAATTATCTTAAAATTGAACCGTTTTATTTAACTTAAAACCTTTGAAATAAGTTAATTGTTTAATTTCGTTTTTTTTATTTTTTTTTTATAATGGCATTCGTAGCTTTTACACTTTTTTCTGAATTGTATACTTTTACAATTGACTTCTCATCCACTTTTGATTGTTTATTTCTTCGTTTCCTGTACACATATCGCAAGTAACTTTTTACAACTCTTAAAGTTGTAATGCTATAACGGACTTAACTGACTTATGGGACAATAAATCCTACATATACACGGTACATATAATAAAATTACCCTGTCAAGTACAATGCTATCAGTTGTTCGATGTAACATTCCGCCGAAATCGCTTTGAAAATGGTAATTTGCATTCAAAGTGGCCTGCAAAATTAATGGTCGTGAACAGACAAACATTACAAACGAAAGATATTTGTAACAGTCTTAAGTTTACTTAAAATATCATTTTCTCTTTGAGTTATTGACCGTTTTTGTAGGTACACACGCTTTTCTACAGACACTAATTCTTTTTTTTTTATTTCAAGATTGGTGTGTGTATTTTATATCAAACAGACTATTCTTTTGTTGTTACGTTAATGTTTGAAGTTCAGCAGGATTAATAAAGTTGTAAGATTGCGAAATTCCCATCTGTTCACTTTATTAACCTGATATCAATTTTGTTACAGAAGCGAAAACCCTTGATTTGTCAACAGGAGACAAAGGCAACATCACGTGTGGAGGCCATGCAGTAATTAGAATCGATAATGTAACTGTCCATGCTCACGAAAGCTATTGTGCCAGCAACATGAGCAATGAATGTGTTTTAAGCGATGATTATTTCAAATCAATTGAAAGCCGATGTAATGATACCCATAAATGCACTGTAGATTATCCAAAGAATACTTCTTGTTTGAAGCAGGATCGTTATTTCAATTTTAATTACTCATGTTTAGGTAATTATATTTATATAAAAGACTGATGCCAGTATAATATTTTAATCAAGAGAACTTCCTGAAAAATACACATCTAATTTATGTATCTTTGTCAGAATCTGATAAACATAAAGTAAATTATGATAATCAAAGGTAAGACTTTTCATACAAATTATGCATTTCCGTATTCATTTTAAAAGATAGATTGATTTTAATCGGTATGCACTTTCATCATTGTTGCTAGTTGACATAGTAGTAATATGTAATTTATAATTCAATTTAATTGTATGATTGCTGATGAACCAAATATGCACCAGAGACAAAATGATTTAGATGTAAACTATTAAAGTTTACTGTAATGCCTTCAGAAATAAGCAAAATCCAAAACGTTAAGTAAACTATATAAACCCAGACATGACAAAATGTAAAACTGTGACAATTTAAACGAGAAATGAAACGGTCTGATTTATACACAGGCTTCTGAATTTGTACAGGTTCATACACAATATGGTGGGGTTTAACATGTTTTCTAGCGCTCAACACTCCACCTTACCAGCTTAAGCAGTAATGTATTAGCACAACAGAAGAAAACAACACCAATCAATTAAAGAATAGACTCATCAGATCGAAACAATTATAAGAATATTTGTTTGAACACACGTGTTACCCGTCATAATATGAATGTGCCTGTCACAAGTATTGATGCAGTATTTCAGTGATTGTTGTTAGTTGCTATCTGACATATCTTTTTTTATTTGCTGGTTTTATTTTAAATCAGGATTTTTGTCATGTTCTATGTCGTCGCTTTTTATAGCTTACATGTACTATTTGGTATTGGTTTTGATCTTTGTATAATGTCGTATAGTGGTCTCTAGTTGTTTACGTTCTCGTCTTTGGTTACTAATGGATAGTTGTCACATTAGAAATCATACCTCATCTCTTTATTTGCATACTTACGAGAATAAACATTTCTGTATTTTCTTATTGCGAACTTTTCAATCTTAAATGTCTTGTATAGCATGCACCAGCAGCACGTGCATGATAGTTAAGTGTTTCTATACTAGTAGCAGTTCTTGTCTTGGCTGAGATTAATTTTGTCGTACAGGTTTGTACGTTACAGGAGCTTCTAGGATCTACTGCTTTCAATTATATTTAATATTTCACTTAAAGGGCGCTTGATTAGCAACATGTCATTCACATTTACAAACATTAAACTATGATTTTTTTTTACAAAATTGTACATAAAAACGAGATTCTAGCGTTCGTATATTCATGTAGATACATGTATTTCTTTATTTTATATAAATCACCTACAGTTTCTTCATGGCGGGACAAGAAAAAAAAAAAAAAAAAAAACAGGTTCACTGTTTATTTATTCATATTTCGGCTAACCTTTAGACATTTGATAATTTATCTTAGATTTTTTAGTAAAGGGAGATTTTCATTAGTCAATAACCTTAGAAATGTAACTGACTTGATCCAAAATTTGAATATTCAGGTTTTGCATAATATGCTTCATGGAGGAACAACACCATTCAAAATAATTTGGTAAACAGTTTTTTGTTACAAAAAAAGGCAAAATACACTAAACCCCTATTCGATTTTTTTCCTGATAAAGTCTAAAACAATATTACAGAATTGATAAGACAACTGAAAATACGGCTTTAAGTGATATTTTTATAATACTTCGTTTGTACCTTGGTTGTAAATTCCACTAGCAGTAAATTTGTAACACACGTACAGAATCGAGAATTTGGGAGTCCTATAGTTTTGTCTTTGTTCGTATGACCGACTATACGTCAACAATTTTTGTAAACGCAAAACCACAAAAAGTAAAGGTAGGACACTACTGATCTTTTACACAAATACTTACGAAAACTTTATTAAGTCCAATTAAAGGGTCCGTTTCAAGCATATACGTGTATACATTTAGAGTATTAATTATAAAGATATTTTAAGATATTTTATATTGAAAATAAATGAATAAATAACTATATTGCATACACTATGGTGTACACAAAATAAACAAAATAGTAATCTTTTAATACAAACATCATAATCTCCGTCGGACAAAGATAACCTTAAAGTTTGCGATTTTGGCTAATCTGGTTTGGTTCCTTTTGGTCACATAGATCTTCAAGCTGTATACATCAATTGTCTAAAAATATTTAGTTTTTAAGTTTTCTTAATGTATCAAAAAAAAATCATTAGTGAGGCTCTTTTGGGAACTAGAGTTGAAGATACCTTTTTTGTATCAACAACAACAGAATATCAATTTAGAACTGTAAAAAAAGACAATGAAGAACCATTTGTCTGTTTGTTTTGTTTACACTTTGTTGTCAATATAATGGAATTTTATGCGACTGTCATACACGTGAGAGGTTTAGCTTGCTATAAAACCAGGTTTAATCCACCATTTAACTTTCTACATAAGAAAATGCCTGTTCCAAGTCAAGAATATGACAGTCCTTTCGTTTGATGTGTTCGAGCTTTTGATGTAGCCATTTGATTAGGTACTTTCCGTTTTGAATTTTCCTCGGAATTCGGTAAAGAAATTTGCAAACGACCAATTGGTATCAATGATTGATTATTTTTTTTACGTTTTTGGATTTTTTGTTTAATTATTGGTGATCAAAAACACCTGCACAAATGGCTAACAATTAACTTAAACATTTCAAATTTATGATAATGACATTGTATATATTTTATATGTATTATATTGTATGTATGTCATGTATATGTTGTAATTGTTGGAAATAAAAAAAATAAAAACTTAAAAAAAAAAACTTAAACATTTCAAATTCGACAATTATAAAAACAAACCCGAAGCAAAATACACCCTTAAATGAAATAAATGTTCATTTTAGACGTATTCGAACTTAATAATCATTCATTTTTTTTCAGTTCCTACAAACTTGCTATGTACTTTTGAGTTTTCTTTTTGTACTTGGATGAACGTAAAAAACGGTGGTTTGCAATGGAGGAGATATTCTGCAAGTACACAAACACCAAATACATTAAATATACCGAAGAAAGATCACACTACCAATTCACGTAAGTCCAAACTCATGATAATTATAATCTCCCTGTTTTTATATAAGAAGAATTAGGAAAGGATTTGATAAAAAAGTTAGTCCTGTAAATATTTCATATTCATACGTAAAGTATGTCAAGTTTTGTATGTTCTTATGCATACGTATTTTCATACTTGTTGGAACCCATATCGTATTACATTTGATTTGTCATATTTTGTATAACCGTCTGAATGTTTAGGTGTCACTTACTATTATTTTTTTTCTACCTATTATTTTTTTCTATTTTCTCCTTTTTGTTTTCAACCTTTCCGGGGAAAGACCTTTCGATTTGGTTTGATAATTTTTTTGTTCCGCCATTTTTGTTTCTGGAATGTTGCTTGTGTTTCGCAACACGTCAGTTAGATATTTAGTAAAAAAACTATATGATATCGAACAGTTATTGCACTTTTGAAACTTACCCTTTTCTCCCCGTATACTATTTTCTTGTTATCCCTTCTCCTCAGTAACCGTAAAAGTGTTCGCTTATCTTTTTCTTTCCAAATCTTCGGAGGATCATATGTTCAATAAATAAACTCATCATAGATACCAGGATTGAAATTTTGTATTTGCGCCAGACGCGCGTTTCGTCTACAAATGACTCATCAGTGACGCTCGAATTAAAAAAAAGTTAAAAAGGCCAAATAAAGTACAAAGTTGAAGAGCAATGAGGACCGAAAATTCCTAAATGTTTTGCCAAATACAGCTAAGGTAATCTATTCCTGAGGTAAAAAAGCCTTAGTATTTCAAAAATGTAAAGTTTTGTAAACAGTTAATTTATAATTATGACCATATCAATGATAATTCATGTCAACACAGAAGTGCTGACTACTTCAATTTGACCAAAGCAATCCGGTTACATGTCATAAAAGTTATTTCCATTTTGTGTTCGATATCAATGGTATGTAGGTGTAACTTATAAACCGTGAATGATAAAGACATAGAAACTATTAATTTAAGTCCTTGGTCCGAAAACAAGAAATTCTGGTCATGATCAAAGGCCATGCTGATGTTATAATTTTTATATCTTTGCCTATTATCGCAACTCCTCAGAAACCGCAAAAGTTATTTACATAACGCTTTTTTTAAACTGTAAGTGGTGATTTGACGCAACACAAATACATTTAGGTCGAAGCGCTCTTGTTACTTTTCATAAGATTCTAAATATTGAATATTCAAAATAATCTGTTTGGTAGGGTAACTTCTCATCCGCACATATAAGGGACTTGGGGTCTTTTGTTTTTAGATTCATAGTTGAAATTGAGGTAAAGCTCATAATCCAACTTGACGTTATTGCTTTTGACCATTGCTTGCTATTGCTATTCTATTTAAACTGAAAGGGTAGGACAAAGAAGGAAATAGGGCAAACTATTCAGGAAATCGTGGCGTAGATTTGATAGTCGGTTGACTTAAAACATAAATCTGTATGAACTTTATTCAAGATCTTTTTATAGTAATTATTCTACTGTTCATAAATACTTCGCTAAGTGAGTAGATGGTCAGCTTGATCTTAAATTTTGCCTGTGGATTATTGGGTACACCAAGGGGGAAATGGAAAGAAAACCATCACAGAATGAAATAAATTCTTTAAAATGTTATAATCTAAAGATTCGTTCTTAATATTTACTGTGTATTTTAAGTTAGCGAAAGTCCAAATAACTGTCCATTCCTGGGAAATAATGGGAGTCGACCCTACGGGCCTCCTCTCCATTATTTCCCAGAAATGGACAGTTATTTGGACTTTCTCTATAACGTCACTACATCCAAGGTCATCTGTGCTAAAAGAAAACAAAGTGATTTCCGGAGACTTAATCAAATAATATAAACGGGATGATATAAAAAAGAAGATGTGGTATGATTGCTAATGAGACAACTCTTCACAAGAGACCAAATGACACAGAAATTAACATTTATAGGTCACTGTACGGCCTTCAACAATGAGCAAAGCCCATACCGCATAGTCAGCTATAAAAGGCCCCGAAATGACAAATGTAAAACAATTCAAACTAGAAAACTAACGGCCTAATTTATGTACATAAAAAATGAACGAAAAACAAATATGTAACTAAGCAAAAAACGACAACCACTCAATTACAGGCTCCGACTTGGGACAGGCACATACATACAGAATGATTCGGGGTTAAACATGTTAGCGGAATCCCCAACCTGGGACAGTGGTGTTACTGTACAACATAAGAACGAACTATACAAATTAGTTGAAAAAGGCTTAACTCATCAGATGGATACAAATAGAAATACATCTGACAAAAACACAGAGGGGACGTGGCCGGGTACTTGTACATCCCAACAACAAAAAGACACTAAGTACAGATAAAAAAAAATCATGCATCTAAGACTAAATTAACAATCATTACACATCCAACATCCAATGGATTTAGTGTAAAGACGTCATAAACAGTCAGAAAAAACATGACCTTGTGCAATGCCAAGATACAGGTACCGACAGATTGTAGATCCATGAATGTGCATATGTATATAACAATAATATTTAGTTTGATTTTAATTTACTGATAACAAAATCAATATTAATACCAATAAAAACAATATTCAAAGATCTAATTACAGTGTTGAATTGGTAATCTTTTAGAATAAGTTTATTTAAAGGATCGATAACTTTACCAGGATTGTTTCTAAATTTCCGGGCACGGTAAACAACATCTCCGTAAAATGAGGATGTGCTATCCCGTTTGAAATAAGTTTTCTACAGGTACAACCAAACTTCAAAACCAAATCTTTATATCTATGGAAGAATTTAGTAAAGGTTTTAAGTAATTTGTGGTAACGAAATCCCTGACTTAATAATTTACCAGTAATACATAGATTACGTTCATTAAAATCGTCACAACAGACACGGGCATAGCGAACGAGTTGTGATATATAAACACCGTAAGATGGTGCCAAAGGAATATCACCATCCAAAAAAAGGACAATTAACAATAGGGAACGAAAAATCGTCCCTTTTGTAGTAAATTTTATTGTGGAGTTTCCCGTGTAAAACTGAAATATCTAAATCTAGGAAAGGACAGTTATTACCGTTTACATTTGATTTATTTAAAGTAAGTTCCTTTGGGTAAATTTCGGTAGTATATTTAGAAAATTCTTGATTATTTAACGAAAAAAAATCATCAAGATAACGGTAAGTGTTGTTGAATTTATCAATTAAATACAATTCAGACGGATCTTTACTGAGTTTGGTCATAAACTGTGATTCATAACAGTACAAAAACAAGTCTGCTATTAAAGGAGCGCAATTAGTGCCCATAGGAATACCTTCAACCTGTCGATAAACTTCGTTGCCGAAACGTGCATAAATATTATCAAGGAGAAACTTAACAGCTTCGATCATCTCATCACACCTTTAGTAAGTATATCTAGCATATTTTCCTTTCTCATTAGAGAAGAAGGCTTTAAATGAGTTGCAGCAAATATATTTGCATTCAGATTTACCAAACGACCATTTAATTAAATAGGAAACTTTGCTTTGATAAGATTGTGTGGAAGTGTAGTGTAAAGAGTTGAAAAGTCAAATCTGTCAACAGAATCAAAAGGACCATCAAAAGCACGTAATTTATCTAAAACATCTAAAGAATTTTTTACACTCCAAAAATAGTTAATTCCACTATTTTCATATATTTAATTACACAAGTTAACGATAAGTTATTTGATAGTAGTTAAGGAACTAGTTAAAAGCACTGAAAGATTAGTTGTAGAACACTTACTAGAGGCCGAGATGAAACGATATTTTACTGGTTTTTTGTGTAATTTAGGTAACCAATACATAGTAGGGACCTTCAAATGTTCAGAAGATGCCTTAAGCTGTGATGTGGTTATGATATGTTTGTTTACTATATGACTCTCTGTGGAGCATACGGACTTGAATGCAGATGAATTTAAAATTTCATTCTTAAGAACTTTTGTGTAGTATTTACGGCATACTACCAATACATTGTTGGCTGCTTTGTCGGCCGGTACAAACACAAACAGCTTTGAAAGTTCTTAAAGTTTATTTCTTATTCTAGAAATAGGCGTATTATGTACTCTTTTATTTATTTCTGAATTATTTTCAAAATGTGATATTCGAATATCCACAACATTCATACATTTATTTAAATAAGAATCAAGAGATTTTTCCGTTTACACCAATTTTTACAATACGAGGAAAGAGCGTCTTTTGTGACCTGACGACACTGTTTCCAATCTATTTTAGATAGAGGACGATATTTTGGTCCTTTTTCAAAAGTTTTAACCTCTGTCTTGGACGATATTGAGGTCCCCGTAATAACATGGCCATAGGGATCATATCTAAACTTCGACGATTCACAGTTTCAAGTTAGAGGAGTATTATTTTCTACATTGACGTCTGATGTTACTGATGTATAATTAAAAATTAAACTTCTGCTGGGTTTTTTGTATGTGTACGAAGTAATTGGTGGTTTGTGTTATCAAAATAGGGAGGTATAAAATTTTGAACGGTAGAGTCATTAAATATACTCGATAAGTTGATAAGATCAATACCTCTGTTAATATGTTTGATATTCAGAAAGTGCCTTTTATGATCTTCAGGTTTATCGATACGCGGGAAAGCCTATGGTGGCAAAAAAGATGTAATTATACGCGTATATTCATAGAGTGGGCTGAAGAAAGAAATTGTGTCACACTCCTGGAAAATATCATGTAATTTACTAATTGGTATTTGACCCAGTTTCCATAATAATTGATGCCTACCATTGTTTTTAAATATAGATAGGAGATTATCAAGTGTATAATTTATACGATGTTTAATTCGTTGATTTCGATTGATACGTTTGCCATGAGACCTATCATTACGTTGTTTTTTATCAACAATATTCATGATATCAATAGACGAAGTTGTAGATATGTTCCCTTGTCTAAGAATATTGTCATTAAGACCCAGGGGATAAGCTGTTTGAAGTCGTTTAATCCAAGACAATTCGATAATTTTACGGGAAATCAATCTTCAAATAGTTTATGCGATTGCCCTTGTTGTTTCTAGATCGTTTCGAGCGGTTGGAATCTTATAAATTGTATATTGTGGTTGTGTTTACCTAAATGTTGGTAAATTATACTTTTGAATTTCTTAGGTTTTCGGAGGCGGTATAGATGTTCCTGTGTTCGTTTCAAAAATTCCCGTCCTGTTTGTCCTACATATTGTATACAACACTTTGGCTTTGTTCAAGTAACCAGATAAATGAGGCTTTGAGCTTTTCATGTAATGTCACAGGAAAAGGAAAGCGAAAAAGCTCTCCCGTTCACTGTTGACCAAACAGTATTATTAGAAGATAATCTAGATCAGGTTAGTCATTTTCTGGCATTGCACGGGAATATTTGTGGATATCCACGTGCATTTTTATTTAATAATCTGGCTGCAGCAGCATTGCCACCTTTGACACAGTTGTAAAATGTGCTAAATATAGAAGGGGAATTTCGATTGACGGCGGTTGAATTTATATTTGGAATGAGGTTTCTTTTAGCACGTGAATATCCTTGAAGGATTGGTGTATAATGTGTTCTTGCCATTTCGTAAAATCATGATTAATTAAGGGTAACGAGAAAATTAAATGAGGCCGATAGTCATTACATTAAATAAGAATTACAATAACGGAATATATAAACAATTTATAAAACAGTCGAAGAATTCTTATAAAAACTATATTGAACAGCCCTACAGAATGACGTTAGTAAAACAAGACAGACATATAACAAACATTGGTCCGAGAAAACAGTTATATCGTAGTAAATTTATCTAAGACAGAAAACAACAACAAAAATTTTAACAAAAATTCGCACCTGCTCTATCCAAAAAATATATGTACAGTGTAGTGTATTGATTTAGGGACAAATTTTATCAAAATTATAGAAAAGTATATAAACTGTCACTCAAATTAAGGACAATTTTATGTAGAGTGGGTGTATAATATAGTCTGGCAGCTTCAGATCTAGACATACTAATTTATGACCTTTTCAAACTGGACCAGATCACTAATTAACTTACATGTAAAAATTAATCTAAACTGTTTATACATGTAATTTCACCTCCATATTACTATTTTATGCATACATATAAGGAAATAAATTTGGAAGGTGTATGAACAAAAAGGTAAACACTGTCCGCATTAGGCACAGACAACGAAAGTAAAAGGACGATAAAAGAGGGACGAAAGATACCAGAGGGACAGTAAAACTCATAGATCGAAAACAAACTGACAACGCCATGGTAACTGTGTCACGGACCTAATATAAGGCAAATACAGGAAGATATAAGAACTATTAGTAAAACCAAAGAAGGGGGCAGGATAAAAATACAGTAAAAGAAATAGAATATTAATATAATGGAATATGTAGACAGCTCTCTCACAAGCAAAAAAACCCTAACTGTAAAAATATAAGGGCATAATACACAACAGACAACATTACTTCAATATATATTGTCACATATGAGAGAAAGATCCCTATACATTTTGAGGTCATTGCGTCATCTGAAGTCAAGGTATTAGTTGCTCATCAATGTGTGCGTGCAGGAAAGTTGTTTTCGGCTTCTAAATCAATTACTACAAACTTACCACTTCTAAGGTCATGGTCATAGTTACTATATCGGATATTGAGCTCTCTTTGTCTTTGTTTGTAGTTGTTTTTGACGGTAATGTTTTTTCAACTGATAAAAAAGACAAGTTGGAAGAAAATTTGCTGAATATTTTTAATTGAAGCCCGTAAAGTTATATTGACGTCTTAAAAGGATTTCATGTCCATATAAAACTTTCGACCAATTTTTGTGACTTCAAAATTGTTTCATACTATAAAGGAGACAATTAATGTTTATATCCCACACCTGAGACGCATTGATTAACCAGCAGCAATATGTGATTAATCATTGAGGCTATTAAATCAAAAAGAAAGATAAAGCGACTACTTTTAAACTGGTTAGTATTATAAATCAGATGACCGTAATTATAATAAACATTATTAGTCTTCAAAGATCTGTCATTACATGTAATATCCAAATCTTCAAAAGCACTGAAAAGCTTTTAGATATGAAATTCAGCAGCTACTGACTTGGTTCCAGATTTGGGACATGCATGACCAGGCTTGATCGCATGTCGATCGATGGGGGCACTTGTTATCATTCTTCGGCCAAGGTCTGATCATATTATTTTGCATGGAAACTAACTCAAAGCTTAGGTTGGTAGAGCATTAAGTCCAGCTTCCTTTGGCAATATAGTTAATAGTATATAAAATAGCCTATTTACACATCATGTACTTGAAATGAACAACTGTAAGTGACCATAATTGGATCAAATCCTTAATTACAAAAACTTAACATAAAAAGAGTTCATATTAAAATGAACACCTTTCGGAATACTGGTATAACTTTTTCAGATTTATCGTTTTATCCTCAGCCCTCTAAACTGCCATTTTCAAAAGATCATTCATTTTATATTATTACCTTCCTGACCAATCAAAATACATTACTCCCAATAAAGGGGAGGTAATTATTTTAATTACACTTATTGAACAACGGTCTATAAGATATCTCTTTATCAATAAGACTGTTAAAGTTTCGAATTGGTTATTAGTTTACAAGTACTATTTCTTTGTTATTTGACTGATAATCACATTCTTATTCAATCTTTAAAACTATTGCACATATACAGAGTTCTCGAAAAGTGTTGGGTCCAAAATAAAAAGTTCAAAGGACTGACACAATTTAGTTATTCTGCAATAGAAATAATAGTGAGGACAAGCAGATTGCCTTCAAGAACCTCAAGGAAAAAAAAAAAAAGATTTCGAGAATTCTACATATATAAACTTTTGTTTACACCTTTTTAATGTAAACTATGAATTCCATATCGACATGGAGATTGACTTGGATTCTCTTAAGTTTTACAAGAACGAGTGTTAAATTGTGGACTCCATATTCACATGGAAGTTCACGGGAATACACAGAATTAGGTTACATATAATGAATTAAACCTGTGAATTCCATATTCACACAGAGACTCACTGGGACATACTGATGTTATATATGAACGAACGTAAGTCTGTGAACTACATAATTTTTTATGCACATTGAAATTTACGGAGGCACACAAAATTTAGTTAAATATTATTGCATGTAACCAGTGGAAATCATTTTCATATGGAGATTCACTGAGACAAACTGTTTTTTTACATGAACGAATGTAAAGCAGTGATATCCATGATCAAATGGAGGTTTACAACATATATAATGAAGTTAATCTGATTCTCAATGTAATCTTCCCGTTTCCCAAAACCAGACCATGTTGTGGTAGCAAAGGGATAAGGAAATTACAAATGTAGGTGAAGAGTTTTAATTTAACCCCGAAACGTTATTATGATGTCTTAAAATGAGTTCATGTTCATAACAAAAACTTTCGACCGATTCCTGTGTCTTCAAAATTGTTTCAAATTTCAAATCCAGAAAAGTGCTTCGGACGCATGAAATTTATACGTTTCCATTTTTTTTTTCAATCTACAAAAAAGACAATTAATGTTTATATCCAAAACCCGAGCTGCATTGATTTACCAACAGCCTTATTATTTTGACTTTACCATTGAGGCCATTTAATCAAAAAGAAAGATTAAACGACAACTTTTAAACTGACTAGCTACATAAATCAAATAACCGTAATTATATACAACATAAATAGTCTTTAATAAATAAAAAAAGTGTCTATACAGTATGTAAAGTTCAAAATCGTCCCGAGTCTTAAGATGTAGTGAATAAATTGATCAGACACAATCAAAAATCCACCATTAGTACCAAATTCTTCAAAAACATGAACAAGCTCTTAGTTACGACATTCGACAGACACTGACTTGGTTCCAGATTTGGGATATGTATGACAAGGCTGCATTGCATGACGATTGATGTGTCCTAGACTTCATTCTGAATCCCAGGTCTGATCAAATTCTTTTGGAGGGGAACTAACTCAGAGCTTAGATTGGAAGCGTATTTAGTCCATTTTCCTTTGGCAATACAGTTGATAGGCAATAAAACACAGAGTTTAATGATTATATATTAATTATTCACAAACAGATGTATCAAATATATTTGAAGTGACCATGATAAGTTACATTCCTGAATCACGAAAACTTCACATAAAAAGATTTCATATTAAAATCCCCATTTTCAGAATATAACTCATTCAAATTTATCGTTTTATCCTCAACCCCCTAAACTGCCATTTTTAAAAGATCATTTATTTCAAATTGTGATCAAGCTAACTATTCAAAACTCCCTAAAATGAGAAAGTTCTTCTTTAAATTCCACTTATTGAAAACATTGGTCCCTTTGATACCTTTTTATCAGTTAGACTGTTAAATTAAATACTAGTAATTAATTATTAGTCTACAAGTGCTATTTCTTTGTTATTAAACCGAAAAACACATTCTCATTCAATATTTAAATGGAGATATAATAATTGCACATATATAAATTTTTATTTACATTTTTTCAAAATTAGACTGTGAATCCCATATTGACATGGAGATTCACTTAAAATCCCCTTTTCCCGAATGTGACCTACCGAATTAGACTTATTACCGGGTTTGTAATAACATGAGCAATACGACTGGTGCCACATGTGGAGCAGGATCTGCTTACCCTTCCGGAGCATCTGAGATCACCCCTTGTTTTTGGTGGGGTTCGTGGTGCTCAGTCTTTAGTTTTCTATGTTGTGTTTTGTGTACTATTGTTTGTCTATTGGTCTTTTTTCTTTTTTAGCCATGGCGTTATCTGTTTATTTTCGACATATGAGTGAATGTCACTCTGGTATCTTTCACCCCTCTTTTAGATACACTACTGTTTTACATGAACGACTGTAAAACTGTGAACTCCATGTCCACATGAAAGTTCACGGAGACACACAATATTAGGTAACATTAAATGAATTCAGCCAGTAAATTCCATATCTAAAAGGAAATTTACAGGAACACACTGATGTTTTACATGAACGAATGAAAAACTGTGAACTCCATATCCACATTGAAGTTCACGGAGACAATTGTTTAGATAATTGATTGAACTGTTTTCCTAATTTATGATTTTGTTGTGAATAGTTTGTTGTTCTGTTGAATGGTTTTTGCGACTGTATTGTTTGGTCAGACTGACCCTGAGTAGATTAAAACAACTTGTGTGTTGATGGACGTTTTAGTTTTCGCCCTTTTGCATTGTTAAATCAATGGTATTCCTGTTTGAAATGTTCTGGAAAACGTGAACAGTCTTGGCACATAGTTTCTTGCTATCCAGTGAGTTTGACTTTATCAATAGGTTTACCACTTATTTAACAAGTTTTTCAATTTCGTTAGACTTAAATGGCATATTCTGATAGTTTTGTTTGTTTTTTTGATTTTGTAATTTCACTTGTTTCGATTATTGTGAACCTATAAACTGTTTATTGACTCATTTACATGTTGTTTAGTTTCCCTTGGCATTGTTTGTTTAGGTATTGAGGATACATCAATAAACAGACTTATTGTCGAAATAATATCTACAAATTTGTCGATTGTGTTGCCGGTGTGGATCTATAATGGCACATTATGTTTGAATGTATGTAATCTGTCCAATCGGTTTGTTCTTTGTTACAGTTTGATCGACGGGATTGGGTTACATAGGAATTCATTCTTTCACGGGCGGCATTTGTTGGAGGATGATAGCTACTGGTATATTGTCTAGTTACGCCAAATAACTCACAAAGTTCATAGACAAATTTCGACATGAATCTGACGATATCGGGGTCAGATATGATAAAGCGCGGACCTCCCCAGCGGAATATTATTTCTTAAAATAGTACCTTAGCAACACCTTAGCTTCCAATCATTTTAAAGGAAATGCCACACACCATTTTGAGTATCTATCAACAACTAAGAGTAATTATAAATGTTTGTCAGATTTCATTGATAGTTCTAAAATATCCATGAAAAAAAAGATGTGATATGATTGCCAAAGCGACAACATTCCAACCAAGACGACAAAAGGACGTAAAAGTTACTAGGAACTATGGTTCGCCAAACAACAACCACTGTGTTATAGCCTCCTGACTTGGGACAGGCACACTTATAATGTTGCGGGGTTAATATAAAGATAAGCAAATGTGGTATGATTGCCAATGATACAACTATCCACCAAAGATCAAATGAAGTAGATGTACACAATTACAGCCAATCGTACGGCCTTCAATAATGAATGAAAAAATCATGCCGTATAGTCCGCTATTAAAAGGGACCGACATGAAAAATATGAAATAATTCAATGGTGAAAATTAACAGCTTAATTTATAACAAAACAATTTACCAAAAACAAATATGACAGACATGAATCAAAGACAACCACTGAACTACAGGCTCATGACTAGGGACAGGCACATATATAATGTGGCAGGGTTACATAATACACATATTCGAAGGCGCCAAACCTCCCCTAACCTGGGACAATGGTGTAACAGTACAACATAAGAACAAACTATAAAAACCAGTTGAATACATTTTCAACCTGCAAAGGGGGTAGGAGGAACTGGCTTCTAGTTTTTAAAGTTCTTTGATTTCTGACACTGCTGATAATCACATGTTATCGCTATTTTGTGCATTTTCCTTTGATCTTTTTTTGTGATAATTTTTCATATCATGCTACTCGCTTGAGATGGAAAATTATCGCTAGAAACTAAGGAGGCACGTGGCGTTGCTAATGAAATTGACATGAAATTGACAACGTCGTCATATGTAAAATAGCGATAAACAGATTATCATTGGTCATCTCAACTCGATTGCTTTTCTCGCTTTCGCCGTACCGGCTCAAGCGAGAAAATCAATCTCGTTGAGATGATCAACGATAATCTATAATTCTCACATAATTATCAATGTTGACATACACATTGGCCAATAATATTTGAATTGCATGGCGTCATGCATAGTTTCATTCAATACCCAGGTTAGCGTCCTTTTTATTTCACGATAACATAACTGCACGCCATGTCGCCAGACAGCTGGAACACAATGTTGTTTTACGAAGTTGTGACAAGGAGAAAGTCTATTCGAATTCTTTGAAACCATTATGGTACACACATGACAATATACCTTCAATAATTTCATAACGGTATATGCCTTTACAACAAGAGCTCTTGCCTTCTGAGCCGTACCTAGAACATGTCCTTTTAGTTAATAACCAAAAATTTATTTGAAGTCTGGACAGTTTTTTTTTTATGGTGCAAGGTTTGACGTGATGATACATCTCATCAGGATCTTTCTCTTGGTCTTCAGAGATCTTAGCGTTGTGATCCAGAATAAATTAAAAGATGACTGCTATATGCTTCTTTCCTCGTCCTCGTCAGATGATATTCTTTGTCATAGATGTGTACTGTATAATCATTTCTTGACAAGGCGTTCGCATTTTCTTTTGGCGCATAATGTTGAAATCATACTTTCAAGTCGCCCAGTAGAATATTTTGAACTATTGTAAACGCACTGTAATGCTGTCAGTGTAAACAGTAAACTTATTATTTACTATGTATGGTAAGATACTCAGTAGTTTTTCCTAGAAATAATCCTTCTTTGTGATTGATACAAATGTATGTAAACGTTTTTTTGTGATCCCTTAAACCTCTACCTCTATATGCAATGACATTTTCTTATCTTGTATCTTTTTGATCTAAAACAAATCAAACAAATGAATGTGATGCAACTACAAGTTAAAACTATTTTCCAAAGTCAAGAAATGAAAGAATTTGGTGTGTGTTTTAATTAATTGAAAGCTAACCAAACCTTTAAACAGACTTATTCGGAAGGGATATAGTTACGATACTGTTGTAAGAGCATTAAGGATTGCATATTTTGGTATTAACATTGATTCACTCATAGGGTCTTTGCATCGGAAATAAACACATTTATTCTAAAACCAGTTGTTAGCATGATACGGGTTATGTTCTTCTCATATATTTTATGATGGTACATGTATGATACTAAACCCCTAACGGGAGGGATTTAACATGATTTTCATATGATGAAGACATAATCTTTCAATCAGTTTAACTGAGGTCTGGAGCTGGCATGTCAGTAACTGCTAGTAGTCCTTTGTTCATTTATGTATCATTGTCATTTTGCTTAATTTCTTTTGTTACATATTCTGACATCGGACTCGGACTTCTTTTAAATTGAGTTTTACTGTGCGTATTGTTATGTGTTTCTTTATTCTACATTGGCTAGAGGTATAGGGGGAGGGTTGAGATCTCACAAAACATGTTTAACCCCGCCACATTTTTGCGCCTGTCCCAATTCAGGAGCCTCTGGCCTTTGTTAGTCTTGTATGTTTTTTTAATTTTAGTTCCTTTATATGTTTTGGAGTTTAGTGTGACGTCCATTTTCACTGAACCAGTACACAATTTTATTTAGGGGCCACCTGAGTACCACCTCCGGTTGCGGGATTTTCTCGCTGCGTTGAAGACCCATTGGTGGCCTTCGGCTGTTATCTGCTCTTTGGTCGGGTTGTTGTCTATTTGACATATTCCCCATTTCCATTCTCAATTTTAATTGTATAGTATAAACTAACTAACGACATTTTTACCACGTCTTAGATTGTGGTTTACCATCTACGTCGTCTGGTCTGCTTAGTACCGAACGTGACCTATTCCCGAATATGACTGTTTTGCCGAGTGTGAATTCGCATTTCTATATGACGTATCTCGGTATTTATACATCCAACATTCATGTATTTACTTATGTTTCTTTTGTAAGTCCTGTTAGATATTGTGTTATGTCTTATCGTTTGTGGTTTGAATTCTGTATTTTCGGTACATTTCACATATGTCTTATTTGTCAGTAAAGTCGAGTTACTCGTGGTTCGTCTACAGTGTTTTGTTTTATGTTGTTTGTTTTCAAGTGTGTTTACCGTTTGGTCTTACATGATCTTGCCTTATATTACAGTTATTTTATTTTTATTTTCTATATGTATTTAAAAGTTAAGATAATAAATCAGCTATTTCAATATATGATTTTAAGTTTAAAGCAACTATATGCACAGGATTTTTTTGTTTATACACAGTTTTGATTTAGAAGTAATTCTTGTCATGGTTAGAAAATACAAATAATAACACCATTACAAACACAATTCCATTTTAATATTCTTGTCATGGTTATTTTAATATTCTTGTCACGGTTAGAAAATACATAAAATAACACCATTACAAATTCAATCCCAATTTTATATTCTTGTACGTGTCTATAATAAAACAAATCTATTTTACTTTTAGAAAATTACCTGAGATAATATAAACGTCACAAAAATACGTCACTATTTGTAGCGTTGATACATTCGTGTGACGCGCAGTTTATGGTGTCCTGGTGTACTGTCGTTAATTCATGGGCGATGTCCGTTGTTATTCTGTGGTGTACATGCTGTAATGTACTATTATATTATTTATTTATGTATTTCTCTGTCTTGAGTGTTCTTGCGTTTATTTGAACTCTGTATTCCTGTCACGTAATGTTGTCATTTTACGGGTATTTTTAACATTGCCATATAAGCGGGAGGTTTGGCTAGCCATAAAACCAGGTTCAGCCCACCATTTGTCTTTAAATGTCCTGTACCAAGTCAGGAATATGGCAGTTGTTATCAAATAGTCCGTTTCTATGTATGTTGGCGTTTGTTTTTGTTGCAGTTCAGTGTTTCTGTTGTTTCGTTGTTTTCCTCTCATAGTTGATGTGTTTTCCTCGATTTAAGTTTATAACCCAGATGTGTTTTCGCTTAATCAATTAATGACTATTGAACAGCGGTATACTACTGTTGCTTTTATATTATGTCCTTAATATTTAACTTGTTTTGCTGCAAAGTGACATTTTGTTGGTTGTAATGTTAATTTTGCTTGTTTTAAGTTTTTTGAAATACAAGAGTTAAATGATGGAGATGGTTATCAATTTCTGGGAAAATACTTCTATAATATCTATATAGATAACAGCTATTTTCGAATTTAGTCCTTGAAAGACTTAAGTCATTAATATTTGAAATGTTGATGTCATGAAGGCGGTTTTATGCTTAGACTTTTCATCAAGTGGCAATTTATACAAAACCACTAGCACGATTGGACGATCGAGTGAACTGAACATTTTATCTCTTCAATAGCCGACTGTATCTAAAACCTCTTCTTGGTTTTAAAATAGCGAAAGAGTTATTACAATAATTTTAATTCAGTTTTAAATTTGGGTTTCCATACCTTCTTGCATTTCGGGTGAATACTGGAAACGTCTTGATCGAACAGATGACTCGGTTGCAGTTTCAATAGTGTGATAGTGAATATCTGTTCGCCTAATTCTAATGCGTCTCTTGCAAACAGACCCTATTTGTTCCTGTCAATCCGAGAAGTTTGTGATCTTGCTCTTTTGTGATAATAAAAGAATCAATTTGGACATTAAGATTCAGTGCCTTTTTAATAGGGTCTTGAAATTGAACTTCTGATTTTATATTACTATTATCATCTAAGACACATATGGGTTTTGTTTGTAATTTCCAATTTTAGGTGAATTTGCCTTTCTAACAATGTCTTTAGTTTTTGGATAAAGCACTCTGTAATACAATTTTTTTGTATTTTTTACTACATTAAGACAGTCATTTTTTTTGTTGGTTTTAACTGTTATGAAGTATCCTTCTTCATGATTACCAAACTCTCAGGTAGCAATAGTAAAATCTTCATGAATAGACACAATACGGTAAAAACAAATTATTTGTGCTTTGTGAGTATGTATTGCTTTACCAAGGATTAAGTTAAATCATAAACATAAAATAAAAATAAAAGGGCATAATTAATTCAAAGACTATGTCTAAATCAATTTTGTCTCATGAATGACAGGTCAATCTGAATCAATTAAGCACGGTACTTCCTTCTCATAAAATACCCTGTTCAGCACTTGCTGATTAGTTACAGAGACTGATGCTCCATAATCCACAAGACCATTGAAATAAATAGTACCTAGTTCAACCCTAATATTCTTAGTTTTTATAATGGCTGTTTCTACATTAGCAATGACATTATCCTTGAACTTAACAGATTTTGCAATATTTATATTCTTTATTTATATAAGAAATCCAGGAGGGATGAGAATCATAACGCCTTATTACCTATCATATATACTATTAAACGAGAAGACCTCATTTTGTGTGTCGCTTCTCTTCCTTCCTCAATAAATTTATCATCATGCCTCTGTGTCCTATAGGTACCATGCATAGTCGCATTTGTCATCCATTCTTATGATTATTCAGTTTGGGTTATTTTGGGAGAAAAACGAAAGTAAAGGCGTCCGGATATTGTTTCCGTAATTAGACCGACTTTTAAGTCATACAAGACCTCCGGTTTTAAACTTACACATAATTAAAAATTATATTATTTTTCAAAAGTACTCGGGGACAGGACAATTACTTTCGCGTTTATCTGCATGTATACTATGATTTTACTACTATAATATATAGAGTCTCTCTATATAATATAGCAGTGATCGCCGTGGAGAAGAAACTTGGAATTGATAGGTAATAGCAAATACACTTTATTTATAATATACATATGTTCATAGTATACAGAAACGCGAACTGAATAATGGAACTCAACAGAAAAAAACGGATATTGGAAAAAGGAGAGGCTTAAAAATTGTCCTGTCTCCAAGTACCTATGACTTTTGATATCTTTTCTGAAATTCTCCAGACATAAAATCTTTTACAAAAATTCATCCTACAACAGTTTACATACTTTCAACTAAGCTTTAAATGCCCGCGATTTCGCGGGTGTGTTCTAGTACCATTTTAAATTACAAGATAATGTGTCACAGATGGTTCAATATTAGGTTGTACTCACTGTCTGTAGTTTTTTTTTTTATAATTCTTTATTTTTTAATTATTTATAAAAACATATAGTGACATATTTTGTTGAAATTTTCTCTGCAAATGTAGAAAAAATACATTATTTTATTACATAAATATATTTTTCAATCAAAAACTGGAAATCCTATCAAAAATTATCTTCATCTCATTCAATAACTATATGCATTTTTTCTATTAAAGAAGGATACACTACATGTGTTCTAATTATGACCTGTCAGTGTCAACGCTTATATTATATTAACCCCCTCCCCAAAAAAAAATTAAATAAACAAAACAAAACAAAACAATCCTATCAAAAATTAACTCCAATCCAATCTGATTATACTATATCAATTAGTTTTGACAATGTAAGATTACCAAAAAAATATGTTCTATTTTCTCTTTTATTTCATTTCAAAAACTACATAGCTGTGTTTCTGTAAGTTTACACTTATATAGCAGGTCATTTGTGCTTAAAATTCTGTGCAAAGTTTTGTATTGAAAAATTATCAGTTTATTACTTAAATAGCTATAGGAAGTTGTGGTGTGAGTGCCAATGAGACAACTCACCATCCAAATAACAATTTATAAAAGTAAACCATTATAGGTCAATGTACGGCCTTCAATACGGAGCCTTGGCTCACACCGAACAACAAGCTATAAAGGGCCCCAAAATTACTAGTGTAAAACCATTCAAACGGGAAAACCAACGGTCTAGTCTATATAAAAACGAGAAACACGTATAAATTACATAAACAAACGACAACTACTGTACATCAGATTCCTGACTTAGGACAGGTGCAAACATTTGCAGCGGGATTAAACGTTTTAATGGTACCAAACCTAAGTACACTTGAAAGGATGCATATAAAGAAGATCCCAGTGATCCATTTCCGTATGCAAAATTTCATTCCATTTATTCTTTTTATTTATCGGGTACATATGATAAATAGACAAGAATAATTTATAAAAATATGTGCATGATTTCTGTTCAATTAATGCTGATTTTCTTTTCACAGTTTTTGATGTGGTCCTTCCAACTACTTGGGATCATATGATATATACCGTGGAATTGACGAAAATTTGTTTCAATATCAAACATTGTCAAATATTTCTTTAAATTGATTAAAAGAGAGAAAGTCATTGTTCTCATTCAGTTAATCATTGACAAAACAATTTCCTGCCTCACACCATTTATCATAAAGAAAAGTTTTGTTTTCAATTTTTAAAAGTGTATTAAACCAAATGGGCTGGCTCATGAAGTCATTTTGGTCATGGGGTGCATTTCTCAGTTTAGCCCAATTTAGAAGGATGTCCTTCCAAAAACTATTAAAATATACTGAAATCTGTTTAATACTATCCTTATTCATCACCCGCATTTTATCAGCAACATATTTTCTGTATTTATCATTGAAAGATTAAAAGGGTCTAATAATTTATGGATCCATGTCATTTTCTGTGCATAACAGAAGGATTCAATATGAGACATCTTTAGTCCACCAGTATCATATAGTCCAATTGGAACATTTCTTTTGATTTTATCTGTCCATAGAAACTTAAAAAAAATATTTTCAATTTTCTTAAAATTTTCAAAAGAGCGATTTGGCAATATTGTTTATAAAATTGAGAATGGAAATGCGGAATGTGTCAAAGAGACAACAACCATAATTTTATTTCAGAGTTTTAAATTTGAGTTTCCATACCTTCTTGCATTTCGGGTGACATGGGTGAATTCTGGAAACGTCTTGATCGAACAGGTGACTCGGTTGCAGTTTCAATAGTGTGATAGTGAATATCTGTTCGCCTAATTCTAATGCGTCTTTTGCAAACAGACCCTATTTGTTCCTGTCAATCCGAGAAGTTTGTGATCTTGCTCTTTTGTGATCACAGAAGAATCAATTTGGACATTAAGATTCAGTGCCTTTTTAATAGGGCCTTGAAATTGAACTTCTGATTTTGCATTACTAGTATCATCTAAGACACATAATTATGGTTTTGTTTGTAATTTCCAAACTTAGGTGAATTTGCCTTTCTAACAATGTCTTTAGTTGTTGGATAAAGCACTCTGTAATACAATTTTTTTTGTATTTTTTACTACATTAAGACAGTCATTTCTTTTGTTGGTTTTAACTGTTATGAAGTATCCTTCTTCATGATTACCAGACTCTCAGGTAGCAATAGTAAAATCTTCATGAATAGACACAATACGGTTAAAACAAATTATTTGTGCTTTGTGAGTATGTATTGCTTTACCAAGGATTAAGTTAAATCATAAACATAAAATAAAAATAAAAGGGCATAATTAATTCAAAGACTATGTCTTAATCAATTTTGTCTCATGAATGACAGGTCAATCTGAATCAATTAAGTATGGTACTTCCTTCTTATAAAATACCCTGTTCAGCACTTGCTGATTAGTTACAGAGACTGATGCTCCATAATCCACAAGACCATTGAAATAAATAGTACCTAGTTCAACCCTAATATTCTTAGTTTTTATAATGGCTGTTTCTACATTAGCAATGACGTTATCCTTGAACTTAACAGATTTTGCAATATTTATATTCTGTATTTATATAAGAAATCCAGGAGGGATGAGAATCATAACGCCTTATTACCTATCATCTATACTATTAAACGAGAAGACCTCATTTTGTGTGTCGCTTCTCTTCCTTCCACAATAAATTTATCATCATGCCTCTGTGTCCTATAGGTACCATGCATAGTCGCATTTGTCATCCATTCTTATGATTATTCAGTTTGGGTTATTTTGGGAGGAAAACGAAAGTAAAGGCGTCCGGATATTGTTTCCGTAATCAGACCTACTTTTAAGTCATACAAGACCTCCGGTTTTAAACTTACACATAATTAAAAATTATATTATTTTTCAAAAGTACTCGGGACAGGACAATTACTTTCGCGTTTATCTGCATGTATACTATGATTTTACTACTATAATATATAGAGTCTCTCTATAATATAGCAGTGATCGCCGTGGAGAAGAACGTTGGAATTGATAGGTAATAGCAAATACACTTTATTTATAATATACATATGTTCATAGTATACAGAAACGCGAACTGAATAATGGAATTCAACAGAAAAAAAAACGGACATTGGAAAAAAGGGAGAGGGCTGAACAAAATTGTCCTGTCTCCAAGTACCTATGACTTTTGATATCTTTTCTGAAATTCTCTAGACATGAAATCTTGTACAAAAATTCATCCTACAACAGTTTATATACTTTCAACTAAGCTTTAAATGCCCGCGATTTCGCGGTGTGTTCTAGTACAATTTTAAATTACAAGATAATGTGTCACAGATTGTTCAATATTAGGTTGTACTCACTATCTGTAGTTTTTTATAATTCTTTACTTTTTAATTATTTATAAAACATATAGTGACATATTTTGTTGAAATTTTCTCTACAAATGTAGAAAAATACATTATTGTATTACATAAATATATTTTTCAATCAAAACTGGAAATCCTATCAAAATTATCTTCATCTCATTCAATAACTATATGCATTTTTCTATTAAAGAAGGATACACTACATGTGTTATAATTATGACCTGTCACTGTCAACGCGTATATTATATTAACCCACAACCCCTCCCCAAAAAAACAAACAAAAAAACAAAACAAAACAAAACAATCCTATGAAAAATTAACTCCAATCCAATCTGATTAATAATAATATATCAATTAGTTTTGACAATGTAAGATTACCAAAACATATGTTCTATTTTCTTGCAAAAACTACATAGCTGTGTTTCTGTAAGTTTACACTTATATAGCAGGTCATTTGTGCTTAAAATTCTGTGCAGAATTTTGTATTGAAAAATTATCAGTTTATTACTTAAAGTACACTTGAAAGGATTCATATAGAGAAGATCCCAGTGATCCATTTCCATATGCAAAATTTCAATCCATTTATTTTTTATTTTATCGGGTACATTTAATAAATAGACAAAAATAATTTATAAAAATATGTGCATGATTTCTGACTTGTTTTCAATTAATGTTGATTTTCTTTTCACAGTTTTTATGTGGTCCTTCCAACTACTTGGGATCATATGATATATACCATCTTCATTTTGAGAACCACTGATCAGAATTGAATCAAACTTAATATAGGTGTTCACTATAAGGTCCTACACAAGTGTTATTACTTTGTTGCCAATTGGTAAAAACACATGGCCGCCAAGGGACTTTGGAGATTCGATTTTCAAGAATCTTCTTCAAAAGAATCACTGAACTTAGTATTTATGTACCTATCAAGGTCCTTAGCAAGTGTTGTTACTTTTAGAGCTGATCAGAAATTCAAAATGACCGCAAGTGAGGGCAAAGTTTGTATTGAAACCCTATCGTAAACATAGTCATCTTCTTTTTGAGAATAATGAATTCAATCAAGCTTAATATTAAAGTTATTTACTATGTATTGCACATAAAAGAACTTTACTTTATAATCAAGTATAATGAAACCCAGTAGAACAGGTGAGAGAATCAGGCTCCTTGGAGCCATTAGTTATATTTGGCATGTATGTAGATCACCTCAAGAAGATGTGTCTCGTACCCGAAGGGGTATGTGAGCTATTGATATTGCTTGACGTCCATCGTCGTCTGTCGTTAGTGTATTTTTAAAATATCCTCTGAAACTACTGTGCAAAATTCTATGAAAGTTAGTTTGATTTTTCCTGATTAAATGTTTCCTAAACAAAAGTCGTGCTCCGATTTTTGACTCCTTAAAAAACACAGCCGCTGTTACTAAAATAGGACGACATAATGGTCACACAGCAGTTTTTTTTTTTGCAAATATCTCGAAAACCGTTACATCTATCCCAAATCTGCCGATAGTTCATCATGACAATATGAACCTATGCCGAAAAATTCAGAAAGATCAGTTTGACCCATATCTGAGTTGTGTCCTCTGGGGAGAGCTATTGTCATCACTTGGCGTCCGTCGATTATGACCGGCACCAGCAACATGGACACCGTTACTACCGAAGGTGTCCATATCAGTCCGACACCTGTCAACCGACTTTGACCCCATTTTCATGGCCCACTGACCAGGTTAAAAAATTGTGATTGTCTGTTTTTCAGTAACTATAAATGGTAGGTCAATGATATTTCATCTATCGAGTCAGTTGAAGATGTACAAGTCAGTCGAACACCTGTCACCTGACCTTAACCTTTTTTTCATGGTCCACTGACCAGGTTAAAATTTTGTGATTGTCTGTTTTCAGTAACTAAATGATAGGTCAATGATATTTGGTCAATGGATTCATCCAAAGGTGTACCGGTACTTGTCAGTCTGAAACCTGTCACCTGACCTTGACATCATTTTCATGGTCCAATGACTGGGTTAACAGATCCGCGGGGATTTAATATCACGCCAAATTTGAAGAAAAAAGGAGAAAACAGACGAAATATTATACATGGGAAAGACCTCATCATTCAAAAATTTTATAAACATTTGCGTTTGTCCCATTCAACTTTATTTACAACACAGAACGAAACATGTACTATCTGGAGACTGTAAAAAGTGTTGTGGTATTATATCATTTTGGGTTTTAAAAGTACAATATATTGATTGAAACCTGTCACCTGACCTTGACATCATTTTCATGGTCCAATGACTGGGTTAACATTTTATGATTAAGTCTGTTTCTCAGTATCTATAAATGGTAGGTCAATGATACTTGGTCTTTGGATTCATCAAAAGGTGTACATGTCAGTCTGACACTTGTCATCTGACCCTGGCCTTCACTTTCACAGTTCATTGGTTATGTTAAACTTTTGTGATTTTTATGTCCCGATCACGTAAGTGCACCTTTTATATGCCCCTGTCCTAAGTCCGAGCCTTTTGTTAAGTGGTAATCATTTGTTGGTGTGGTTTATAGGTGCTTCTCGTTTTGTATATTGATTAGACCGTTGGTTTTCCTGTTTGAATTGTTTTACACTGGTCATTTTGGGGCCCTTTATAAATACATATCAAAGGTTCCAGGCTCATAATTCATATTACGCTAGAAGCGCGTTTCGTCTATGAAAGACTCATTAGTTACGCTCGAATCGAAATAATTGAAAGGTCAAATAAAGTAAAAGTATAACTTGCTGTTCAGTGTGAGCCAAGGCTCAATGTTGAAGGCCGTACTGTGACCTATAATTGCTTACTTTAGCTACATTGTGACTTGAATGGAGAGTTGTCTCATTGGCACTCATACCACATCTTCTTATTTATCTCAAAGATATCACACATTCTTGTTTTTGCAAGAAATACCAAACACCTTGAAGTAAATAGTTATATAGTACTTGGCAGAAATTCTTCTTTTGTTGTTGATTAGAAAAGCGTTTAGATAATCTTCAAAATACATCGAAAAATCCTGGAAATTTTTATTGACAACATATTTGGTGAATGTGTTTTTCAGCAGACTTCGGAGGGAATGCGCACTTCAACGGGTCATCCGAAACTTAATATTGATATTTATCAATGGCCAAACTGTTGTTATGATATCTTCAATAGATCCGCGGGGATTTAATATCACGCCAATTTGAAGAAAAAAGGAGAAAACAGACGAAATACGATACATGGGAAAGACCTCATCATTCAAAAATTTTATAAACATTTGCGTTTGTCCCATTCAACTTTATTTACAACACAGAACGAAACATAAACTATCTGGAGACTGTAAAAAGTGTTGTGGTATTATATCATTTTTGAGTTTTAAAAGTACAATATATTGATTTTCCTGAGTATTAGTCTACTTTTCAAGGCTTATTTGACAATTTCACATGGTGAAAAACAACGGACATCAATATCATCATCTGGTTTCGTTAATCACGGTGTTTACAGATCACAATGTATCAGCTAGATATTTTGATGAAATAAATCCTTAAGAATTTTGTAGAGCGATTGCTGCATCATTCTGGTTGCAGATGAAAGAGCGTTTTCCTTCATGTAAATTCCGTATATATCTCATATGTCTTCATCACAAATTTGATCTTGCCGAAAGATACATTCTGTTTTACAGACATCAACTTTATCTTGATTCACTTCGATTCTGAAACATCGAGTTTCAAATGAAGTCGGTATCATATACATTACCATTGGTCGGCCATGTGGACAATTCTGGTTTTCGTAGGGCGAATCTGGTGTATATTCCAGGTTGTCATATAGTTATAAGAAGATGTGGTATGAGTGCCAATGAGACAACTCTCCATCCAAGTCAAAATTTATAAAAGTAAACCATTATAGGTCAAAGTACGGTCTTCAACACGGAGCCTAGGCTCACACCGAACATCATCGCGTTATTCGATTCGTTCTGAAATATAAATGAAAGTAACTCAACAAAAAAGATTTAATTTCTGCTTAGGTCAAAATGTGAAACGGATCAGAATTTCAATTTCTAACAACACACCGATTCAAAGAATTTGTTACATGGACTTGCATATGTTGCAAGTAAGCAGCTAAAGAAGCTGTCGTTCGAACTGTTACAAATCATGTATTCACAGCTCATAGACATAATTTTGAAATGTGACCCTGACGTCATCAACGGTTTTTCATGATTCATTTCTTAAAAATTGAATTCAGTATTAATTTATAAGGACTGACTGTAATATTTTTCTGTCTATCGAAATAACGTCTAACATGTGATAACCTGCTACGCGGGTTATCAAGGGTGCACCACATTTTTGATGTTATTTCGAATCTATTTGACAGAAAAAATAGTAGTCATTCCTTGAATGAACGGGGCTTTTTGGCGGTTTACGTTATAGAAGGTTTCAGTATAAAGACAATATACATATACTGTCAAAAATATTTCATTAATTTACGCTTGCTTCGAAACAGTTGAAAAATACTCGCCAAGGCTCGAAAAATCTTCCTGTTTCTAAAGCTCGCGCTAATAAATTATATATTTTTGACAGAATACGTATATTGTCTAATTATTATGTAAACAGACACTTCCAATCTCCTACATTTTTATGAAATAAAATAGGAATTGAACTTTTTTTTATCTTAATTCCAAATTTCATGGATTTAATCTTGATTTCCTTATATAATACATTATAATGTATGCATACTTTGAGTCAAAATATCTCGAAAATTTGTCTGGTGACATATCATTATTCAGCTGAATATTGAAATATAATCGTTACGTAGTATAAAAAATATCTTTAGAGAAAAAAATCGAATTTCTACTGACAATTGTTTTAGGGTATGGTGTTCTCAATAACCTTACAAACAGAGGCTCAACTTTGTTGAAAAAAAATATGTAATTAGAACAAAAAGCTGCTACATGACCATTTTCTGTTCCATGGTGTCCTCGTACTCGAGAAGGACACCGTTTTATCTTGCTAACAGCCTCCATATAATAGCCTGCAATAACTCTTGGATAAATACTGGTTGTATATGTATTTCGCCAAATAATCTGTCTCCAGAATCCATAAAGGCAGCCTTTTATGCAGAGTCCATTGCGTTTTAATTTACCATACGAATCAAGATGCCACACGAAATCAGGGCCCCTTGCAAAATATTGCCTTCGTCTTAATCCTTTCTTTGAGCGCATCTTAACGCCAACAGGGTCAAGTAGCTTAATCATCAATTCACCTGTATCACGAGGAACGTTTGGTCCGCTCTGGGTGCACTGAAGATGCATCCAGCGATATCCTTAATCAGCACCACTCGAAATCTTGTCTTGTATGAAGAGCGCTGCTTCCAATATATCTGTCTTTGACTTTCGTTGCCTTAATCCGGCCCCTTTTAGGGTCCTCTTTAAGGTCTCATACTAATGACAATTCCATGTTGTTCAGCAAGGAACCTTAAGATGTATTTGTACTCAAATCCCAAACGAAAATATAATTTACAGATAAATGTTCTATCCATATCCATTTTAATCTGAAATTGAAAATTAGACGAAGATTAGTACTCGACTGTTTATAGTCACGTGCATTTAGTGACCTGAAGTTACCTATCAAATACTGCATTATTTTTCATATTTGACCCCCCCTTTTATTCTTACAACTAATGATTTTGTATGGGGAACATATAGTTGGCACCCCACTCCCTTTTACATGACTTTCATGTATTGGAACCCCTTTTTAAAAATTGCTGGATCCGCCTCTAATGGTTTTGGACAGTTTGTGCTAAGCTGTTTACGAACAGTGCCTTAGACATTTTATGTCTAATTGCCTGTTAAAAAATTGGATACTATCATTATTAATTTCATTTTCACTTTTTGAGGCCCCGTATTTGATACATGTTTAATATGTCCTTAATTTGTATCCAATTTAAAGTCAATTAAAATAAGAGAACACATATAAATGTCTAAATTTTATCCACTAATCTACTATATATAAACAACATATCAACAGTACAAACAGATAAGAAAGACCCAGTCTTTGGTTTCACGTGCATTCATATCTTAAGTGTCATACATATTCATACTCCTAATTGAGATATTTGCTAGTTATAACGTATATATAATTCAGCAAAAAAAACTTCAAAATCAAGTAGTCGATATTCCACCCTTTGTCTGATTCTTTGAAAGAATATTACTTAAAAGTGTTCATTCCATATTTTAAGGAGTCACCGAAGCTTAATATATATATATTATATATTCGGGTTATGTTCTATGGTGATCGAGTAAACAATCAAATTGTACGTTTATACCAAAATTAGATTATCACGAGATATAATATCTACCCTTAAAGTACCGAGTGCCGTATAAATTGAGACTGTAGCACCGAATGCCTAAGAACCGAATTATGTGAATTTAAACTACTCTGTCATTGAGGTCTAGAGTTTCAAAATACGGAGTTAAAAAATAAGGAAATTATAGCGTAATAAAGGTTATCCTAACATTTCTTGAAGAAATTTATAAGGTTAAACGGACGATAATGTGAGTGATCTTGAACCCGTTACAATAGTGCCCTGGGCGCCTGTCCAAGCCAAAACCTCTTGCCAAACTTAGTCTAAGTATTTTTTTTACTTTGATAGGGTTGCTCTTTGTAACACCCCCACACACACACACACGTGTCCATTCTCTTTTCTAGAATTTGAAAAGAACATATTTTGTGTCTACTGACCATTAACGTGGCTAACTTTTGCTATTTACAATGATTAATTCAAAACATATCTTTCTTCTTTGTACTGTCTGCCATTTCCGGAGGTCAATATGCACGTGACAACGTCTAATCGTACGCGTTAACGATAAAACTATCTCGTAATTACGACATAGCGTGATGTCGTTATTACGACATAATTTTTTTTTCCGAATGACCCTTATCGGCTTCCGTAGTTTTTATATCCCACGTTACAAAATGCATTTTTAGAGTACAAATTTTTGTAGAACTTTCTCTGTTCTTCCAATATTTCAAATTGATCAAAGATTTCGTCCCTATTTTCATTGATGACTTTAGGAATAATTTTTCATTGAACTGTCTGTTTTCTAAATTACAATTTAAAGTAGTTTGTACATTTTGCTCCTTCCGCTTCTTATTTTGCTTTTGCTCTTGCAATTTTGCCATTTATTTTTTTTTTCTCTTATAGTTTTTAAATTCTCCTCTAGGTTTGGTGTAAGTCATTTTAATTTTGTAAAATGTTTAACTGTTGTTCAAATTCAGCTTCTTTCCTTTGACTTTTTTTTTTATAAATTTGAAGTATAAGAGATAGTTTTACTTCTTATTGTATATTTCAGTAACTCCCAAAAAATATGGGGTCTACAGATAATTCTGCTTCTTCCCCAGTATCTGTTTTAATAGGTTATATTGATTAACAGTGTCTGATATACACTTTTTAATCTCAGCAACATAATAACTTTCATGTAGTAAGCTATTATTGAATTTCCAAGTTCCCTCCCCCTTTCTGGGTTATAAAATTTTAAACAGAGAGAAACAGGAGAATGGTCAGAACGGTAGCTAGTATCTTTATCAGATTTATTTACTAATGATTCAAAATCAGTGGATATCAAAAAGTAGTCTAGTCGACTTTGTTTATGTTCAAGGCCTCTCCATGTTTATTTTTTCTTGTCTTGGTTATTTGCTCTCCAAACATCTACTAAGTCCAAAGAGTTCTTCATTTCTATTAATTTTGTGTGTGCTTTTATATTATGTGTTGTTTTATAATTAAGTGTGTCAATTTCGTAATCTTGAACTATATTCCAGTCCACCGCCATAATAATTGAAGAATTTTGAATATTTGAAATAACCTCCTGAACTTCTGAGAACAAATCAGGTTTATCATTATTTGGGCCACATATACCAGCTAAAGTTACTCGATACTCATGAATGGTCATATCTAAAATTAGATAATTTCCCTCTTTATGTTTGTATTCTTTATGAACAATTACCTTGAATTTATTATTAAGAAGTATAGCAATTCCCCTGCTGTGTCCGGTAAACGAGCAAAAATACGCTTGGTACCCCATTCATTTCTCCATTAATTTTCCCTTTCTTTTGTGCAATGTGTATCACATAACATAGTTATATCATATTTTTTATTACATCTATCAAAAATATATCTACCGTAACGTTTTACCTCCTCTGACAGTCCCCTGCAATTAAGAACTATAGTATAACTGTTATATAACTAAAAATTTCAAACTAAGTTGCATAATTTATATACATGTATACATGTAATCATATAAGTCAATTGATTAAATAGATAATAATTGTCACTTAAAGATATGTAGGCAAGTGTAATCAATATATCGAATTTATAGATATACTCAAGTTGTGAAACATGAAAAACAGTATTTTTCTTATCACTATTCCCTGACACTGACAAGTTCAAACTAAACACAATGAATCTAAAGCATACAGGAATGTAACAAGTGAAAAAATGTATTTTGAAAGAAAATAAACCCCTTAAATTGCCCCCCAAAAAGTAATTCCCTGTGGTACCATTTAATAGAAAAAGACAACAGTCATAAATTTGCTCTCCGGCTTTTTTTTCTAGCTTAAGAATTATGAAAACTACAGTATATGTCATAATGAGTCTGCATTTTTATTCCTCAAAGGTTGGCTGACCTGCAGGTTCTGTAATAGCATGGCACTTTAGTCTTCTAAGTCTAGAAAGCATCTCATTATTCTACATCCTGGTAACAAACCGGGACATCGAACCGCTCTTTCACCAGGCTTGATCGAATGTAAATTAATTAGGGTAGTACTACTAAATATCAATCTGCGGCCCAGCTCTGATCATATTATTTTGCAGGGGAACTAACTCAGAGCTAAGGCTGGTAGCATTTAGTCCAAATTCCTTTGGCAATACATTTGATAGGCAATAAAACACAAAGTTAGATGTATATTTATTAATTATTCACAAATAAATGTATCATACATATTTACATACCATTTTGAATTGAACAACTCTAAGTCACCATAATCATGATAATTTGACACAATCCTTAATCACGAAAACTTCACATAAAAGAGTTCATAGTAAAATCAATATCTTTCGGAGTATAACTTTTCAGATTTTTTTTTCAAACCCATAAACTACCATTTTCCTAATATCATTCATTTTATATTATCATCAACATAACCAATCAAAATACATAACTCCAAAAGGGAGGGTTATTCTTTTAACTCCACTTATTCAACATTGGTACCTTAGATACATTTTTATCAATAAGACTGTCAAAATGAAGAATTAATCATGTAAAAATAAAACATCCATATCCTATCTAAAACAAAACTGTCATTTTATACCTAAAAGTGGTAAAACAATTTACCAGAAAATCGAATGCCTAATTATGACATCTTTGATACATGTAATATTTGTTACAATTTACTTTTAAGATTTAACATATTCATCTCAAACATTATAAGCTAAGGCAAATATTGATCTGTTAAACAAAATCATATGAAATCATTGCAAATGAAAAATACACTATCAATGTTCATTGGTAATACATGCACATGGAACAGTGACCGAGTTAATTTAGTTTTTGAAATCTCAACCGTCCTATTTGTTTTATAAAAAAAATGTAATCTCCTTCCGAAGATTAACTAAGTGGTCCTTATGTTGTAGAGACTTGTTGTTTAAATTGTTAGTTTCTGCCTGTACTGAATACACAAGTCGTCGGACGCCAACAACAATAATTATTCAAAGAAAATTAACTGCGCCATGTAAAAAATATTAAATACGAATATAATTTTTACTTTAAAAAATTTTCAATATGAACTAACTGATGATTTGTTTTTTCTTAAAATCTTAGAAAACGGGACTTACATATATTTTAAAAAAGATGGAAGTTCGAGGAGCGCAACATTAAAAAGTGGAAAACTTTCTTTCGGCAAGGAAAAATGCCTGGTACTTTGGTACAAAATGGATGATACAAGTTCACTGATGATACATATGCCTGGTTACAATTCCCATGAATTAAACCTGACAGAAGACAATCCAAACAGTTATTGGAAATTTATCTCTATCGATATCCCATTATTCGAAGGAAAATCTTCTGAAATATCTATTATTGGCACAGTTGGAAACCCAAATAACGCATACATAGAATTAGATGACATTGATATACAAGACTGGCAGTGTAATGGTAAGTGCTCGTATCATTCTGGTTATTTGTAATGCTATCGTCCATTTTTATATTGTTGGGCTGAATTTCAGACGAAGTATTATATACACGTGTATATGACTTTCTCTACTTCTATGGCAATTTAACTCTTTCCGGACCCATTGTATAAAAATTAATCAACGTGTGATTACCGCTGATCTCAGAAGATGATTGGATGAATTTAAGGGTCATAACCTTTATCAGCTCACTGAATGAATCAAAATGTGCTAACAGGTGTTAATGAAATTGACAACCTTGTGGAATGTGGAAGGCACTCGAAGGGATTTTCGTTTATCAAAAATAAAAATTTATTTGATAATCATTAGAGAAACAGATTCTTACATAGTTACTCGTGGATTATCGGATTTATCCAATCTCGATAGTTAAATTATCAATTTTAAAGTCCTCGCCGAGGCTCGGACTTTAAAATTCGATAATTTAACTATCTCGATTGGATAAATCCGATAATCCACTGGTACCAATGTAAGAATCTATATTTATGAAATACGTACTTCATCGGATAACAAAGGGTTAAACACGACTCACACCACAAATAAAACAAAAACTTAGATGTAGACTTTGCCTGAGATTAGGCTAAACAATGTTAGATTTTCATCTTTCCTAAGCAGGACATATGTGTGTATGTGTGTAATATTGGTGCCATTTTAATATATAACAATTGATATTTTGCAGAATGTTTAAATATTTACCATAATATCATGATTAAATTTGAGCATATACATTTCATAATTCTTAAATCTTGAAAAAAATAAAATTTAAAACTATATTTTTCAATTTTTTCATTTTAAGTCACAAAAGTTAATTAGCTTCGTCTATCAATATGTATTTTCATCATTTTGATGTTTATACCGGTACCGTCGTTGGGTTGTACTTCATAATTTCTTATCTTAATATCAAAGGTAATTTGTATTCTTGAAAGAGTGGTAATCTGGTAATAACACTTTGTACAATGTAGTCTATGGAAAGAAAATTATCGTAAAGGAAAAGTTATGGTACGAGCGGCAACATCTTTTCACTAGTTATCTATCAAGATGCCAGTTTTGTTGGTTGTCAAGTAAATATCTTGCAAACACCGATAACACCGTTTTGATACTACAACATTTAAATATTTCGACCTTTTTCTTTAAACATTTATTCATTTAACCTAAATTCTTTTCAGATTATATACTATTAGGGACTATTTGCTCATGTGCATAGAATAACGCCAACAATTTTAAGGCGAGTCTGGATCAAAAAAAATATGTATCTTGTCACTTGTCACGCTTTTTTTGGTACCATTCTCTAACCTTAAAAAGAAAACCAGATAAACCCTAGTACAAGTCATCTCGACCAGAAGACAAATCGGACTTTCTATAAAAAGACAATTCGAATTGCAGAAAATGGCTGATGTATCATTTGATGAATTTGCAAAAAAATATATTGATATAACTAGAACCATCAATAGAGACAACTCAGTTCGTACGATCTCCAATTATGAGAAATAAAAAAATGTGAACTAATTTAAACGAAAAAGTTAACCAGCAATGTCAATACTGTTAAAAAACAAATAATTCATGCAACAATCAGTGACCAGCATTGAATTAAAGGCTCCATACTTTGGACAGGCATATATTGTTTTATTAGTGGTTAGTGGCTTTGAACTAGCTGTCAGTAACTGCGAGTACTCTCAGATCTGTACTTAGTGTCTTTTTGTTGTTTGGATGTACAAGTACCCGGCCACGTCCACTTGTATTTGTATTATTTGTATTTTTATCCATCTGATGAGTTAAGCCTCTTTCAACTGATTTTTATAGTTCGTTCTTATGTTGTACTGTTACACCACTGTCCAAGGTTAGGGGGGGGATCCCGCTAACATGTTTAACTCCGCCACATTCTGTATGTATGTGCCTGTCCCAAGTCAGGAGCCTGTAATTCAGTGGTTGTCGTTTGTTTATGTGTTACATATTTGTTTTTCGTTCATTTTTTGTACATAAATTAGGCCGTTAGTTTTCTCGTTTGAATTGTTTTACATTGTCATTTCAGGGCCTTTTATGGCTGACTGTGCGGTATGGGCTTTGCTCATTGTTGAAGGCCGTACGGTGACCTATTATTAATAGTTGTTAATTTCTGTGTCATTTGGTCTCTTGTGGAGAGTTGTCTCATTGGCAATCATACCACATCTTTTTTTATATATACACAAATTCTACATCAGTATCAGTTTTGGAGAAGAAAAACTTGATTTGTTGATTGCCTTTACGGAACAAAAATGATCTGAATTGGTGAAAGGAGTAGGTGTTACATGTGAGGGACGAAGTCCGTATACATTATTTTGCATTCAAGCCTATTTTAACTTCAGAATCTGCTGAAAAGAAACGGAAATACGGAAACGTTTCCGATGTTGGTCCTGTTGTTAAGCTGGTTCTCGGCTGACTACTACACTTTGTTGTGCATTGGGTGTAGCGTAATACAAGCGGATTCCAGTTTATCCTGTTGTTAGGATTTTAGTTGTTACGTCATTTTCAATGTAAAAAAAAAAAAAACCAAAAAAAACGCTACAGGTAACGTTTTGTTTTCATATCAAAGAATAATTAAAATGAAATTGTTATTGTGCTTCTTCCTATATTTTACTTGACTGAGAAATATATATTTTACTCATAGTCTCGCAAATGCGGGAAAAAAAGTTAGAAAATAATGGGTTAACGATTTTGAGTTCATTAGTAGATATTTTTTTTCTTTTTTATTGATTTTTCTACTGTAATTGGGGACTTCGTCCCCATATAATAACGATCATCTTAAATGTGCAAATTAAGATAAACTAGACCCTTTTTCTGTCAGCTGCTTGTTTGACGATATTGACAGCTTCAAAGGTATGATATTTTACGGACTTAAGTCAGATTGTCTGTTTTTATGCATTTGTAACTAAAAGATCTTTTCACTTCTGAAAAACATCGACCAATATAAATTTGATATACAAAGATGTATATAGATGCGATACATATCATAGCAAAAATTATGGTGGTCCATGCATGTGGCTAACGTTGTTTGAAGCAAAAACTATTCAATTTCAGTCATAAAAGGAATAAAAATTATAATTTTCTTCATAAGAGTGCACAATTATGACGCCATTATGACACCATAAGTTCTAATATGGCTGAGCTTGTTGATTTTGTATTTGTCACATGTTTTAACATATTTTGTCATCAAATATTAACTCTTGCTACTTGAGTTAAATTTCACTTAATTTTCGGTCCACTATTGACCCTTCGTCTACTTACTCCATTACCGATTATTCAACGTTCACACACAACTGGATACTTTTCTGCATCTAAGTATCTAGTGTGCATATGTGTGACGTAAAGAATACAGAGAACATTCTAAAGTTGGAACAACTTACTTACCAAAAGTGTATATAATATACATAATTTTCAAATACAGTTTTTGTTCTTCTTTAAGCATGTATACATGTGTGCTAATGCGAGAACAACTTTTTGAATTTAAAGAATTATATATTTATCAGTTTAAGGCAATTCATTCGTTTTACATTTTGCTGGGTACTTTTTATTTGTTTGATAAAATAAACTGCAATTGCTTCAGCATAGATTAAATACTTGAAAGGGTAATAATCAGCTTTACCACCTATTGATGCATAATGTATCGTGAAAAGGATAGGTTTCTAACACAATTTAGAGTACCTGCATGACAGTAAGTTTCAAGTTTATTCTCCACCACCTTTTTCACTCATTCATTAGGGTCTAGAAGCAAAAATACAAAACCTGAATTTATGCCAATAAACAACATTATTATTTGTCGCAGGTGTTTGTCATACCCTTATCCAGGAAGTTACATGTACCTAAACCAGGAAATGTATCTTTAACCGGGAAACAAAACTTTTCTAGAAATATGTTTGAACGAAGCAAAATGGTTAGCAGTATGTGTTTTATAGGATCTATATTTCAGTAATATATATTATATGTTCTTATAGTCTTCTAGCTTTCGAACTTATCATTATTTGTTAAATGAGAATTTCAATAAAATTTGATTTTCATGGTTGAACTGCATATTACTCTTAAACAGAAACGCATTTAAAAATCTTTGCTATTATCCTGATTTATTAGTGTGCAGCATTTATGGAATATATTTTTATTGCCTAACTTAATACTTTTACGCAGTAATGAATTTAAAGCAGAGTATATACTGAAGATACACATAGGCAGAGTAAAGTCAATTGTTATCATATAATTTGTGGTTTTCTAGTTGAACATTTTGCATTAGTTTCTATATAATCGAACAGAATATGTCCATATGTATGTCTGTGTGTCCGTCTGCATACATGTACGTCCAGGTAAGAGCATTGTCAGCTCAAATGCTCCGTCTGTGTAAAAATGTAACGGTATTTCGACAGACAAGTTTATTTAAGGAAAAAGCTAGTACGCTGACAAGACTTCCATCCCCATCTCCCGTCTCAAAAAAAAGATCAGTATACAGAGATACTAAAACTTTGGTACACCTAATAATTAAGTAGATTATAGCTAAGAATAAGTCTATTATAAATTACTTTTAATGAAGAAAAGGAAAAGTATGTTTGGAAGTAAAGGGTAGTCACTTCGATGCGTCCAGTAGAGCCGTTGCTTTGAAGCAATCAATTTTTCACCAAGAAGATAAAGATTATGTTCGTATAAAGGATATAATCGGTTTATCTTGGATAAGTTTGTTAATTCCAATGACGAGATTCACTTGTTGTCGAGTATCGAGTTGCGAGTTACAAAAGTCGAGTTGCGAGTTACGAAAGTCGAGTTGCGAGTTACAAAATTAGATTTGCGTGAAAATGGGGAAAACTATTTTAATTTTTTGGTGTACCTCTTTAACATTTTTGAATGATGATTGCTTATAGAATTGTATACAGTATTGTTGATTCTTTTTGTTGTTTGGACTTCATCTGAGTCTCGTGTAAAAAAAAATGAATGGATTGCTTACATAATCACTACGCAAAGTATGGTTATTTTCTGAAGAAACAAATAGCCTTTTGAAATACAGCGGATGGCTTGTAGTTTACTCATTATTAAATTCCACAGCTAGCACCGTCATATTAAACTTAAAGGGAGGTAGCAACTAAACTATAGTACATATATGTAAAAGATCCCTTCTGCAGATTTCGTTAAGAGTGGAATCTTTGAGGCAGCTGCAGAGGCAATATCTGTTAGGGACCCCAAAATTTATTCTTTGGCAGTGACACTCAAAATTGTGGACGTTTAAGTTATATATGTCTACATTGGCTAGAGGTGAAGGGGAAGGTTGAGCGCTCATAAAACCTGTTTAACGCCGCCGCATTTTGCGGCTCTCCTAAGTCAGGAACCTCTAACCTTTGTTGATCTTGTATATTATTTTAATTTTGGTTCATCTATATGTTTCGGAGCATAGAATGGCGTCCATTTTCTTGATCTAGTGTACATTGTGTTTCGGGGCCTGCTCAGGGCTGCCTCTGGGTGTGGGATTTCTCGCTATGTTGAAGACCCATTGGTGGCGGGCCTTGGGTTGACTTGTATATGTTGGTTGGGTTGTTGTCTCTTTGACACATTCCCCGTTTCCATTCTTTATTCATTATACAACTTGATGCCATACTTACCCGGGTAAAACTTTTTCAGGTGCTCTCGTGACAGGCTATGCATGATATTAAAATGAAAAGGAAGCACATTTTTTTTTAGAAAAATGTACAATACCCAGCTGATATCTGAAACTACAACATTTGTATCAAGGCTGCATGCAGGTAAAAAAGTAAACTTGTGACAGACAAGGCTTCCGTGCTCATACCGTAAAACACACGCCATAACATTCCTTAAAACTGTTGCTTATTTTTGTAACAGCGGTATAGCTTATTGTAGAATAACGTCTTTCCAAATTAAAAAAAAAATCCATATTATGATCTCCTATGCCAGGAAGTTACCATAATGCCATAGAAAGACATCTATAGCATGCTTATTTTTGCGTTGTAGTATTCAGATATACATACATTGAACAACTCGATTATTAACTATTTGGTATATATATGCACTCTCCGCTTGGAGTTGAATCACAAAGTTAACAAAGTTCAAAATTATTTAATTTATCACATAAAGCGCATAGCATATCACATTTCTGACTAATTCATGAGATATTTTCCTAAGTTAAATGTGCAATTGTGCCTATATCATCATACACCTTTGCGAAAGACGAAGAGTTAGCACTTGGTATGCTAATGAATAAAGTGAATATCCTTTATTCAAGCGTCACTGATGAGTCTTGTATAGACGAAACGCGCGTCTGGCTAAGAAAATATTATAAGCCGGGTACCTTTGATAAGTATTTACTTTAGGCCTAACACAGTGCCATTTTCTGTGAGATGTCGATAATTTGCAAGTATATTTCATTTGTCTACATTATTTATTTACTTATGCTTGATTTGTTCAGTACGGTATACATTTTGTCTTATATCTACAGTATATCATGTTTTATTTTAAAAATGAATAATGTCGCTCTCATGAAAGAAATTTAAGCGAGCGTGACTTTGCAACATATAGACTCTTATAAATAAGTATCACATAACTCTTTCAATCCTGCAATCAAAATACTGGGACCCTTCCTCATGCAGTGTATAACTAAGTTCGGGTACATGTATGCTTTGTTTATTATAAATGCGAAGTAAACCTGAAAATTATGTTTCAAAATCAGACGACACGACCGTTTATATATACGACCGTTTATATACAAGTCTAAATTGAAAGCAACCTTCAAACCTATGATTGCGTTGGATAAAACCGCAATTTTTATACGTGTGCATGCAAAACAAATTTCTTGTTAGAGGGTCTAAATACAGCACAAACAACATTTTCCAAAAGACCAAAAAGTGAAAAGTAAATTTTAACAAAACGTATTTGACTAACAGGTCGAACAACAAAATTAATGTTCTTAAACCCTGCTGACTGCCATGGGCGATTGCCAAATAAACGGATCACCGATGTAATAAATAGATCTTAATTATAAATTAATACTAAAAGAAAACAATAAACTTGCGGAAAGATGATATACCACAAACAAAAGGTGCAAAGGTTTTAGTACACCATATCCGGATTTCGACAATTAATGTCTCTTCAGTGATGTTAGGAATCGAAACGGTATTTGGAAAGCCATACAATTTACCTCAATTTAGGATAGACTCTTGAATTTTGAGGAGTCAAAATAGGATGAACGGATCATATAAACCCGAAGGCAAATATAATACAAGCCCAAACGAAAAATATAAACAAGTCTAAATTGAAAACAACGTTCAAACCTATGATTGCGTTGGATAAAACCGCAATTTTATACGTGTGCATGCAAAACAAATTTCTTGTTAGAGGGTCTAAATATAATTCTTAAGAAATTAGAGAAACATAATATTTTTGTAACTTGCAACTCGACCTTCGTAACTCACAACTCGACTTTCGTAACTCGCTACTCGACCTTCGTAACTCGGAACTCGACTTTAGTAACTCGCAACTCGACTTTCTTAACTCGCAACTCGACTTTTGTAACTCGCAACTCGGCCTTTTCAACCCGCAACTTGCAACTCGACGATAAGAAACCCTCTCAATGACTGTATACATGTATGCTAAACATATCATTTTATCCACAAGTAGAGCCTATGAATGGGCTAAAGACATTTTTTCATTTTCTATTTACGTATTTTTTACGAATCTTCAGTGCCTCTCCTCTCACACTCTCAGGTAAAAAGATACCCTTTGTGATAAAAGAATTGTAAATATAGGAGTTAGATGTGCGTAATCATAGTTCTAATGAGACACCAGGACCGTTAATAAGTACCTACTGTAGTATCTAATTGTATTTATTAGAAAGCATTAGAATAAGCCAGGGTCCCGCGGATTTTCATGCTTTATCCAGCTTTTATGTTTTCCCAAGAGATAGTTTGACCACTATCAAATGAGTTTGACTTAGGCTCAAAATTAAACGTGCACACTACCTATCGCCATATTTGGATTATTGTTATCATATTTTAATATATAATAGCTCTGATGGTAATTCGTCAAGGTATTGATGTCATTTTGGTATTCATCAATGGTGGAATCTAGAATATCGTCCATCAAATTTTAGAAATACTGTTGAAGAAAATAGGTTTAACTTTGTCTGAAAATCTGTCGTTTAGATGTTTGTGGTTAAAAGTAGGATATAAACGAAATGCTGTTTCACGGTATTTTCTGCTTCAGCTTCATTTGCCCTATACTAACGTTGATATAACTGCTACTATACAAAATGCGTGCGATTTGTTGATCGTAATATCTTTCATATTTGCAGATATACACGTTCTATAAAACAGACCTCCTGGGCACTTTTTGTATCTCAAAAATACATATAGCTCTGATGGTAATTCGTTAAGGTATTGATGTCATTTTGGTATTCATCAATGGTGGAATCTAGAAAATTTTCATCAAATTTTAGAAATACTGTTGAAGAAAACAGGTTTAACTTTGTCTGAAAATCTGTCGTTTAGATGTTTGTGGTTAAAAGTAGGATATAAACGTTTATCTTGGCTGTTTCACGGTAATTGCTGCTTCATTTGCCCTATACTAACGTTGATATAACTGCTAATATACAAAATGCGTGCGATTTGTTGATCGTAATATTTTCATATTTGCAGATATACACGTTCTATAAAACAGACCTCCTCGGCACTTTTTGTATCTCAAAAATACATAGCTTGTAAATCAGCTTCCTTATAAGTTCACGTTGTTTTTTGTTTTTTTCTTTCTTGGTATTATATTGTTTTATAATATATTGTTTGGCTCCTCCCACTAAAGGACTAAAGGAGACAACTGCCTACATGACACCACATAAATTATGACCCTGGATATGTGCTTTTGGCACAATAAGTGGAACTAGCCTGTAACAGCTTCTTGTTTAGTCCTCCTCGACATAACATACACTTTAATAATGTTATAAATTAAGAAGCTGTTGGCATTTCGCATTGAACATAGATGAACACTAATGTACGTGTTTGTCCAACTTTTAATCAATTGAGATTTTCTCACAGATAATTGATCTTTTCTTTCGCATCCATGCATCCCATCCCATCCCTCCCATCCCTCCCATCCCATCCCATCACATGCATCAATCTCATCCCAATAGCAATATACGTGCAGCAAGATCGTCGCATTGTATCTATCCATCCATTTATATTTAAGAACACAGACGGTTGGCATAGTAATTATAATATTTTATATCATATGTGCATGCAGCAAGATTGTCTCATTGTAGCTATTTTAAAACGTTGATATTTTTTTTTTCCTGTCATATCATCAAAATTTAGTATAACATTTTCAAACGATTACATTATTTGCAGATTCTCTCATCCTTAGTTGTAACTTTGAAGAAAATCTGTGTAATTTTGAAAAACAGCCAGCACAACAAACAAATGAAGAGTGGGACAGAATTCGTGCTCTAAGTGGTGAATTTGGACGGCCATCAATTGATCACACACAGAAACGTATGTTAGACTTTATATTGATATTATTATTAACACATGTTTAACAACTTTAAGTCAGCTCATGGAAAGCACGTGATAGAAAGAAAATGTGTATCTTACTTAATTATGGGTAGCGCACGAAGCAACTGAATTCTTAAAATATATACAATGATAACTGCATCCATATGGTTAAAAGATAGCCCTTTTTAAGAAATTTGTTTTCTTTAATTGTTGATCGATATGTCGCAACTTCGATTTTTTTTCTATATGCAGTCTATAAATAAAACTGCGTCGAGCCAAGTGAGACTACATCTAAAACATTAGAAGCTTGCATTTACTAATTGTCAGTAATTATTTATTACACGAAAACAACGGCTCTGGACGAATGCACATTTTGTAATTGGGAGACACAACAGTCATACATAATTGGATATATACAAATAAGAAGATGTGGTATGATTGCCAATGAGCCAACTCTCCACAAGAGACCAAAATGACACAGAAATTAACAATTATAGGTCACCGTACGGCCTTCAACAATGAGAAAAATCCACACCTCATAGTCAGCTATAAAAGGCTCCGAAATGACAAATGTAAAATAATTAAAACTAGAAAACTAAGAGCCTAATAAACGTACAAAATAATGAACAAAAACAAATATGATACAGAGAAACAAACGACAACCACTCATTTCAGGCTCCTGACTTTCGGACAGGCACATATAGAATGTGATAGGGTTACACTATTAGGGATATGTCTTACGTATAAGTACCAAGAACGAATATTTGTGTCGTCAAAGAATTATGACGTTAAATTAAGAAAGTTTATTAAACCTACTGACATTTGAACTAAAGGTTCAGGAACCAGAATTGCTCAATTGCAAACAGAATGCACTACTGAAAGCATTAGCAGCAATGAAAGACATCTCACAACACTATATATGAATATTTACTAATATTAGATTGTAAACCAGGTTGACTCGGGGAACATTTTGTCGCCCGTAGTATTGCGGATTTGGTAATATAATCCGTCCGTCCGTTCGAAACATCGCACACTTTCATCTGTACATTGTGTAGAGTCAAGTCAATATATTTTATTATAAGCCTTTCGTTACATTAATTATAGTGGTGTAGCATCGTGCTATCTTAGCTGAACATTTATTAATAACAAGTCAGCATCACAATTTTAGCTCTTCGTTTTATTTTTATCATAGCAATCAGAGTGGATGACTTGACATTATCCAGCTGCAAGCTTAAGTTAACATCATGCAATACCAAAGTAACGATTAATAAGCATATGCATATCATAACAACAGCGTGACTTATTACTGTACTATAACAACTACAGCATTTGCAATTGCAAGTCAACATAACACAGATTCATTGTTCGTGCATATTTGCGGCCATTCGTTTTGGTTTTAAGAATTCGTAAACGAAAATAAAAACGAAAGTGTTTTAGTGTTTCGTTTATGATATCTAAAAATATAAATAACAAGTCAGCATCACAATACATACCATAGCTTGTAATAGTAGATATGCTAATGTGAGAACAACCTGTACAGTCTCAATAATATCATTTTAGTAGTTCAAGCAGCGCCTTTTCCTGACAATTCAGCAAATTCGTTCCTTTAGTATACGCATTGTTAATTGGTCCTATACATTTATGTGATATACACAAACACAGTCATGTTAGCGTCTCGGTATTAAATTTCATGCATGACTCACCCGCATTCATATTAATGTCTCAATTATTCTTTTATTTCAAATCACCGAAATCCACTGCCAGTTTTTTGTTTGGTTCGTATTGCTCATTTTAAAGGTGTCAGACCATCAATTCAAAATCCTATCTATTCAACCAAATTTTGCTATTTTCACAGCTTTCTAAATATTTTACCTAAAGTTTAACTTCATAGAAACCACGTATATCTTGAATTGTACATGTATCACCTTTCTACATGCCAATTTTCAACCCATGTTTAAAGTCTTGTAACGACGAACTACCGTTCTGAAGCCAAGATCTATAAAAATAACCCCTGGTTTACTGGAAATCTTAAATAAGTCTACTATGGAGCGCATTACTCCTGATTTTTAATGTAAACTCATAGACAAGTAAATTTTGACTCAAAATGGTCTAAATATATTTCTCTTTACCAAAAGTTTCATTTCTGCAAATTTGTTTGTTAGTTTAAGTAAACAATGATATCAAAAGCACATTTTGTCAGGAAGGGCTACTTTTATATATGTTCTAAATTGGAGTGGGTGAATTGGTGGTCTGACACCTAAAGCTTATCTGAACATATCTATCTGGGCCTAATGCATTGATGCATGACGGAGGGAGCATATATTGCTTAAATTGTATGCTCGTTGAATACACATATTTTGTTGAAATATATTTTATTTTAGAATGAATCCGATCTGATATTTTTAAACCTTTACATATTTTGTTTATAAAAGTTGAAGATTTTATTAAAACAACCGTTTTAGGAAAGAATTAATCAGTTGCTTGTAATCCCCAATCATTATTTGGGTTATTTCACTTGACCTATATGTTTAGTTTTTCAATGGGTGATTTTTAACTGCTTAATCAAAAGTAAAATTTAAAATATGAGAATGTATACAAATAAATATGACAAAGACACCAACAAAAACGTCATGTAGTTAAACTAGACACTAAAATCCTAATAGAGCACACCTTCTAAAATACAACCTATATACAGAAGTTGCCCATCAATAAATTTCTATCATAAATACAAAACAGTTTGTTTAGTTGTCTAATACAGACTTCCAATAAAATGACATACGTATGTAACTCGACGTACGGACCGAATGGGACAGGTAGTCAAGCACAAGTTTAAACGAAGTATTCCATGACAACAAAACCATACACTTGAATTTTCGTCAATATCAAATAATTTGTAGGTGATTAGAAATGATAAAAATCATGTATTTTAATCATCACATGATTCTCAAAATTTCCGCCTAAATTTTCATTGTCATAAGATCACGTAGATACGCGTTTTCCTTTATCTTCATACGATTGTTTTATTTATATTTTATGGTCTTGATTATGACAGGATTTTTTCAATATAATTTGCAAATGATCGTTCCATGAATGTGTACATTTAAAGAAACGTACAGGAATCTTATAAATGAAAGAAATTGTATTTTTCTGAACCATTACACAAAACCGTTTTTTTTGTTTACAAAGATACAGACCTTGTACCTTCTTCAAGTTTTAAAGTATTATAACTCGCAGTCAAAGTAGCCGACCCTCTCATTTTGAAAAAAATTGAAACCTAAAAGTATTATTAAAAAATCATAATCTTAAAGAAACAATCATGAAAAACAACTTTAATAAATTGCATTTACATCCGTTTTCTAGTAGATACGCGAAAGACCAAAGCCAGAGTTAACAAAAAAAAAAAAAAAAAAAAAAGACGTCATGAGGTAACTAATATGAGGTAGGTGTTACCAGTGAGAGAGGACGAAGTCCGTATAAATCATTATTTTATTATCGATTTTTGGAAAATTTGAACTACAAAAACATACTAAAGCCATCAATTACTTAGTTAAAAAATTACATTTTAAAATTATGATGTAACGGAAAGCCTATATTTGTTAACAGTATTACTCCCTTTATAATGGTCTGTTGTAAAATTAGTATATTACAGTATAATTACTGCTTATATAAATTATTGATACAAATGACTGCTATACAGGTCAAACTATGTAGGTTATTAATTGTGCACATTTCATTGAATATATTCACTCATTTTGTTAGATTTGCAACTTATTATTTAGTTATGTAGTGTTCCTATTCATCTGGCTAAAGATTTGAGATGAAAATTTGGACTGGGCTTTAACCATGAAGCCACTTGGTCTTTTCAAACCTGTCTGTTTCTATATATACAGAAAAAATAATTAATGATTTTGGTTTGCAAGTTTGGCTTTACCTGTATAAAACTTATTTCAAACAGAATAGCACACCCTTATTTTTACGGTGATGTTGTTCACCGAGCTCGGAAATTTAGATACGATCCGGGTAAACTGATAAACCGTTTAGATAAACTTATTCTAAAGGTTACCAAATCAACACTGTAATTAGATCTTTGGATATTGTATTTATTGGTATGAATATTGATGTCGATACTTATATGTTGGCATTGCATAAAGTCATGTTTTCTATGACTATAAATGACGTCTTTACACTAAATTCATTGGATGCTTGATGTGTACTGATTGCTATTTTAGTCTTCGATACATGATTTTATTAGCTGTTATTGGCTTTGAACTAGTTGTCAGTAACTGCGAGTACTTTACTTTACTTTGTGTCTTATTTTGTTTTTAGGGACGTATAAGTACCCTGCAACGTCTGGTTTGTGGTTTTGTTAGATGTTTTTTCTGCTTTGTATCGATCTGTTAAGTTAAGCCCTTTTCAACTGATTTTTATAATTTGTTCTTATGTTGTACTGTTACACCACTGTCCCAGGTTTGGGGAGGGTAGCGGCTTCAAACTTGTTTAACCCAGCCACATTATATATGTACCTATCCCAAGTCAGGGGCCTGTAGTTCAGTGGTTGTCATTGGTTCATGTCTGTCATATTTGTTTTCGCAGATTGTTTTCTTATACATTTGGCTGTTAGTTTTCTCAGTTGAATTATTTCATATTTTTCATGTCGGGGCCTTATATAGCCTACTGTACGGTATGGGTTTTCTCATTGTTGAAGGCCGTACGGTTGCCTATAGTTGCTTACATCCACTCCATTTGAACTGTGGTGGATAGTTGTCCTATTGGCAAGCATACCACATCTCCTTATTTTTAAATGAAAACTGGCTAGGTTTAAGTTCTGCAAGCCAAATATGAAGGAACAGAGACTCGGGTTCTTGGTTCAAACTCTTTATGTAGATATGGGTAGCTAGTTGAATAAAATATGTCCAAAATGACACAGAAAACACAAAACGTAAAACCCTCCTGTAAAATGATCTTAAAATTACAAAAGAATAATTTAAAAACAGTCCGTTACCTTTGAGATAAGCTACATCATTGGCTTCAACAAGGGCTCAAAATAAAAAAAAACTTACCAAATTGCAAAACAAAACAATTACATGAAAAGGTAACGAAAATACGGAAACGTTTACGACGTTTGTTTTGTTGTTAGGGATTTTAGTTAGAACGTCATTTTTAATGTTAATAAAAAAAACGCTAAAATTTTCACATTATATAATTATTTAGATAAAATGTAATATTTTATACCTTGAAACGACACGGAAACAAAGTCGGTTTATTAATCTTTGTGTATCAGATTCCATATCCGATACAAATATTTCCCAGAAAACACATTTTGTTTGCTTTAAAATTGTTTGTTGAATAAGCTTTTAACTCTTTTTAAATGTTTAACTGCAAATATTCTTTCCGCAATAAAAAAAAAAAAAAAAAAATGCGGAAACCATATGATGTTTCTTCCCATATTATGCGCAAAGTCCTGTGACAAACGAAACCGGAAGAGGTAAACAGAAAACGAAATCTGCATAAATGCGGAAAGTAGAACAAAAATTGAACAATTTTGGATTCATTAGTATATTGATTTTTTTATAGATTTTCTACTGTAAATTAGGACTTCATCCTCATATAAGTCCTCAAAGGATGAACAAGTGACCATATTATATACATGTAGTAAGCTCTCAATTAAACGACAAGTTATTAATAAACATATATTTCACTACATTTTTAATTCAGAATCGCGCACTCCCTTTAATTGTGGGGATGTCTTTGGCTGGTGTTTGTCTTATTTGTTTTTCGTTTATTGTGGAGATATAATTTAGACCGTTTGTTTTTTTTTTCGTTTGAATTGTTTCACATTTTGTTTATCATGTCGGACCCTGTTATAGCTGACTTTAAGGTCTGTGTTTTCTTCGTAGTTGAAGGTCTACTTGCATTCGGTTGGCTAGTTATCTCATTGGCAATCATACCAAAATTCTGCATTCCATATTCATTAGTAGGGATGTGCTACTTTAACAATAACTGCGACAACAGTCATGAGGAAGAACGACTGAAATCGACACAACACAAGACTAACGGTCACTATCACGAATTGGGTGACCGAAAAGATGTGTCTATGTCTCATCCCACCAGCGACATGTTTTCTCAGTCTTAGATCGTTTGATAGCAGATAAGTAATCTAATCTGTATTTTAATAATTTTTCCTATTCCTATTTTGACATTTTACTGATTGAAGTTTGATTCGAGTTTTTACCTTGATTTCGCTCTTAATTTATTTATCAGATTCGAATATTGGTACACTAATGTTATTTTAATTCATTTCATAATAATTTAATTTTGGATATAACACGTCTTCTGATTGGCTGAAAGTATTTTGTCCATTAGCTCATAGACATTTTGTCATGTGACCGTGACGTCATCAACGTTTTTTCATGATTTTCTCCTTAAAATGGAATTTAGAATTAAATTATAAGGAATGACTGTAATATTTTCGAGAAAACCTAAAAAATGTGGTGCACACTTTTAAATAACCCGCTACGCAGGTTATTCAGTGTGCACCACATTTTGATGTTATTTCTTCATAGACAGAAAATATTCAATCATTCCTTAATTCAATGTTACTCAACACCTCGTCTTTTGGTCATGCACAAAATGTTAAATTACACAAGCTCTGGTATGTAACTGATAAAAACTCCATGAATATCATTTTTCTGACCTTGAGGTCAAAGGTCAAAGTCGCATGACGGTCATGTTGATATGTATGCGACACACAGTATCATCATTGCATATTTCTTGCCAAATACCATACAGCAAATAAATGTTCAGGGCAGGGTTGTATGAGAACATTAACAAAAGATCAAAACATTTATATGAGTATATTGATTGTTGATGTTTAACGCCATTTTCAGCCCGCTTTGTTGGAGGAAGCCCGGCCAGAACCACTGGTCTTCGGCAGGAAGACTGGCAATCCTAGTACCTTCAAATCAGAACGCATCCGCTATATGGAGGATCAAACCTACTCCCTTTATTAATTACTAGTTAAGTAACAACGCTGTTCAGGATTTTATTACAAATTGGAGTACTATAAAAATCACTTATATTACTTATATCAAAGTGCTAAACATATCTTCATTATAGTCATCGGTGTTGATTACTTTATTATATTCATAAAATGTGTCTACAAGTGTATCTATATGATATGGATTTCTTTTCGCCTTATAGCAAACTAATGTCAAGCTTTTCATAATGCTCGTTTTACCGATCTATAGATGGATACCTAAGCTCAATTGAACACTTCTAAGAGAAAGCTTTGTAACAACTATTCAAACCGTTGCCGTTCTTTTTGATAGTATATTCAAGGAGTCTCTAATTGCATTTGATCGGAATTTTGTGTTATTATTTCTGACTAAGTGAAAAGTCTAATGCTAAAAGGTAGACGATTTCAGTATTTTTCAATGAATTACCAATGTCTTGCCATATCCAGTAACGGTTTATCTGGGCGCCAATTTTACAAAATCCAATCTTTCCTTTGCGCTACAAGGTTATATTTCATTTGCGCCAAAAATAAAAACTACATTTGCGCCATTTTACAGGTAACATATAACGGAAAGTTTAAAATATTTATTGCTACATCGTGAAAAAGATTTTTTAGAGTATTCCCCTAGGTAACTAAGTAAGTTCATACTTATTTCTAATATAAAACTGAGTCAATCAGTTTGAAATTATAAAGTGTTCACATATTTGAGTTGTCAAGATGGACATTGTTAGTTTTCTCAGAATTGGATTGTTTCATATTTTTCATATCGGGCCGTGTATAGCCGATTTTACGGTATAGCTTTTTCTCTTTTTGCATTCCCTACAGTTGCCTGTAATTGCTTTCATCCACTTCATTTGAACTTTGGTGGATAGTTGTCTCATTGGCAATCATACCACATCTCCTTATTTTTATATAGAGGAAATAAGTCTAAAAAGAGGATGTGGTATGATTGCCAATGAGATAACTCTTCACAAGAGACCAAATGACACAGAAATTAACAACTATAGGTCATGGTACGGCTTTCAACAATGAGCAAAGCCCATACTGCATAGTCAGCTATAAAAGGCCCCGAAATGACAAATGTAAAGCAATTCAAACGAGAAAACTAACGGCCTAATTTATGTAAAAAATAATGAACGAAAAACAAATATGTAACATAGCAACAAACGACTCTATATTTTTATGACCACACATATACATGTAGGTTATCCAGTGTACATTAGTACATCCGAGTAGTTGCTGACAAGTCTTGTGTCAGAACAAACGTTTTATTCCAGTTTATCATGCTTTCTTTAAGGTTTTATGATCTCGTTAATTTATAACAGAACTGTGTTTTAACATTTGTATGAAAAGTCTCTTATTAAGAACGAATCAGTGAATAGTGCTTTCATTATGGTAACGAAAACTGATATCGGAGGAATATGTTTTATCGTGCAATCAAAACTGTGTTTTAAAGTTATTATTAAAGTCTCTTTGAATAACACTATGTTTTATACTATTTACCTGTATTTACCTGTAGTATTGGCGTAGATGAAATGTTTTATTTTGGCGCAAATGAAATGCCAATTGACGCAAAAGCAAAGCACCGGTTTATCTGTTTATGTGTCACAACCTCAAAATTTACACTATCGAAAATACCGTTAACATGTTGTAATACTTGACCCAAATCATTCCTGAGCTACCGTTAAATTTTAGTTCTAGTTTTAACAAAGTTTAATGACAGTGTATAGTAGCTTTCGAAAATTTAAGGACTACGACGGAGATTTATACAAATGGAATCTAAAGTTGATAAAAACTATAAACTGCAAATATGAAATTTCAAAATAGTTGATGCTAGTTTTTGTTTTGAAGAAACAGAATAGTCGTCTGATTTGGTAATTTACCCATTGTGCCCTATTTCCAATTGTGACATTTTGACTTAGAGGAGATTTGCATATGCCGGATGATGCACTCATACATGTAGCAGGAGACTTTTCTCTGTCGACGCACTCGGTCTGTTTCCTTTTGTAGTTTAAGCGACTCCTCAGTTTTTTGTTTATTTTACCTTAATTTGTATTTTGTAAATGAATTTATGAAATTGAAATATCGGGAACTACTGCCTCAAATTTGTAAGATATGTTTTATTCGAACTGGAACAATAAAAGTTGTAAGTAACAAGAATACAAAATACACATTCACACTGATGATCAAACAAAAACTATCTTTGAAAGTACAATTAAAGAAAAGAAAGATCCCTGTCTCAACAATTTTGAAATGGGCCTCAAGACCAATATTATTTGTGTAATATGGTTGTCAGAAAACAATTATAACGTTTTAAAATATTTTGAAAAATCGTGCAATCATAAAATGCCGTTTTCAAAACATTGGTTCCATGTATGACAATTAATAAAACATGTATTTTGCATTGTTTTTTAATTTTAGCAAAACAACTTAGTTCAATAGTTGTATATAGAACATGTAGAATTATTTCATGATTTTTATATCAAAGTATCAATCACACCACACTGAAATACCCTCTGATAAAATAAGTCCTCATCGGACCTTTTAGGCAGTAAAAACCAATGTTTCTACAACATAGTTCTATAAAATAGTACATCTAAATGAGTTGGTAAAACAAACTTGACAAAATATTTTTAAATTTTGATTTCATTTTTAAAGAAAGTGATTTTCAAATGTGAAAAATTCGATGCATCACGAAATACAAATAGAAAGATGACAATGATTATTTATATGCAATATCGTGATTTGAAATAAATAAATTTGAAGTCACAAAAATCAGGTGATATATCACAACCCCGTTCAAGACATCTTGTGTTGTTCTGATAGAGATACAATAATTGGACGTTTAAGAAATTTCTCTGACCGAGTTGTATTTTAGTTGAACCATTAATTTTGCAAAATAGAAAAATTGTGTACATATAGATAGCTATTTGAGGTTTATTTTGGGTGATTAACATGTTCTTTCGTTTTCAGGCGGATTCTACATTTACACAACCTCAAAAAATCAGAGACCTTATCCCCGTCGTGTTATTATCATTACACTTGACAAAGATTTAGAAGTTAGATGTCTGTCGCTTTGGTACTATAAGTATGGTCTTACACCGGGTCATCTTAACATATACACATTGGTGAATGAGACGGAGGAGATTCTGTATTCAATAATCAACACACGAACACAATTGTGGAGTCAGTTTCAAGCAAATGTCTATAACGCTAAACAGATAATCTTAGAGTACAATCATACCGAAACGGATCAAGGTGGAATTGCGTTGGATGATATATACATATCGTCTATCATTTGTGAAGGTATTTTATAATTTAATGGAATGTAGGAATATTGATAAACGTCAATGAAATGAAACCTTACAATACAATAATAGCAAATACTCATCGTATTTGATACCTCTGGTTGATTATCGTTATCATTATTATGCAAAGTACATGAAGTTCATATAGAAATCACGAATCGGCAACTTGTATTTAGAAGTAAACTAAAATGTAAAAAAATTAGCAATGTTTCGCTGAATGAATATAACATTAACGACATGTATTTTCTTTTGTACTATTTTAACAATTTTATCCGAAAGTATAACAAAACAAATTCTATGAACAATATCAGCACTGACTCTTTTACTTTGTGTGGAAAGAACTTAACGTTTGTGGTGGGTTTTTTTACTAGTTTTTTTGTTTTGTTGGAATTCAACTGATCTAGTGGTGCTCATACATCAGATAAGTGTGCTCGATTCAATCTTTTGGAGGTTTTCAGGTGTCTACTGGAAGTGACAATGGTTGGGATGGTGGTGATAGTGGTTCTACTGGATGAAGGCTAGTGCTGTCAGAATAGGCGAACTAAATTTTTTTTGTATTGTAAGTAAAGGATAAATAGTGTGGTGACAGCCTAATTAGTGCATGAATCAACAGAACTCCTTTAATTTTTTTTCTAAAGGCTGCATCCATAATTCCTTTTCGGACACGAGACTGATGGCAAAAAAAGGAATTTATTTCCGTCTATGTGCCTGATAACGTCATTATACAACTGACAAGCACGCGTTATTTCTTGCTTAGTTACCTAATTAATACAGTTAATACTAATAGTTGTTTGAATGATATAATTGTCTGTGAATTTGTTACTGAATTCGTCGGGATATTTGTTGCCGTTTTGCCCTTATACATATTACAATATGTTTTCGAATATAAGTGTCACCATTGGCTTGGGCTCATGACGATGGATAAGGCCATGGTCAATTAGTTTAATCTAATTGGTCTAAACAGATGTTCGAAACACCTAATGATCTATGGTGTAGGGGTGCTGGGATAGGATATGACAACGGTTTATTGAAATACTAGGGCCCTTTATACATATTACAGTATTTCTTCGAATAAAATGTCACCATTGGCTTGGGCTACTGACGATTGACATGGCCATGGTCAATTTCTTTAATCTAATTGGTCTAAATAGATGCTCGAAACACCTGGTGATCTATGGTGTTGGGTGCTGAGATATGTTTATTGAAATATTTCAGCAGTATGTGAAGATTGTCCAGCATCTGTATTCATCAGTGCAAAGTTTTATTGGTTTCGACATTTGACAAAGCGTTTGCTCTGGTAGATGTCATTACCGACTTTGACTTGCAGACGAGTAGGGTGTGAGGAGTTGCCCCGTTTTAAAGGTCTAACTGTGCCGCTAAAGAGGCGCTATTCCCATGATTAGGGATGCTTAGAGCCTTGAAGAGATGACACATACTCAACACCGAGTTGAATGCCACGAGTTATATGAGCCTGTAAGAGGATGCTTTGTTTTCAATGTAAACAACTAATCAGCATATAAATATATTTTGAAATTGCAAAGTCTCATTTGGTAAGGAATGATGTATCTTTTATACATTTCAAAACAATGATAACGCAGGATAGATTTATATTTATTCATAAAGAATATGATAAAAGATCAAATATACCAGGCTTATAATTCTGTAGACTAGTCGCTCCTTTCGTCTACAAAAGATTCATTAGTGACGCTCGAATAAAAAAGTTATAATAGAAGTTGAGTGCAACGATATTGTGTAAATCGTATATATTTAATATTACAATATTATTAGAGAATAAAACAAAAGGGTACCCTAGCCCATTGCAGAATCTACGAATTGATGAAGGAAACCCCAAAATAATTTTGATAAAAACATAGAAGCACAATCATGGTATTATATGGTAAAGATTTTGAACATTTTGCTCCGTGTTGAAGGCCTCGCTTTGACTTTGATACGAAGAATAGCTGAGTTTATGACTACTTTTATTGCTGTACATCTATAAATAATGGATATATTGGTCATATAAGTGGATATAGTTAAAACCGAGGAAATAAGATCATGTACAAATATAATTATTTGAATAAATTTGTTATTGGTTCTGTAAATATAACAACTTCATCACGACTGTATGAATTTGAGAGGTAGAGCAACAAAAATGAAACCAGCTTACTGTTCGGTGTGAACCTAGGCTCCGTGTTGAAGACCGTACTTTGACCTATAATGGTTTACATTTATAAATTTTGACTTGGATGGAGAGTTGTCTCATTGGCACTCATACCACATCTTCTTATATCTAATTATAGCTTCAAACTATTGTAACTACATTTGTATTTCCATAAACCTCAACGGACCAATAATTGATAGCATTAAACATGTGAAAGGAAAGAAGACAGATTAATTTCCTGAAAGATTATAATGTTATTATGGTATGAATATTATCAAATAATGTTTTGTTATTGAAAATAGTACGATCAAGATATGTAAAAATCTATTATCTTAGGTTGTTTATCTAGTAGCTACTTTCATTTAAATCTTGTTTTCTGGTTGAATTTGATAAAATTCCTGTTTGAATACCGTTGAGGTAGATCGGGTGTCCTCCCCGTCTTGAAGTGTAAAATAGCAGAACCCAATCGGTCTAGAAGGTTAATGAAATGTGCACATTTTGAGAGAGGACCGTGACCGACGGCGTGCATATAGCTGAGTCTACAAACGTAACGTCTTCGAAGTACTTAAATCATTTATGACGTCGACATTTTTCCTCAGAAAACAAACGCGTAACAAAAACACTGGACACTTAGTTTATCACATAACTTTAAACATGAACGTGTAACATATTTATTTTTTTTTCGAACAACAAAGTGCAGCAAATACACATTCCGGAAATATAAATAAATATATGCTAAGAGCAGTCTAACGGAAATTATAAGCGACTAAATGTCGTAGACCCTATTCAGAAAATAGCGTTAAAACGTCATTTCTTTAAATTGTAACATAATAGCTGGACATTTAAAATTTTCAGGTGTTCAGCCTGGACTATCGAATCATTCATATTTTGCAGATTTTTTTTAAACCTCTTGTTATGCACATATGGGATATCAAGTTGTTTCGAAATTTAAAAAAAAAGCAATTACATGTTTTTCTTATCGATTCTTACATTTTCGAATATTAATCTTTCCAAATTACTACTTCTTACACATAACGAACTACATTCAAAACTCATCTTCCATGGCCGTTTTTTAATTTTGTTGCATTAAATGTCGTCTGACGTCATAGTCCGAATCCGAAAAATTCCATTATAAGAAAATGCGGGAAAATATGTTGAATTTGTATAAATTTTAGGTCAAAAACTCTATTTTATGCTTATTCAATGTTACAAGTTTCACCTATTTTTGCCGTTTTCTCTATGGTCGTTTCATACTTTATAGATTTAATTTTGGTAACCTTACTAGTAATGTGGATTTTAATGGCTAGCATTCAATATTTTATCATAAAAAAACTTCCTATTCAAAAGACATTTTAAACACGGTTGTATAAAACTACTTTTAAAAGCGCATTTTACAGTTGCCGTCAACTTTGTGTAGTTCGTTTGGAATACTGTTTATTTAAATGAAATCACTTATGTGTTTTATCATATTTTTACGACTGCTTTTACAAATATTTATATGGAACTTATTAAATGTCGATTATAATTTTGACTCGCTATCTTAAGTAGAACAAAAATCACCAATGTGTCATCAGCATACTTAAGTATTTTCCCCGAATTATACAATACTTGACTAAAAGATAAAAATTCAAATTGGAAAATGTTCATACCTTTACATCTAAACAAGTAGAGCAACACATTACATCACAATTAACCTTGATTGTGTCAATAAACGTCTATGAAGGTTCAAACTCTGCCACCACTCACTAGATACCAACTATAATCATAACAAAATTGAGTTTTGAAATATTTCTTTGTTCTAAGGTGTTCAAAATTTTTTTATTCAGTAACTCATTAAGGTTGAAATCCAACCATTTTTGTGAATTCTATCACAAATGAGCAGTTAATCAGAGCTATGCATGAAAGAGATACATTCCTAAATTTGAAATAATGTACACAATTTTAAATCAGAAAATCTCAATAAAGAATATCAAGCTACAAATGTATGTTGTCATGACTTAAGTCAAGTATTTTCATTAAGTTCAATTCTCAGATTTTCTTCTTTTCGAGGAGAAATAAAGCAATTAGAATTCGACTAAACATGCTAAAACTTCAAATTATATTAAAGAACATCTAAAAGTATATTTTATTTGTATCTTTATTAAGTAATAATGAATGCCCGTGTATATTCACATGCATTCTGTGTCATGCGATATATGATTGAAGCTGAAAGTATCAAATGCATATAATACAATACTATAAGTTCCTGTAATATACATGATATATACGAGACATAAATGTTATTTTAACAGTTTATATCAACATGAATACCAGATATGAATTATGCTCTATATTAAGAGATTGTAGGGTTTCTGAATTTAAAAATTAGTATCCTTTGATTTCATCAAAGATCAGTTTAATGAAAGAAAACAAGAATATATAAGTTCTTAAACATGTAAGCCAAATTTTGTTTTATCAATTAACACTGGACACTTTTAATTTGCAAAACACTCATTTGCAAATCCGCCGCCGCCTCAAATAAGAGCTACAGTGTCATGTATATAACCAAAATGTGCGGAATTACATGGGATTCAATAATTTCATTGGTTTTCTACTGTTACTATTATATTTATTTTGCTATTTGATTTATAAAAACATGGGATTTTCAATATCCCATGGGACAGGGCAAAATCCCATGGGATTGACCATTATCCCATGGGATTTTGGTTAAATCCCATGGGATTTTTGGTCCCATGGGATAATTGTAGTCCCATGGGATATTTGTTGTCCCATGGGACAAAAAATCCCATGGGACTATAATTATCCCATGGGATTTTTATATCCCATGGGACAAAATAAAATCCTATGGGATTCAAATTATAAATATATAGATATAAATATACAGTAATGTGTATGTTACAATGAATGCTGTTTGGTAGTAAAAGTTTTAATGTATACGAGTTTTTATATTTTTATATATATATATACATGTATATATATATATTTTTTCATTTTGTCACAAACATGTTTTTATTTGTTTATATGACAATAAAGATTATTCTTATTTTGCAATTTGGAATGCATAATAATATTTATGGTCAAAGAGTAAAGTCCTTTCACTGAAACAAAATGATGACATGTCTATATAAATGAAAAAATATTGTTTTGAAATCTTTGTCTTGTTTATTTTATTATGAAAAATAGAACTGAAAAAAAATATTTCATATTCTGACTGACAAGTTTACTCTTTTCATGAGGTAAGGTTTTCTTTGTTATAGTTTCATTGCAATACATGAATATGCAAACAATTTGAATTATATACCTTTGTGGTGTACATAATATTAAGCTTATATTTGCAAATTTATAATATAAACACTTTTTCTGTTAAAGTTTTAGTTTCCTTTTTTCACTGCTTGCTATGTACAATTATTCAGTCCACTATATAAGAGTCAAGTCAATAAATTATTTCATCCACTAGAATATTCCTGCAATTCTTAGACAACACATTTTTTCAATCTGTTCTTCAAAGATCTTCCTCCGTACATCTTTATTGGTTGGAGCGATTCAAATAAGAAGACAAAGCAAGTTTATTTGGACAACAACATACTAAATATTTTTTTCATTCGTTCCTTCTTTCAATTGATAATTACATTGTTGCATTTACATGATCAAGTTCTTGTGCATCTATGATCGTGATGATATGACTCCTTTTTGTTTAAAGTCATTATGTTGAAATTTCCTCTTTCTAATAAATGTAGGAAAAAACATGTTCCATTTCAAATTAATAAAAAGTCGCACTATGGAGAAAATATCAACTTTAAGTTTTCTGTTCAGTATTGATCTGTTGAATGATGACCATGAAAACTGAGATGTCTGACCTACAAATACACAAAACTCAAAAATTATCAGTGAAGAGAAATACAGCAATAAAATGGCTATTTTATCATGTTTATGAACATTTTGATAAACTTTCATTTGAATATTCATTGTTAGTACTCTTATTTCAGTGCTTTGTGTCTATGATTTACATATTACCAGTTGTTGTTTGGTTCCTTGTTGCAGTCTTTTGAGTTAAGCCCATTTTAACAAATGTTTACAATTTGTTCAAATGTTGTGCTGTTATTAAAACCACTGTCGGGTATAGGATTTGCTCATTGTCAAAGGCTATACAGTGAACTATTTTTGTTAAATTAAGGGGGCTCGCAGGTCTAAATCAAATTTTTTTCTTAATATAGGATTTTCGCTATATTTTTCTATAAATGAACTTTATCTTATACCTAATAGAAAAATAAAATTAAAAAAAACAGGTCACCGTTCATTTACGCTCACAATCTGCCTTCGAAAGAAGCATACATTTTTGTAAAGGTACTTTTTTTCTGTTGAACTAATAGGACAAATAGAGGTAATATCGAAATAAAAAAGAACTAAATTACAGAAATCGCTTAAATTTTACAATAGTTTAGTTTAAGTACAGCTTATTTGAAAATGATAATAAAAAATATAGGTCACCGATGAGTTAAAAAAGATATTACAATTCTAATGTCAAAAAATGGCATTTTGCACTAAAGGGAGATAATTTGGAGCTTTTTCAATGATATATACATTTTAAAAGTCATCTGGGGCCAAAAGGAATAGATGGTTTTGAATGATTTTTGTACCATATGATAAAGTAACAACAATAAAGTTATAAATAAAATTAGTTATGAAAATTTTTTTTTTAATATTTTCTGAAATTTTATACCCTCAAGCCTCCTTAAACACATGTTAAATGTCATTTGATCTCTATTGGAGAAAAGTCTCATTTGAAATCAGACTGCTTCTTATTTTTATATCAACCCAGCCATATTATGCCTGTCCAATATCAGGAGCTTGTACATAGTTCAGTGGTTGATGTTGGTTCATATCCGTTATTTTTGTTTTTCATAATTTTTTGTTTTTATAAATTAGTCTGGTATATTTGAAGTTTGAATTGATGTTTTGTTTCAAATGTTGTTAGTGTTGTCTTTTATAGATTACTATATCATGTATAGGGTATGGGTTTTCTCATTACTTACAGGTCATCATTGGCCTCTAATAAGTAATTACAATGCTTACATCCACTTAATTGAACTCTGATGGATAGTTTTCTCATTTATCATACCACATCTTATTTTAATAAATATTTAATCATTATTCAAGGGCAAAACTTTTATAACAGTGGACTTACCATTTAGGCTTTATTGACCTCTGTAAATCTATTTTTGTTGATAATTTCTTCTGTTTATAGTTTCCCTTTATCTTTAATGTTCTTGCCCTACACATAAAAGGGTAAACATTATCATTTAATGACAAAAGTAACTACTATTACATAATTAGTAGGCAACTGAAAATTTTGCCTCATTTGTATATAATGTCGACTTGCTCATCATTCTTGCTGTTTAATATTATCATTATTCTATGAAAATGAGGTCACAGTAAAATTAACCTTGGCAGACAGACATCTGTTTATTCTTATATGACACCTTGCAGTCATTCCGTACAACAACAAGTAGACCTATGCTTATAATATCTGATAAAATGACAAAACCAAGAAAACTTAGCATTGACCAAAGAACCATAAAATGCGGTCATGGTTATATGAATCTTCCAGACAGACATGCACACCTTACAATTGTTACATATCCACCAAATATAATCTACCTGTAACTTTAAGCATATGATAAACTGACAAAACAATGCAGTGTTTCATTGACCAATGAACCATGAAAATGAGGTCAAGGTCATATAGAATATGGCTGACAGATATGTGCATCTTACAATCATTCCATTCACTAAATAAAGGGGCCTTATTGCTTACAGTATCCGGAAAATAGACCAAACCTCAAAAACTAAACATTTTCATAGTTCCTTATACCCTGCCACATTCGTTATGTATGTGCCTGTTCCAAGTCAGGAGCCTATAATTCAGTGATTGTCGTTTGTTTATGTGTAACATATCTGTTTTTCCAAGTTTTGTACATAAATTAGGTCGTTAGTTTTCTCGTTTGAATTGTTTTACATTGTCATTTCTGGACCTTTTATAGCTGACTATGCAGCATTGGCTTTGTTCATTGTTGAAGGCTTTACAGTGACCTTGAGTTGTTAATTTCTGTTTCATTTGGTCTCTTGTGGAAAGTTGTCCAATCATATCCCATCTTTTTTTATATTGTCCAATGTACTATGAAAATAAAGTAAGATGAAGCTTCTCAGTCAGACATATGTACCTAGTTGACCTTTTGCTAATTTGAAAATAAGAAAATAGAAAAACTGGCCAAAAAACAAAAAGGTAACATCAAGCAATGAACCATAAAATGAGGTCAAGATTGAATAAAACATGTCAGACCAACATGTACATCCCTAAAATTTTCATACAACGAATATACTTGACATGTTGCATACAATATTAGAAAACCCGACCAAAACACAAAACTTAACAATAACCACTGAACCATGAAAATGAGGTCAAGGTCAGATGAAACTTGCCAGTTGGACATGCATACCTTACAATCATTCCATACAATAATTAAAAGTAAATATAGTAAACACATTGTTTATGGTATCTGAGATATGGACGTGACCACAAAAGCTTAACTTGTTCACTGATCCATGAAATAAGGTCAAACCAAGTGAAAACTGTCTGGCGAACATGAAGACTTTGCTAGGTATGCACATATCAAATATAGTTATCCTTAAATTTTTTAGTATTCTTGATTTCTCTTATAATGAGTAATAGGAATCCTATTACTCATTATAATCATGATAATAGAAATTAAGGATACTAAAACACCTTAACTTTTTTCAATGCAGTCACTTAGCCATAAAAGAGGTCATTCAAGGTCAATGAACATATGACAGACGAAAACTTCATAACATAAGGCATGTATATACAAAGTATGAATGGTCCAGGTCTTCTGCCTTCTTAATATTAGGCTTTAATTAAGAAGTAAGTTAACATTTTATCACTAGTATTTTGGGGTTCGTGAGGATAGAAAACCAGAAAAATTGACACAAATCCCTGTGGTACGACAATATGTGCCATAATATTAGTCCAAATGATAATGACGTCTTGCATGGCTATTTCAACTTTTTTATGGGACGCCGTCATGGTAAAAAAAAGCCTTGCAAGACGTCTTAATTGTTAGTATTACAAAAAGAAGTAACCTAATTCTTACTTGTTAGTTGTTAGGGGCTAGCAAAAAAGATTTATTTAAAGTCGGTTATACATACATGTATAACAATACAACATAAGCTCTGTAGAGCTTTTATCCGACATACATATATGACAAGCACAATACATAAAACATAAAGCTCATCACTGAGATGGTAGTCTCAGATAGAGGGAGACGGGGTCAACCAGACCCCTATTCAATCTGAATGTAGGACAGAAAGTCACAGGACAAAAAGTCACGGTCAAAAAGTCACAGACAAAAAGTCACAGGACAAAAAGTCACAATTAAATTTTGAGATTATTTTTCTTTGAACATGTTGACCAAGAAAACACTTTTTTTTGTATTTTTCTTGAAGTTTCATACATGAAGCAACTTTGAAATTGAAATGTATTCAATAAATATCAATAATGATCAAATAATTGTTATGAAAACAAAATGTCAAAGTGGCTTGGTACTTAAATGGCTTCAATTTGCCAATAAATATATCCTTTGCATGATTAAAACTAATACATTTTCATTTATCAAGGTTTATGAAATGTATGAGCAATTTCTTAAATTAAAATGAATATATGTAATAAAAAGAAAATATTTCAAGATCTTTTCATATATATTCAAACAATTGTCAACAAATTGTTTGTGACTTTTGTCCTGTGACTCTTGCAGTGGCGGATCCAGAGGGGTGGTTCCGGGGTTGGAACCCCCCCTTTTTTTGGACGATCAATGCATTTGAATGGGGACATATAGTTGGAACCCCCCTTTACAATGGGTTGAGAACCCCCCTTTTTAAAATGGATATTTTGTCCTATCAAATTTGTGACTTTCTGTCCTTTGACTTTTTGTCCTGTGACTTTCTGTCCTTTTACCTTCCATCTAAATCAGTGAACTGAATAATTGTTTTTTGCAGTAGTCCGGGTAGCGAGTCGATATCTGTTATTAATCATGCAAATTGAGAGTCAACACTTACACAATACCTTTTTAAAAACAAAGAATCACTGATGATAGGGGAGTGTAACCGATGAATTTATCCTGAATCAGATAAGATTTTCCAAGTAACGGAGAACCTCTTAATTGAGCACAGTCGCCTGAAGATTTGATAATAATGCTACTAAAAATATTTTATTTCCCCCATTTGTCGCTATTTTTTCGCTATAATTATTAAATCTCCAGGCGACTGTGCTTTGAGTGAATATAAATAATGACGAGGGCCTCACGAATAAATATAAATCTGAAATACTGGAACATCGATTAGCAGAGCTCGAGCAGCAGAGTAAACTTACACATAAATCTCGAAGTTATTTACGATTGAAACAGACTGTGCTCCTGAATAAAGCTGTTAAATACATTAATTTGTTTTTTTTACTGCTACAAGATATTTGAATCAAATGCTAATTACGCACCAGTTGCTGAGCAGAGAATCATTCTAAGTCAGAAACAGTCTATTACTAACTGTTAACAGTAAGAATAGAAAGTCCCTGTAAAAAGGCAGTCAAATCCTAACAGAACTATAACTTAATGATACATGTATATCAAGTTCCAGCACCTCACCCAGCACACTGAGTTAGCAAACTGGTGTGTGTCAGTCTTATAATATAAAACTGCGTAGGTTTGATTCAACGTTTGTTTGCATATTTTCTTAGGATCGTTGTAAAATTATATCTTAATCCTTCTCACTATACAAATCCTTGATCTTTGTTAAAATACGATTTTAAATTGTTCAATTCTTTCTATTTCTATTTCTAAAGTTTTAAATTTAAAGATAAAATGAATATTCCATTTTGATTTGAGGAAAATCTTTTTGAACTGTAATGACATGGTCAGTCAACTGATTTGTTGCAAAGCTGATTACAGGTAATTATAACATACAGTAATTTTCCATTACGACAGTACGTGTACCCTCGGGTGTGTATAACGTATAGTTTTCTAGAGAACATCCTGTCTACGCGTAATACAGATTGATGACATTACACAAAATTTCTTTTGTTAAATGTGCTTAGGTATCTGTGTCCATTCCCTATTTCAACACCACAAATTTAAAAAAAAATAAAAAAATCATTTATATGAAATAAAGAAGAATTGCGCATTGAGTAAACATAATTTCAAAATTGCATGAACCAACCCTTGAGAAAACGTATACATGTATGTAGATGTGTTTAAAAAGACCAATTCCCATTGGCTTTATTTCACACTAGGACCTAAGATAACTAGAACTAAGCAGTGGTTGATCCAGAAATTTTCATAAGTGGGGACCCATTGACTGCCTTAGAGGGGTCCTTCCAGTCATGCTTCAGTGATTCCCTATATAGTCTACCAATTTTTCCAAGATGGGGGCTGAGAAAACCTAAATCCGCCTCTGGAAGTCATTTGGTCTGATACACACATATATATATATACCTATTATGTACAAAATTAAGAACAGCTTCAAATATATGCATATAAAATAATGGTACGTCTAAAACCGTTCAGGATCTCCTGGGTGCCCGCCGGACATAAAAAGTCACTTAGGACATGTATATATAAGTTTTAGTGAGCGTTGAGGGTATACATTCGATTGATAATTTTTTATAATTTTGTAATTTTGTTTTGATAAAATCAGAGACATATAATACATGTATTGAGACATATAATACATGTATTATATGTCTCTGATAAAATCAAATGATTGGTGTGCCTTATATTAAACGCTAAGGTAACATTGATGTTGATTTTTAACATTAAAAATCAGCGTATTATTTAATATTACAAATTCATTTATTAATATTAAAAATCAGACTGAAAATTTAATGTTAAAAATGATTTTTAATATTAATACATGATTTTTAATATTAATACATGATTTTTAATATTAAATATTCATTTATTAATATTAAAAATGACAGTACTTTTAATATTAAAAATTCGATTTATTAATATTAAAATGATTTTGTAATATTAAAAATCATTTTAATATTACTGAATAGGAATAAATTCCACAACGGCTTGCCATACAAACCATCTTTATCTATCATTCTATCTATCTATCGGCATGCGCCGGTATTTGGGATACGTCACGGATGGCCGATGATCATATTCAATACCAATCATCATTTGAATTTGGTTAATTGATCTTTAATGATTAGGACTGGTTGGTGATGGCAGAGAATATGTCTCTGATGATGGTTATAAACACATAGAAGTAAACTTTTCCAAAAAAAGTTTCCTTGGAAAAATTATAAAATATATGAATATGCTAAATAATTTTTTCTTTCGTATGTAATAATTGAAGACGTTTAGAAATATAAAAAACCTTCACATAGCTGGAAAATTTTTCAATTCAAGTTATTTCATTTAAAAACGTTTAGAAATATAGATCTTATTCGATGTGGCCCGCTTGGAGATCAAAACCCCGTTTAATTAGGGTTTGTCTACTTTCGTCTATTTATATTGCCGAACATTCTATAATCAAGGATTTGTACAAGCCCTTGCTATCATATAATGAATCTCGTCGCCAATATCACCATAATTACATAAAGTACAGATACAATCTTCTCTAAATAGTTTGCCATCTAACAATTCCAAAAGAAATTTTGAGTCGAAACTGATGGAAGTACCAAATCTATAAAATAATCACTATTTTTTGTAGCAGTAGACGTCGAAAATTAAACTGTATATATTCTTTTTCAAAACTCCTGAAATAATTTAACATTATCTATAGACAGCTTACATATGCAAATCTTTTAGAAGTATGTGAGCGTATAGTAAAATTTGTTTTTACCCCCTTTTCCTTCTATAAAATTTAACTGTAAACGATTTTGTTTCTTAATTTGTGTTTGCTAATTAACTGGGGTTCATGCTGTCAAAAGTCAAAATGTCTCCTTGTGTAATAAGTTATTGATAAAAAATATTTGAAGCCGCCAGTAGAATAAATCATTTCCCGAACTAAAATACATTTATCTGTAAATAAAGACAATTCGCTTAAAACATTCTCTCATATATTTAAACAATTGTAAAATAATTAATTCAACGACTTTCTGTCTGTTTACTAATACTTTTCTTGTTCAGTTTTTTTTTATACCCATTGCTCTTCATATTATATTCGAATGATAAATACTGATCACAAATTTTCGGATGCTTTTATCCTATTTTCGTATCGAGCTAACATGTTAGCAGTTGAACGGAATTAAGTACTTTTTTTAGGAATTTACAACTTGAATTTTCAACAACAAAATTCTACACTTTTTTACCTTGATTTTTTTCTCTGTTTCGAAGCCGCCACCGGTGACCCCATAACATAGCCAACACCTCACATGGCGTATTCACGGCAAGTAAGTAATTTGGTGTTGAATGTCAGTAGATCAGGATTTGTTAATTGAATTTTACCTGTTAAAGGGCACTAGCTGTCAAATTCATGTTCATCGATTTTGATCAAATTCACATAACGTGTAGTGTTGAATTGTTTATTAAAATTTCACACACAATCTTGGCTGATATCAAGGAATTGTATATTTAAATACAATTCCTTGCTGATATGCATAAAACCATTATTTCATGAAACTGCATGGTCTGGGGGGGGCACCATGAAACCAAAATTAAAGATTTTTTTTATATATGCATATATGCGAGTGTGGGTGGTGGTGTTCGTCGTATGAGGGGGGGTAGGAGGTCGGGTCTTCATTTTATAATTTTTCATTATTTTGGGGTTCGTTTCTTTCTACTCTTTTATTTGTTGCCAATTGTCCTCTATTCTTTACAGTTCATCACAGCTTTAATCTGTTTTCTATATTTTGGGGCCCATTTTTTCTAGCCTTACCTTTTGACCATTTTCTCTAATCTGTAAAACCCGTTCATACCCTCATTCAGGGTAAACCATTCATACCCTAGTTCACGGTAACCTATTCATACCCTCATACATGGTAATTAAAACAAGAAAAATATAGGCCTACACATATTACTGTACTATAATAGAAAAACAAAGGATATGGGGTATCCATCCATGACACAAAATCAGCACATGCACAGCAAAAAACACACAATAAGCTTTTATTGTTGTTCTTCATCTCAAATATAAGTAGGTTTTCTATGATACAATATAATTTTATTAATGGTTATATATAAGGCACAGACCATTCATGTTTTGCAGAGGGGGAAGGGTTTGTTTCCATACAAAAATAAGAGGAAAAAAAAACTTTTATATGTATGGAAACTTGTGGTATAATTTCAGAGAGATTCATTCACTTAAACACAAGTTATTGTCTGGAAACTGCAAAAATGCTTATTTGGGCCCCTTTTTTGGCCCCTAATTCTTAAACCTTTGGGACCATAACCCCCAAAATCAATCCCAACCTTCCTTTTATAGTTATAACCCTTGTGTTTAAATTTTATTGATTTCTATTTACTTATACTTAAGTTTCTATCCGGAAACCATCTGTCTTCGGACGACGCTGACGACGACGACGACGTGATACCAATATACGACCAAAAAATTTTTAATTTTTGCGGTCGTATAAAAAAAATGCTGTATGCATTGAAAAAAAATCGTTTGTTGTTTAATAAAATCCGAAAAAGACTGTTCTGAGACAGGCACATTCCCCAGAAACCGTATACAATGTGAGTGTTTGGTAAAAAGACATATCTCATATCGATACTAACATTCCTGACACTAAACATCTATTTTACATATTCTTTTAAGACCGATTTTATAGTTGGTAATTTCTTTCCTGATCAGAAGATTTCACTTGTTAATCGATCTTGATCCTGTAATATTGTATTAGAAACCAATAAATATGTTCGTATTAATTCCAATCAGCATGTACATGTACATGTAATTTACATAAATGCTTTTGGATATAGACATTATATATACACAAAGTTGTCAAATTAACACCCATCGATAAGTTGTCATAAATCACACATGTTGAAGCTGGGGTTAATTAACGACCAGTTTAAGAAGTCAAATCAAGCTGTGTCTTGATTTTCGATCTAGATATCTAAATAAGCAGATACAGTAGCAATAAAACTATGTTAGAAAATTTTTTGGTGACCTCGACTGGGGCACGTGCCCTTGTGCCCCGGTAAATCCGCCACTGTAATACCAGAACTAAAAAACCCACCGAAAGTCCATTTAAGAGGGTAGGGATGTGAATTAACAGAATAGAGAATAACGGGCAAAGAAAAAAAGGAATAAAGAATAGTGAAAGAAAGAGAATAATGGAAAAAGGTGTAAGTTATTAAAATTATAGCTAAAAAAAAGAAGACCCACCCCCCGAGACGATCCTTACTTCAACTGTTATTTGACGCTGCCGAGTTATTTTGAGACAAAGACATGTATTAGTAGTCGGCCGGTAGCACTCTTGCATCAATTTGAGGATTACCCAAGGTTAATTTTACAGCGGATCATCTTATTTTGGCTTAAAAATAACATAATTGACAAGTTTCCTTCCCCTGCATTATCGATCGCACATGTAAATAGCACGTTGGCCTCAAATAAGACATTGATGATCATTGATACATTGCAACACTTGTCGTCAGTATTTGAAAATATTGATTAAGAAGGTACAGAAAATTAATGCACGCACACTATTATCCACCACAGGCCTAAATCGTTAGTCCGCAAACAACGAGGGTGATGAAAACCCAGCACTTTGAACACAGCATGTTGTGAATTTGAAAGCTTCCCAAATTAGTAACTATCCATTTCTACCCATAGAAAACTTTTGCCCTTCTTTTATCAAAATGAAATATGTTGATATTAATGAATGGTAAAAGGTTAAATCAATTTATTCATATATTTGACCGACTAGAATTATTGGGAATTTAAACCATTCATATTGTAAGTGATAAAATTAAATTTATATCAGGGTGATTGAAATGAGGAAAGGGAGGGGGCCTGATCAGGAGTTCAGGGCCCCTTTTTGGAAAAAATTGATTGATTTATATATAGGAATTACTGAAGCATGACAGGAGCAGGCCCCTCTTAGGCAGTCAGTAGGCCCCACTTATGAAAATTTCTGGATCCACCACTGTGGGCTTCAGTTGTATTATCTTGAAAACTTTATACCTGTATTCTAAAGTGTAAATCAAGGAAAATAATGTAAATTAGCTGTGCATTGGGGTCTATTAAGGGGTATTTTGGGGAAGAAAGAAGGAGGGTTTACTATAGAACCCTATGGGATTTTATTTTCTACAATTTTCAAATGAATATAACTTGTAAACTGTAAGTGATAGACACACGCAGTCTTCAGAAATGATGATAGGACAATAAAACAAATCACATAAAATATAGGGTGAGTCCCTGGGGGTAATACCCACCCCCTTCAATTTGAGAATATGCTATTATCTTGTAAACAGTCCAGATCCCCACCCCTAAACCATAATATTCTTGAATGGGACGATAAAACAAATCAATTAAAATTAAAGGGAAGTCCCTGGGGGTTACCCCACCCCGTTCAATTTGAGAATGTGCTATTATCATGTTAACAGTCCAGATCTCCACCCTATACCATATATATTCTTGTATGGGACAATAAAACTAATCAAATGAAATTAAAGGAAGTCCCTGGGGTCAACCCACCCTGTTCAATTTGAGAATATGCTATTATCTTGTAAACAGTCCAGATCCCCACCCCTAAACCATACATATTCTTGAATGGGACGATAAAACAAATCAATTAAAATTAAAGGGAAGTCCTTGGGGGTTACCCCACCCCGTTCAATTTGAGAATGTGCTATTATCATGTTAACAGTCCAGATCTCCACCCCTATACCATATATATTCTTGTATGGGACAATAAAACTAATCAAATGAAATTAAAGGGAAGTCCCTGGGGGTCAACCCACCCTGTTCAATTTGAGAATGTGCTATTATCTTGTGAACGATCCAGATCCCCACCCCTAAACCATATATATTCTTGTAGGGGACAATAAAATAAATGAAATGAAATAAAAGGGAAGTCCCTAGGGGGTCACCCCACCCCCTCTTGTTTGAAAACTTGTAAACAATCAAAATCCCCACTACTAAACCATATATATTCTTGTATGGAACAATAAAACACATCAAATGAAATATAGGAGAGTCCATAGGGTCACCCCACCCCACATGTTTGAAAAACTTTTAAATGGTTGAGATCCCCAGTGGTTAGGTGAAAAAATTTCCGGATCCCTGATCCCCACCCCTAAACCATATATATTCTTGTATGAGACAATAAAACAAATCAAATGAATACGGGACAATAGGAATGGCGAGTTATGTGAGCTTTGTTTGGGAGACTTCGTAACAGCATCCTGTTACAATTACTTCTTGTTTGAACATAATTTTGGTTTTTATTATGCATGTCTTTCTTCTACATTTTTGGATAAATAGACCCATAATCCGGCAAATTGCAAGTTGAACCTTCTTCAGTAGGCCTATCCCCATCAGAGACCAAATGATGCACAAGTAAGGTATAGGTAACGATATGAATGCAACTATGAGCAAAAGCCTTACCAGTGGCGGATCCAGGGGAGGATTCCAGGGTTGGAAGTTCAACTTGAACCCCTTTTTTCAAATGCATTTGATTGGGAACATATAGTTGGAACACCCCTTTGTCTTGGGTTTGGAACCCCTTTTAAAATGGCTGGATCCGCCCGGCATACCATCTAGCTAGCTATAAAGGCTTTAAAATATGAAATAAATCAAACAAGGAAATTAACGGTGTAGGCAACTGTTTTGAATTTAAAAACCTTTAATAACAATGTTAAATTTTGTGTGCATTTATTTTGCTTATTTTCAATAATGGATGAAATTGCGTGATTGATTATTGTAATTTAAGAAAAATCTGCATACATGTTATGAAATGGAATTTGTCAAAGAGACATCAACCCAACCAAAGAGGATACAACGGCTGAAGGTCACCTATGGGTCTTCAATGCAGTGAGAAAATTTCGGCACGTCTTCAGCTCATAAATATGTATCAGAAATGAGAATGAGATACAGCTTTCAGTTGCATTAATAAAAACCTCACAATAAGTTCTGAATATCAGAATATACAGTATTGCAAGATTCTCTCAAAATGTACACATGGAGCTGAGAAACTGTAAAATTAATCATGCTAATTTAACATTAAAGTCCTCGGAATCAATCTTAATATGCATACTCTTGTACAAAGGAATATAAGTATGCAACAGACACATATATGGTCTTCAAAAATAAGAGTATCGATGCTATTAATTTATGACAAGATCTTAATCAATTTATAATTTTGGTTTGTTTAAAAATTTGGAGGTTAGTATGACCTCCTTTTTTTGTGATGATGTTAACGTTTTAAGTTGGGAAAAATTGTTTGTACCAACAAAAATAAAAACACAAAGTTAATCTAGAATTATGTTTTTATCATTTTTTTATGTTTAGGTTGTCAGCAAGATGAAAAGAACAAATATGCAGTTCAAAAATCAAAATGTGGATAAGCTGAGGTTCAAGGTCCTACCTTTGCAGATTTCCATATTTTGCATGAATAAATTTAAAGTTTATATCATGGACGGCAGAGAAAGAAAAAAAAAACTTTTCAATTTTCCTGCATCTGAAGGATAAATGTAAAACATCTTGTTTTCGGTAAGTTTTATGCTCTGTTTTAATAGTGTTTGTGCATTCATCTGTCCAGTCCTTCCTCTAAATTGTATCCTCTTTAAGTTTTTGGTGAGTGTTCGCCATGAATTTCAGTCAGTATTTTGTGGATTTACATGTATATACTCAAAATTTAGTACTAATATTAATGGGATTTTAGCATGACATCCTGTCAAATGCTTGTTAATCATGTTTATGTTCCAGAACATATGAGTATCTGGTCTGTACACGTACAGTCTGCCCAATTTTAAGAAGTTGGTCAAGTTTATTAGAAACAAATGTACATTATAGATCAACATAACTGAAATCTTTAATAGATTAATACAAAAAGTTTAATTGTAGTTGAAATAAAACACATGTTTGGTCGAGCTGGTACTAGACAGTACAAGTATACTCAAATGGTCTGACTATATGCATATGGTTGGACTATAAGAGTATACTTATATGTTAACGTACGGTCCAAATACTGATATGGTCTGGAACATTTATACATGTCTTAAAATTAATATAAAACACATTGGTGTTTGTGAACTTGGTAATAAGTTATTCGATAGAACTATAATGTTTTGTGATATCAAAATAAAAAATATCCATTTTAGCTCACCTGGCCCATAGGGCCAAGTGAGCTTTCTCATCACTTGGCGTCAGGCGTCCGTCCGTCGTCGTTAACTTTTACAAAATCTTCTCCTCTGAAACTACTGGGCCAAATTAACCAAACTTGGCCACAATCATCATTGGGGTATCTAGTTTAAAAATTGTGCCTGGTGACCAAGCCAACCAACCAAGATGGCCGCCATGGCTAAAAATAGAACATAGGGGTAAAATGTAGATTTTGGCTTATATCTCTAAAACCAAAGCATTTAGAGCAAATCTGACATGGGGTAGAATTGTTTATCAGGTCAAGATCAATCTACCCTGAAATTATCAGATGAATCGGACAACCCGTTGCTGGGTTGCTGCCCTGCATTGGTAATTTTAAGGAAACTTTGCCGTTTTGGTTATTATCTTGAATATTATTATAGATAGAGATAAACTGTAAACAGCAATAATGTTCAGCAGAGTAAGATCTACAAAATGTTGACGACCAAAATGGTCAATTGACCCTTAAGGAGTTATTGCCCTTTAAAGTCAATTTTAACAATTTTTGTAAATTTTGTTATCTTTACAAAAATCTTCTCCTCTGAAACTAGTAAGACAAATTAAACCAAACTTGATCACAATCATCATTAGGGTATCTAGTTTAAAAATGTGTCCGATGACCCCGCCTGCCAACCAACATGGCTAAAAATAGAACATAAGGGTAAAATGCAGTTTTGGCTTATATCTCTGAAACTAAAGCATTAAGAGCAAATTTGACATCTGTAAAATGTTCATCAGGTTAAGATCTATCTGTCCTGAAATTTTCAGACGAATCAGAAAACCTGTTGCTGGGTTGCTGCCCTGCATTGGTAATTTTAAGGAAACTTTGCCGTTTTTGGTTATTATCTTGAATATTATTATAGATAGAGATAAACTGTAAACAGCAATAATGTTCAGCAGAGTAAGATCTACAAAAATGTTGACGACCAAAATGGTCAATTGACCCCTTAAGGAGTTATTGCCCTTTAAAGTCAATTTTAACAATTTTGTAAATTTTGTTATCTTTACAAAATCTTCTCCTCTGAAACTAGTAAGACAAATTAAACCAAACTTGATCACAATCATCATTAGGGTATCTAGTTTAAAAAATGTGTCCGATGACCCCGCCTGCCAACCAACATGGCTAAAAATAGAACATAAGGGTAAAATGCAGTTTTTGGCTTATATCTCTGAAACTAAAGCATTAAGAGCAAATTTGACATCTGTAAAAATGTTCATCAGGTTAAGATCTATCTGTCCTGAAATTTTCAGACGAATCAGAAAACCTGTTGTTGGGTTGCGGCCCCTGAATTAGCAATTTTAAGGAAATTTTGCAGTTTTTGGTTATTACCTTGAATATTATTATAGATAGAGATAAACTGTAAACAGCAATAATGTTCAGCAAAGTAAGATCTACAAATAAGTCAAACATGACCAAAATGGTCAGTTGACCCCCTTAAGGAGTTATTGCCCTTTAAAGTCAATTTTTAACAATTTTTGTAATCCTTACAAAAATCTTCTCCTCTGAAACAACTGAGACACTTAACCATTTAACCAAACTTGGTCACAATCGTCATTAGGGTATTTAGTTTAAAAAATGTGTCCGATGACCCTGCCTGCCAACCAACATGGCAGACATGGCTAAAAATAGAACATAGGGTAAAATGCAGTTTTGGCTTATATCTCTGAAACTAAAGCAAAAGTATAACGGTTGCATTGATTTATGCATCAATTGTAAATAAAAATATCAGGTGAGCGACACAGGTTCCTTGGAGCCTCTAGTTACTTTTAATAAAGAAGAAGATTATTGATGTATGTATAACTGTATATAAAAATGAGACAGCAAGCCAACAACACAAAAAATAAGGATAAAACAATATAATTTTTTGTATCAATGTTATAATTTCCAATATGTCCAAAGAGTTCAAGGTATGTTTTCATTGAAATAAAACACAAATTGAACTCTGTCAGAACTTCAAAAGCTTAAGGAAATATTGTTTCTGTTGTCTGCGTTTTGTATAATATATTGCAAATTCTTGTGAATAATGGAATGTTATTATAATTGCCTAAAGTTTTAACATTGATCTTTATATATATATTATATATATAACCTGGGAAAATACCCAAATGTTATAAAGAAGAATAAATTAATTGATTGTTATATAGTATTAGAATAGGAAGATGCGGTATATTGCTAATTTGACAAATCTCCATCAGAGACCAAAGGATGTTAAGGAGGTTAGCAACTGATGACACTGGACAACTTTTAAAAAATCAGTAAAATCCATACCGCATAGCTATTTTTATTGAAAATCATATTATTGCTACATGTATGCAAACAATTTTGTATAATACATAACTTCAGATTTTATTGGTTCTTTTCAGAAGGATTGAAATTCATCACCTAAAATAAATGGAGAAAACATAGAAACAAGACCAGAATAAATTCAAAGACAAAAGTTGGATCAGTTATTATTTTCATCACTCAGTCAATGAATCGAAGTTCTATTAAAAACCAAAAGATATTGAAACCACAATAATGTCAATGTTCTGTGTTGAATAACCAAAAGTGGACTATACAATCACACAATGCTGGATGATAAGAAACTATTTATGTTTTGTGTGGAGGATATTGTGAAAAAATAGACTTACTTAAATAGCTACTAGTATGTTAAGCCTAATGATAGAGTTTTCATTGATTTCAAATGGTAAATAATTGTGTTTCAAGAAAGTATTCTATAATTCATAAATAAACATATATTGATACTTACATTATCTGCTTTGTTGTTTAAAAGTTTAGTTTTGAACAGTTATAGAACAGTATGTTGAATTAACATTTCCAAAGAAAAAAGATATTCAATTAAAAGATTCATCTTATAACAATTTACTACCAAATAGAATACATATTGTAACATACACATTAATATATATTTATATCTATAGAATTATAATTTGAATCCCATAGGATTTTAATGTGTCCCATGGGATATTAAAATCCCATGGGATAATTATAGTCCCATGGGATTTTTTTGTCCCATGGGACAACAAATATCCCATGGGACTACAATTATCCCATGGGACCAAAAATCCCATGGATTTAACCAAATCCCATGGGATAATGGTCGATCCCATGGGATTTTGCCTGTCCCATGGGATATTGAAAATCCCATGTTTTTATAAATCAAATAGCAAAATAAATATAATAGTAACAGTAGAAAACAAATGAAATTATTGAATCCCATGTAATTCCGCACATTTTGGTTATATACATGACATTGTAGCTCTTATTTGAGGCGGCGGCGGATTTGCAAATGAGTGTTTTGCAAATTAAAAGTGTCCAGTGTTAATTACATAAATGTCCATAATATGGCTGTTACTTAAATTAAAAGATTCATGTTTATGTGAACATATTTGATGAACTCGAACTAAATCTTATACTACCTAATACTAAACTAAAATGCAGTAGAGTTCTAGTGTAGGAGTTCACTCATCTATGAAATCCGGAGCAAATATGATTTCACAAAGAAAAACAGGAAAACATTATTATCAAACATTCATAATTTCCTTACAAATGACACACACAAAAGATTTCTAAAAAGCTCATCAATGACTGTGCATCTGCACTTACGTTTACCTACAAGCTTCGCTTACAAAGTCTTGTTGAATTAATTGAACACAAAACGATCAATAATGATTAATAGGTCATCAGACAAAATGAGGTTTAAGCAGGCTTTTTCTAATTGATACTTGTTATATACTAATCATATATAAGAACAGCCAACTCTTTTGTTCAGGTTGGAAACTGGGAGTAGATATGATTATAACAGCAACTTTGCACCTCCTATTTCAATTCATAATCCGCATTATTTGTTAGTTTACAAGACAATGCAGGGACTTTATCATATCCACACTCTGCATTTCATATTTGTATTCGTTTCTCCTCTTTATCCCTAATCAGAATTTGCTGCAACATTTTCAGAATCGTTATCATATGAGACCTTGGTGCACCTTGAATTTATGTTTGTTTTGATCTAAATTATGTTTTGCATGGTTTTCCTTAGCAAATCAGAGACTTTACAATGGGCTCGGTTTTAATAAGCATGCGGTTTGCTAGCATAACATCTATTTTAATTTTATTCCAATACCTTAATGAATTCATTTACGTATATGACAGGTATATACGAGTTATATAATTTGAAAATTATGATTCATCCCTGCTTTACCTCCATTATTAGAATATTCTCAAACTGATCAACAGAAGTAAGCTCTGTGAAATAAGTCATTTCCCAAGATATAAAAGCTAACAGGTACCCACTAGTATTACAGAGGTCAATTTATGTAGCAAACCAAGCAATAAATGTTTCAGCTTACAGCGGCTAATAGAAAGGAAATATTCACATAATATATGACAAATGAATTTCTGCCTTGAGATGAACAACGATTTGCTAAATGGTTTGTCATCTTGAAATCAATGATATAAATCTATTGACTACAAATTTTAAAATCAGATAACCCATTAATAATCAAAGCATCTAAAGAAAATAATGTATGAAATAATTTCAGAAAATAAAATCTTGTACAAAACAATAAATAGTGCAATTAACCAATTGAGTCAGTGATCAAATCTGTTTTATCTCTTCTGGTTAATACATAAAATATCCTGCACAGGCATTATTAGAGTATTAATGTATATGCATATTGTTGTAGGTTATTTTAATACTAATAAAAGAAAATCATCCTCTTACAGGTTCAAATCAGCTTTTGTTTAAACTCTGTACTGAGTCTCTTTTGATTAATAGTTGTTGTATTGGTTTTTATGAAACTAGCTTCACTAAAAGACTACACGCATCCCCAAGCATGCCTGAGAGAAAATAACAAGAATAAATATAAGTTTTCCTGGCGGATTTTGCAGTGTAGTAAACAACATTGCTGTAAATAAGGCAGGCATTAACGTTTTACCACTAGTAAATCAATTTTGATCTTGAAAGTTCTTAAAAGACTGAACAATAACAATAGATTTCTAATTTCCAGACTAATCAACGACGGTAAATCCACTATTTGTTCATGCCATTCGCTTGCAGTCAATTAGAATATGTTCTGTCTATATTCAGACTGTTCAGTTGTTGTTATTTGCCTGCACAGAACAACGAAATGCAACACTATGAAAGAACAGGCTGAAATAATCTGTGCACTTTAGTTCAGAAAGATCACTTGTGATGTCACGTTGACTTCACAAACATGTTGAATTTGACAAATTGCACTTAAATTGGCCATAAAAAAGATATCCTATGTACAACATCTTTAACAAAAAAGATATTTTACACACATTTTCATCTATGTAAAATACATCTTGAAGTAAAATATTGGTTTGGGTAAAGCTGTAGATCATATCTGAATATAAAGAAACAACATCTCAAAGTGCGGCTGTATCTGTTGTTGTTGCAGTTTTGCACAAAATGCAAGGACGTTGAAGTCCCACTGTATCTGTTAATGACAACATATAAAAATATAGATACTGATGGTTGATACTCTAATGTTCTGTGAACATTTAAAGCCTGTTATTTCACTGATTTAATATATATAAATATATTTAAGAATTAAAATAGACAAGTAGTGGCCTGATCATACCTTCTTTAATGTGAGTTTGGGTTAATTCAGTGGACATGAATTTGACAGCTAATGTCCTTTTGAATACGTTGTGCAACATCTAATGGCAAAAGTACGCGAACAAAACGTCTAGAACCATATCATTTCATATTTTATTGACCCTTTTAAAAAACAAAATAGGTATTAAAATATGATCGCGTCGGGAAAAACGTATTGTTGACTGTGTAATTGGATTGTATTAGACTTGAAAATAAGTGTGTAGGATCAAACGACACTATTAAGAGCCGAATTTTGAAAATATTTTTGTTTTATCTTTCCATATTTTCTAATAAATGGATTTTTTTATTAAAGTTGTTAATATTAAGATACCGTCCTAGATAAAAGTTTTTCAGACATCACTTAATTTGTCAAATTAGCCTTCATAGAAATTTACGAAACTTTGACAGAAGCTTTTTATGATCAAAAGACAGTATCCAGAGCAATTTCGTGAATATTTTATATTTTTATATACTAGGTTAAAGGACTTTGGCAAATAATACCAAGATGCAGTCTGAGTTAAAGGTTTTTAGACATCAATAACTTTGTCAAACTTTGTGAACAGGAGCTTTTATATGATTATAAACGATATCCGAGACAACATTTAAAATTACATTTTGGATAAAAGAAATAAGTATTTTGTAGATAACATATAGATACAGCCCTCGGTAAAATATATTTTTAGGCATCAAAACTTGGTGAAATCGTAACGGAATTTCCGAAACTTCGACTGACGCTTTTTCGTTTGAATGAAAAACAGTATACTCAACTTTTGAAATACATTTTACATTTTTCCGTATTTCAGTAGTAAATATTTTTGGTTGTAGCAGTTAACATAGAATCTTGTGTAAGAGTTCTTTTAAGACATCATTATGTTTGTTAAACCTTCAGTGATGCAATGGCCTTGAATAAAATATTCATCAAAAACAAGAAAAAGGATCTAAAGAACACTATTTCTTTTATGTTTTTTTGCCGTATTTTACTGATAAATGAGTTTTTTGCAGTGTACATTACAAGTTTACTCTGACAGCAGCAATCAGTCAAAACACTGGGTTTCGTGTAGCTCTACGAATGTTTGGTATATAGACGCTTGATTTTGTTGAATTCTGGTCATGCTAAGCTCTCTTGACTGCCGAGAAAATCTAGTACCAGTAAACGGTTGTTTCCAAATTCTACTTGTTTGGTACATTGTTAGAGTAGATGTTATGCTCTATAAAGCAAGTAAAGTAACCTTGGTAGCTCAGTATACATGGTATAAAGATTTCTTGTATACAATGAATTTAAGTCTTTACGATTATCTTAATAGGCATTTTCTAGAATTGTTCAGCTAGGATTAATTGTTAACTTAGAAATACAAATATTCCTGGCTAGATCATTAGATATATCAACTGAAAATACATATATTTGTTTTTATTTGCAGACGAAAAGCCGTTTTTGCATGCATGTATAGAGAAAGATGAAGAATTGTACATACGATGTCCTGTTTCAAATGTTTTGAAGGAAGCTTTTGCATTCGATTCGAATCAAACGATGTCATGCCAGACCACCACTGTACAAATTGAAAATAATCTTCAGCAAAAATTCCGCACATGCAACAAAACACCAACCTGCAAGTTCACGCCAGCTGATATCGTAAATGAAAATAATTGTTTTAATGTGTCAAAACAATTGCAGCTAACATATTCATGTATAAATGGTACAGGTAAGATTTTTGAACATAGCATGAAGAACTAACATTAATTGGAGTCCAGGACCTGTTTAACTCCAAACTTTAAATTACAATATAACACCAGTTTGAGACTAGTGTTTTTCAGTTAACGAATGCTACCGACTTTTGTACATATATAACCAGAAAAATATAGGCAACCAAATTCACTTCAAAAACTAGGTCATCTTTATAAATTTAATTTTGATTTTGCTTTCCTTTCTTTCTGTGTTTATTTCATGATACTTTATTTTTAACTGTGTTATCTTTAACGTTCTTTTCTATCCTTTTGTTACATTGGTTACAAAACTATAGTTTCATTTCAAACATTCACATTCGTTTATGTATTTGGTAATGTATAGATGTACTGGTATGTAGATAATATATATTTACTTCTGATTAATGTATAACATTGAGGTTTTGAGTTTGAATCCCGCACTTGGCAGATGCACTCGACTCAATCTTAATTGACTAGGATTGTCAGTTTTCATACCGAAGGTCGGTGGTCCTCTGGGTACTCCGGCTTCCTCCACCAATATAAACTGACCGCCACGAAATAGCACAATAGTGTTGAAAGTGGAGTTAAAAATCAATCAATCAATCAATCATAATCTATAATGCATATTCTTATGGTTAATTGTACATAAAGGAACATAAACCAAGATGTCAATCAAAAATCATAAATGAAAGAAAAAGCTATATAAATAATCAATACTCGTCTATACTTAGTTCCAAATAAGGAAAGGTCAATAACAAAATTTAAAAAAATATTACGGTATATTCGTTGAGAATAAATGAATTTCTTAACACCAGAAAAAGGGATGCGTGATATTTGTACACTGTTTCCTTTGTCGGATTTTTAGCTTTTAGATCATGGATATGTAGACGGTTTTCCCACCCAGTCATACTATTGTTTTATTGTTTGGCAAAACTGCGTTTTTGCCAAAAGTCATGACCAAATTTTCATCAACTATGGTCGTGGTTACTATTTGTCCTCGTTTTAAGAAGATGTAAGAGAAAAAACCACCATAAATATCCATTTTAAAAGCAAAACACACAACTGAATGAAAACAAATTCAAGATTGCTTAACGTGGTTCTTTTGGCCAAACCGGAATATGACCCCAGTTACAGGATAAAATGAAGTCCACTGATAAATCAACCATATTTTAAATGGGACATTGAACCGAGATGAAAATTACGTAAAGAGTCTTAAAGTTGTAGTATATTCAAAGGGTATTCATTAAACTTTTAACTTCTGTTAAACTCAATGTGATTCTGAAATGTACAGAACGGATTAATGTCTAAGTAAAGAATCCAAATTTTATTTTCGATTTAGTTAAAGAGTGAAAAAAAACGACCCTATTAATACCCAAAATAGTATTGCTCTCTTAAATGCCGGTCATGACCCTTGAAGAAGTTTTCAAGAAACCATGAAAGTTGACTACTAGTATGAGGAAGTAATTACAATTCGTCAGTCAAATATAGGAATAAAAATTTGCCCTTTACTTATGATAAAATTGCATTGAAGTAATGAAGGCAATAATTAGGTTCCTGCTCCATCTTCAATACTTTCATAACCCTGATCTGTATGTAGTAATATAGCCAGGAAATTAATGTTTGAATCCAAATATTAAAGTTAAAAATCACCATTCTTCCTGCCATTCTAGGATAAACTAAGCAGCGAAAAATAAGACAATATTAAAACAAGAGTGTAGATTCTCTTTGTATTCCACTTTTTGTGGAATAAAGTAATTATGCATGGACACTGTCATATTTAACCCATCTTGAACAGTTTGATGAAATATATGAAATAACATAAATAAAGCATATTAATTATAGATTAATGTATGTGTATTTTATTTTTCATTTTAATTATGAGTTCCATTGTCCTTTGTTTTATTTTATTAATATAAATAGCAGACATTTATGTTCCTAGGCTAACAATTGGCCTTAACGTTTTTCTCCTTTAGTAAAAAAAAATAATGCTGTAAGAGGTCAACTGGTAGTATGTATCGGACATTGATTTGATCTTTTAAATTGTACCATAAGTTGATAACCTGTCATTTAACATGATCTGCTGTGTCGCTGATTATAGAAACTTTGCTGAACATTTTTTGTGAACTTTTATGTCTTTCCGTCATATTTCGTTTTTGTTTGCCACATCGTTGTCAGTTTCTTTCGACTTATGAGTGTTGAATGTTTCATCGCCTTTATCACTCCAACGTCGTTGAATGATTTATTTTATGTATAAATAACTTAGTCTTTATGAAGCTATCAATGTTTCAGAAACGACAACATCTGTAGCAAAAGGACACAGACAGTTTCATCTTCACCACAAACAGACGGTATGTTACATTTTGTAATAGGTTAATCATATGCTTTTATATAAGTTTTGTTCATACCGTAGTAATTATGTAAATATTCAGGTATATAATTTATAGACTTGAATATTTATATATTGTATATAGTCTAAATAAACTGTTGACACAGAGATATGTCTCGCCTGTCCACATAAAATTCAGAAAAGACAATCTGATAAACAGCAATATTGCTTATTAATTCAAAGTCGCTGGACCATGATCTTGTGGGCAGGGCCTAGAAATGGTCGACAAACTGAGATGTACTGATAGTAATGCAACTTCATATTAAATATCAATGACCTATCACAAGTAGTTCCTATCAAACTAACTTAAGCAGAAAACTTAACATTGAAAATTGCTAGTTTATTCAAAGTTACTGTACCATGACCTAGGGGCAGGGCCTCGAAATAGTCGTGATACTGATATGTACTGATAGTTATGCGACTTCATATAAAATATCATTGATCTTTGCAAGAAGATGCTATCAAACTAACTTAAGCAGAAAACTTAACATTGAAAATTGCTAGTTAATTCGGTGATGGTAATTTATTTACTATTCAATGCATTGCCACAATAAAAGTAGACGTTTTAATTATATCTGTATCCCGCATTTCTTTTGCTGAATAGATATATAAGCCTGTTTGTACGACCTTTTCGTTTGATGGATTGGATCATATTGCTATGAACTATACCTTTGTCAAAATACTATAATACGTAAATAATCTATAGGTACATGTTCTAATTTTTACCAGGGTGTAAATATGATAGTAAAACAAAGCATTTAAGTGAAAATAAATTTGAAGAAACCGAATTTCAAATCTTTCACATTAAGGTGCTAGTAATCTTAACGTTTCCAGCGTTTGAATATTTTGCAATATAATGGACGTCTTTTACCGTTTGGTGACACACAATGCACTGATAACAGTTTTGCTGACACGACTCCCAATGTATACAAATGTATGAAATTAGTATTGATTTGTACGTTGCATATTGTAAAAATGTATTTTTGTTTTTCAGTCATGACAGACAGTTTACAATCTGACTCACCAAGTTCAACTCCAGTCATAGGTACACATATTCATACTATTTTAACACGTCCATAAAAAGAGAGTCATCGGAATCTATTTTACACTTGAGGCATTTTCAAAAAGTATCTATATAAAAAAATGTGTAAAATATCTCAGCTTCATAACTGTTTATAATTTGATATCCAATCATTTTTGTACTTTTGAACCTGCTATCATCCCAGAAACGCTGAACGATTACTTAAAATTAAAATTGTGATACATTTTGGCAAGTATTGTTACTATTTCCAAACTAAATCACAATTAACAAGCTTTAAAAGTAATCTGCTACAAAATGTTGTATTTCCTGTTATAAGAACAGTCAACAATGTGGTATGTGTAGTGGTGTGATGTAATAAATACGATACGGACGTTCTTAACAATTAAATTTTACAATAGTTTACATTTAAAGCTTCACCGAGAGGCAAAATGAGACAGTCATAATATCATGACCACATCTAGACTGAAGATCTCCTGTGAACAATCGAAGGTCACTACTATGTATTGAACATATGGAGGTCCCTACTGTGCATTGGCTATAAAAAAAGCACAAAACATCGTTTATTTTGGCCTCTAGTAAATATTCAACAACTGATGTGTTTGTCCTTTTTAAAATTAGTTCCCCGACTAAATAAGTATTAAAGCAATTTTATCAGATTTTGCAATAAAGCACATGAGAAACATGATATACTAGTAAGTTAATGTTGGGCGTACATGTATTAAACAAAGAACGTTCTGTAATGGTTTTTCCAATTCGGTTGACAGTTGTGACTTTTGGCTCTCTGCACTACACTTTCACACAATCTAAACAAACAGAAATTTTCTTATCTGATAAAATGGTTTTCAAAAATCTAAATGCAAACTTATTTGCTGTAATGCAAATAAAACCTTCTTCTGTAATAAAGAGAATGGGTAATTTATATTTACTGTTATAAATAACATGCAACCAACTTTAGTCAATGCTTCGTTGTGGTTGTCGCCCTTCGATCAGCGAAAACCCAACACCGCAATCCGATCTCGATATAGATAACGCTAAAGGGCACATGGTGTCAAATTGTTCAGAAGAAAAGGGGCATGGCGTCCAAAAAAAGAGCATGGCGTCAAGAAAAATGGGCATGGTGCGCACCATTCTAAATTGCTTTAGATAATACATTGCTGTAACTGTGGTGAGGTAATTAGCTATTTAAATTTTATCCCGGAAACAACAACTCAGTCTGCTTTGAGAATAATTATCCATGTAAAATCGTCTTTTTCTATAAAATAAATATTTTGGTGACCGTAGGTATCGAACTCGAGATCTAAAGATGAGTAGCTTTGTTTGATTTTTCAAATATCCAAGTGTTTTCGATAAATGAATAGAAAAAGGACAAACAGCATTATGGCAACCAACATGGCCACCTTAACAGCAGACATCTTCCTGCTTTGTTCTGAATCACAGTTTTGACCAAACCCAGTAAAGGTCCGTCTAAATTCAATTTTCCAGAAAATCTGAAAACACTTACCGTTACCTTAATGTTAATGTTTTTTATTTCAAAAGAAATTACTTTTAAATTAAATAGTTATAATTATAGTAACAGCAATAAATGTCCCTTTGTTGATTTGGACATTTTAATTTCACAAGGAAATCTTTACTAAAATTTACGACAAAACACATTTTGATTCCTTTTGATACTTTTCCCTTTTTGGAAGGCGATGTTCCTTTGGCTCTTCTTACGGTTATATGTTTCCCAACCGGTAACTATGAGTCTGTGGTAATTGCTTTATATTCCAGTGAACGTAACCTATATATAACTGCCAAGTTGAAAAGTCAAGGATTTCATTACCACAAATTACTTCACAAACTTTACTAAATTCTGCATAGATTCAAATATTTGTTTTGGAAGTTTCGCTATGCCTGTAGAAATCGTACACCAAATGTGATATAACAGTCTCATTTGTATAAGATTTATATACACTTATGGTATTTTGAATAATCTCTTTCTTAACAGTTATTAATTCAGCATTGTAGTTAGATCTTTGGATATTATCTTTATCGGTACTTTCATTGAATTTATCTTTAATAATTTAATACACTTAACACACATTGTTAAAAGATTTACATTTGTTGATTGTAAAATATCTGCCATTTTGTGATAAGAACACATTGAAATATAAAATTCAACATATGGTTTATATATTACGTACTGATGTTCTCTATTCTGTGTTTGCAGGGATTGTCGTAGGTGTGGTTTTATCATTGATTGCACTCTCAGTTTTTCTGGTAATAGCAGTCGTTTATTTCAGGAGGTAAGATATGTTATAATAATACACTCTTCAAATTAAGGATGTTCGCTACTCTGTTTCAAAACAACACGTTTTTAAAGTGCTGCTTTAAATTGATAGTATACAAATAACGGAACAAAAATCGCAGAAAAAATCAAATTGGGTTTTGACGTTTTGGTTTGCATTTTCCTCGGCGTATACATCACATCGCCTTCTATTCATATTGAAGAACATATTAAATAAAGAGCTAAAATAACTTAAATAGACCAGAAATCAACACCAGGGCTCTGCATGACGCAAAACATTTGCAACTGAAACTCACTATTTAGTCACTTCGATTTGCTTTAAACTAAATCCTTGTTTTCATACCATAGATTACGTACGGACCCACTGAATTAGTGGCGCTTTCGTAGAATTACAATTCATAAGCAACGAAAAAATTACTAGCGGAGTCTTCAATAATAATTACATGATATGATATCTTTTTTCAAACAAATGCGCATTTAAAACTAAAGATAATGCTTCTTAAAAATATGTAGAGATCTGGAGCTCAACAAACACTATGAAGAGGTCAAATCAATAAAGTATTGTGTGTTTTCTCTAATCTAGAGGCTCTAAAGAGCCTGTGTCGCTCACCTAGGTCTATGTCCATCTTCAACAATAGACATTCTCCATCTTTGTGGACTAGAATAGAATTCATGTCAAAAATCTCTTCTTTGTTGATCTAGTCTTGCTTATTTAAGTTTCTATCTATCTAATATACTTTTTTCAGATAGTAGACAACAACGCAAAAAAAGATAAATGTCGTTATTCAAGAGAACAACTCCAGTAAGGGGTCATCAGACGATTTAAACCATGTTGACTTATTTGTAGATTTTGTCTTGCTGATCATTTTCGCTATTTAAGTTTCTATCTATCTATTATACTTTTTCAGATATAAGCCAAAAATGCAAAAATTAGTAAAATCGTCATTAAAGGTCAATAACTCCAGTAAGGGTCATCAGACTATTTCAATCGTGTTGACTTCTTTGTAGAACTTATCTTGCTGGTCATTTTGCTATATAAAGTTTCTCTCTATCTATTATAATTTTCAAGATAAAAGTCAAACATTTTAAAAGTTGGTAAATTTCGTCATTTAAGGGCAATAACTCCTATACAAAGTCATCTGATAGTTTGGAAGTTGATGGACATTAGGTAGATCTCATCATTCCAAAGATTTCTGCTTTTTCGCAGATTTTCTCTATTTATAGTGGTTTTGAATTATAGTCATTTCGTACCCTAACCATTTCGTACCTCCCATTTCGTACCCTGGCAAAAACCATTTTGTACCCTGTCAATTTCGTACCTTGACCATTTCGTACCTCATGGAATATTAACATGTATACCATTTCGTACCTCATGGAAATTCTATATGTATACCATGTCGTACCTCGTGGAAATGTTATATGCATACCATTTCGTACCTCATGGAAGTTTATACCCCGGTATGTATGCCATTTCGTACCTCATGAAAGGTTTATATATATGCCATTTCGTACCTCCTGGAAGATTTGTATGTATGCCATTTCGTACCTCATGGAAGATTTGTGTGTATATCATTTCGTACCTTAATGAAGGTTTGTACGTATACCGTTTTGTACTTCGTGGAAGATTTGTATGTGAGCAATTTTGAACCTCGTGGAAGATTTATATGTGTTTCATTTCTTAGTTAAAATAATCCCATTGACCTTTTGCTAATTTTCTTAAATCTGTAAAACTTTGTATTCATGATATTTATTTCAAGTATTAGCTTATTCTTTAGTAACAGTTCGCATTTCTGCCGATAACATTGATTTTGCTACTTTGTAAACTTGTAACTAAAGACACGCGCAGTACTGGCGTCTCGAGACTGGCGTATTTTTAAAAAGGTAGCATTCTATATAATTGGATAAAATATTTATTGAATACACGTGCCATTTTAAATTGCGACGTGTGCCTAAATATTGGGATACATGCAATTGATTATCATAAGGTGTAGTTGAACCTAAATGTAAACATCATATTTTTAAAACAATACTTTTAGAAAATATACAATACACACTAAAAAAGATAATTACCAAAAGTTTTTGAAATTTAGATGGTTAGATATAAGGATACAAATTAAATGAACTTGTAATTTCTTAAATTGAAAAGCCATAACTAGTTCTTTGATTGGTCACGTAAGGTGCAAATTCTTATGCAAACTGTTTTTCATGGCCTTTTTCTTGTGTAAAAATCAGCTTAAGTCCTTTTTCACTACATTTCCTGACAAAAACAACTGTTAATAACTATAAAAACAGTTGCAGATAATTATTCCTTTGTTGGTTAATTAACCTCAAAGTTTTTTGTTGAAAAATTAATTAAGGATAAATCCTGCAAACAAACACAGTGTAATTTAAACTTTAAAAATTTGCTTAATCAAACCAATCATGGGTCTTTATAACATTTCAACGGCTGGATGCATTTTATTTATGTTATATTTAAAAAAATCATCTCGAAATATTTTATATCTTAAAAAAAATATATGATACGAAATAGTTAACATGTATATAGGCCATGAGGTACGAAATGGTAGATTCATTTGGCCCATAGGGTACGAAATGGTTTTATCGTGGGTACGAAATGATAAATGTTGGGTACGAAATGGTAATTTTGGGTACGAAATGGCAGAGGTACGAAATGACTTGCTACCGTGGTTTTCAAGATAATAGACACAACTTGCATTTTATCCCTATGTTCTATTTATAGCCATGTCGGCCATCTTGTTTGGCAGGCGGGTCATCGGACACAATTTTAAACTAGATACCCCAATAACGATTGTGGCTAAGTTTGGGTAAATTTGGACTAGTATTTTCAGAGGAGAAGATTTTTGTAAAAGTTAACGACGGCGATGGATGACGACGGACGACGACGACGACGGACGCCAAGTGATTAGAAAAGCTCACTTGGCCTTTCGGCCAGGTCAGCTAAAAACGGTATCCAAGTAGAAGCTTTTATTTGAACATAAGGTTTACTGCAGGTTTCTTCTTTGTGTTTCACCATATTTCAAATTTGATTGAGGTTCATTCATCTGATTATAAATTTGAACACTTTTCAACGAATTGAAGATATAACTGTATGGGTCATTTTTATTGGCGAAGGAAGCCGGGATATCCAAAGGAACCATTGACCTTCCGCAGTAAAACTGGCAATCTTTGTCAATTATAATTGAGTCAAACACACCTCGCCACGAGCGGTGTTCGAACATACAACCTCAGAGCTGATACGATTTCGAAAACTGTAAATGAAATACTTAGACCATCACGTCTAAGAGGCACCTTGTTTATAATTATATACTTCTATGTAATCGAACCACCGGCTAACGATGATTCTTAATGCAAATGTATCTTATTTCGATTCAGCTCAAGTAAAACTGACTTCAAACAGTTTTGCATTCATACCACATCTTCTTATATCTATTGGTTGTTATGTTTGACCTTTTAGTATTTGATTGAACGATGTACACGTTTTATATATTTTGTTTTCCTGAAGTGTTATCTGGTGTGTGTCTTATATAGGTTATTTCCGATTGACGCAACGGAATTGGTATAAAGCATTTGTATAACTATCACATGATCGCGATCAGTAACTGCTGTTGAGGACTGTAAGTCAACGAGGGTACCGATCGCGATCGCGTACTAGAAAATGTTTACGGACTGGCATAATTTTAACTGTAATTTTTCATATTGTGACCACAGTTAAAATAAAAACGTCGGTGGGACTTTGAACGACGCCGGAGATGAAACATGGACATTTCTGTTTGTGGTGCTCGCTATGAATTCAGAAGAAAAAAAATCATTATAAAAAGTCTACATGTCTCTGCAATTTGTTAATCGTGAAACGGCGTGTTATCTAGAACGTTTTGCTTTTTCAAATCAAAATGGATGACTTTCAAACATGTCTTATAGGTCCGCTTCGAAGTACAAATTAAAGTACTAACTTTTCCTTATAGAATCTAAATTATTCTTGCATGACATAGCCTATTGTCATTTTAATATTGTGTAGGCATTATATGTTTGTCAATATTTTCACGTCGCCTTACCTCGGTATAAAGGTATTGACAATTATAGTACCTAACCGTGTCAAAATTAACATAGAGCATGACGTAAAAATTATTTTCAAATTACTGATACCGGTGTTTTTCATATAGTTGGTTGATGATTCCGCTCATTTTGTAATTGGTCTCAAGCTTAATCAAGAAATTCTTTAAACTTGGCATGATACATCGGTCTTAATCTATTAAACTGTGACAGAATACAAATTTGCACTCATATTCACATTTTCTTTTACATGATCATAATTTTCAGCTGCTGTTTTTCTCTAGTTTTTGTCTATTTGATTTTTAATATGCTTCACTTACAAGACGAATAAACTACTAAATCTCCATTATTACATTTGATACAACATTAAGCCTTTTATTGTATTGTTTATAAGTATGTTTTCAGATCTTTATAACATCTGGAAAGGACCATTTAAAACGTTTTGTTTTTATAAACACACTGAAATGTAATATTCTTAATAAACCAATTATTTTAAAAGCCTAACGAATATATTGCTTGATTATTCGTATAGGTCTAGATATGCAGAAAAGAAAGGACATTCAATTGTAGCAAATGAAGACAGTCATAGTGATTATACTGGCCATCAGAATATAGCATTCTCACCGGAAGTCAACGTCACCACTCAAACAGATTACTGTGAAATACGAAAATCTAAACTTAACGAACACTACCATGACATTTCTGACACCTTTAGCCCCTCAATCAACACAACAAATGATGACGAATACAGTGAAATTGCGAATGTAGTAAATTCACCAAATAGTAATCCGAATGCATCTACAAACTATCAGCATCAATATATTACTCTGGATCCTAATGCGACTGGATTCGATCGGTCAAATCCACAAACTAATTTGAATAATGAAAGTAAAAATAATCATAATTCAAATGAGAAAACCAGCTTCACAGGTGGTGATGATTATGCCATACTTGACCCTGATGACCTTAATGAATCGAAAAACAATACTCCGAAAGTTCTACCATTGAGTGACAACTACGTTGTTTTAGATCCGAACGAAACCGGTTTTAACAGAAAAGAAAACATGGATAGAGTCCTTGCAACACCGACAGTGACCTCTGAAGATCCATACGACTTTTCCAAAGATGAAACTTACGATACGTCTAGTAACAGCCGCCATAAGGAAAAGGAAAATAACATATATAGCCACACGGTTGACAACGTGTACGATACTGCAGGTAACCAAAGAAAGAAAGAAGAAAACGATGGCACATATGATCATTTCTTTGGACAGAAATCCGAAGACGATTACGACATTTCAAAACCAATATAAGAAAGACCAAATTTATTCAAGAAAATGAAATATGTTAATACTAACCAGAACTCATTTTGCATAAATGTACTAAAAAGCTTTAAAGATTTTGCATGTTTTAGATATACATGTACATGTAAACTATGTAAACATTCCAAGATTGTATTATTATAATAGTAATTATTGAGCGGTTCAATGCAAACCGAAGCTACGGACAAATCAAATGATAATTTATACAACAAAATTTAAATCATTACTTATAGCATTGTTCAATATTGATTGATTGTTGGTTGATTAACGTCCAGTGGCAAATATTTCATGCATGATCAGGACGAGAAAAAATTAACAATAAATACAGTTGTCAGTTTAAATTCGACTTGTGAGTTTGAGCTAAAGAAGCTATTAAAAAAATATCTTGTATGCAAAAAATGTTTTGCTTCTATTTGAATTCAACATACATATCGTTTAAATCCGGTACATGTTTCCTGCTTCTAATTAGAGGAAAATGATCCTACTCAAATACCTTTTACATCACAATTCCTTCGGTGTCCTCAGCACGGATCGCGTTTAAGGTAGCAGGTACGTAAATGAGCATCTCAAGGATTTTCATGACATTTTGCAAGCAAATAGCAGAAACAAGTACAAATGTAAAGGATGCACGTCAATATATATCGCAAACACATATTAAATAATTTGACTGTAAGTTACCTACAAATTATCTATAAAATAATATGTAATTATCACTAAAATTTCTGTTTTATTTTTAAAAGTAAAATGTATTCTGTTTTATTGATAAAAAATGTGTTTTGTTTTATTGATATAAATAAAGTGGGTCATCGAATTATTTTTGCGTTTCCATCGCGTTAAGAAGCTGTACAGAAGTTTCAGATATTTACACCAAAAAGGAGACTTCGTATGAAATTGTTCCGATAGATAATAATGAACAGTCCAAAATTGCTGATTTTAAGCGGTATTTACCTGTTTTCTATATTTTGCAGTTCATAAAGCTCTACATGTTGTTGTATGCGCAATATCATTAAAATCCGTGTTTATGTATCTTTTGCCTTTAGCAATGTATAATTTCTTAAGGGATAAAAGTAGTATTTCATTTCCCTGCCATAACATGTACTTTTGTGTACCCCAGGAAAGGAAGTCAACTCAAGAGCGCTGTGATTGGATGTATTGGTATAATATATTTTTTTATTTATTTATGAATAACTGCAGTGTGTATTTTTGCAATATAAATTTTGAAACACATACATTTTTGTAGAAATATTTTCTTGAGAATTATTAAAAGTTTCCAAATTTTCATAAATTTGACGTATAATGACGGTGGCAATGGATACTATAAACAAGCTCCGTTCTAAGATGGTGATGCCACCATTTAACTTCAATTTCTAAAACAGAATAATAAATTACCAAATCCTGCATAACTGTTTTGTCCTGGTTTATTATCAAAAAAGTGAAAAATTTATAAAGCATTACATTAAAAGTTACGCTTTTCCTTAAAACCAATGACAACGGTCGGTAATAGGAAAACACTACAAATGCTGGAGAGATCATCTGAGAGCATGGTCAAACAAACCGTATTCTTGCTAAAAATAGTTTATACGCGTAACTTTTTAATGTTTCTGACCATTGTCATTACTTAATTCTTCTGTTATTTAAAAGGTTTGGTAGATGGCAGATCTGTGATTGATTCTGTTAAAATGTATTACAACTTTTCTATATTCAAATGTTTAGCATATTAGACACTTGGCAATTACAGAGGACCGTACGCTGATCTATAGAGCATATGACTTTTGTTTTGTGTTGTTGGTTTATAGTCTCATTGACGAATATTTCATATCCTACGAGCCTTTTAACTTTGGTCATCACTTTGAGTCCGTCGTAAACTTTAAAAAATCTTCTACTGTGAGACCATTGATATAAAACAAAGAAATGTGACATGACTGCCAATGAGACAACTATCTACCAAAGTTCAAATGAAGTAGATGTAAGCAATTATAGGCAACATCACGGCCTTCAATAATGATAAAAAAACCATACCGTATACCCGGCTATACAAGGGACCGACATAAAAATATGAAACAATTCAAATAAGAAAACTAACGGCCTAATTCATAATTTGTTGATTTGTACCTAGATGTGCCCCTCTCACTCTCACGTTGTCTTGTGTAAAAGTGTATTGATTATGTCAAACAACCGCCTAACATAATTCCTGTTAATAGAAGAAATATTGAACATACTGGTCAAATACATATAGTTGTCAATTATAATTCTAAAATTATGCAACCTAAATGAACGAATTATTGTTTAAATGGTTTTCTAGAAGTGCTCTTTTATAATAAATCCGATATCCCTGTTTACAAAACAAAGACGATTACCCTTACAATAAATAGAACATAAAGTAAAAGGCATATATTTGTCTATTATTCTGAGGTTATTGAATTTCTCTTTCATTTCCCATTCAGAATACAACCAATTTCATTATTGACCAACAAAAACATCAAACCGTTTAAAATAGAAAATACACAAAAATTGTAGTAAAGTTTTGCAGTTTAATATTAGATAAGTGCTTACGCATACATTGCTTGTACATGATAGAATAAAAAGGATACGGGGTATTCATACATGACCTAAAATCAGTATATGCACAGCAAAAACACAAAAGTAAAGGAACAGCACTTTTATTGCTGTTCTTCATCTCAAAATCACAGTGAGGCCTTCAACGCAGAGCAAAATGATAAAAAAAAACTCTCACCTCACTGCAAGTGTTAAGACGGCCCCTAGAACCGGTTTGAGCGGAATTGTTTGCAAATTGACGATCGCATCGCAACTATGAATTGAAGAACAAAGCCAGGAGTAATTTGAATACATGAAACCAACCAGTTGTGTGTTCGATTTGTGTTGCTCAGTATTAAATTTTCTATATAGTGTTTTGTTATTTGTTTGTCTTTCCGTTGTCTTTCTTCCTTTTTCGTCTTCGTTTTATGAGCATTGAATGTCTCCTTGGTTGTTATTATTTTCTATCTATTCTGTGTTTTAATGTTCCTTATAATACTATGAAAACTGAGTCAGAGGATGAGTATGAGTTCAAGAACTCACATGTAAGACCAATTTAAAATATTACCATTTGAGAATAAGGACACGAAGTGTGATTATCAGTTAAAGGAAACTGAAGAATACAGTTTAAAAAAAAAAAAACGTTTTGCAAACATGTCAAATCTTACCCTTATATTTCTCAAATTCTTTTCAAAGAGTTAAATCTAAAAAAATATATTGTAAAATACGTTGAATGAATTTTCATTTAGGAATATAATTTCAGACATCTGAATATATATAAAAATCACCCATAATACAGTGTACTCTCCGTGACTGATTAATTTTAATGCTAAAAGCAGTAATTCTTTTCTTTTTCATAATGTTCATGTCATAATCATTATATTCATTGTAATGAAAATATATCAGTTATTAAAATTATTTTGAATTACAGAAGCGATCCTTAAATCTATTTGTTCAATCTATCTGTTAGGCGTTACCATTGCCCGTTTCATACGTCATATTTGAAGAAGAAAGTGATATATAGTGTACAAATGCATACGTCGAGTTACTTTTAGTGTGTAAAGTTTTATAAAAAAAAAAATTCTTGACAGGTCCTTGACTTTCATATGCTTACAATGTTTTGACGGTAGTGATTGATAGTTTTTGCAAGAAGACTTAACTAATTCTTTGTGCAATTTATTGTTCCTTTGGTAACACAATATATTGTTCCTAGATTAAATAACTCAAGGCAACCGAATTAAATGCTAGGGCCGCACTATCCTTGTACGAGATTTGACACAGTAATCTTACCAAATTTCCGTTGCATTATTTTTTTAGCATTTTCTTCGTATCTGTTTTCAACAGAAGCATACTATTTCATGAAATTGAAATTAATACGATGATTATGAAAACAATAATGAGATGGCAGCTCATATACAAATATAACAAACAAAACAAAAACAAACAAACGAAAAAAACAAACAAATTAATGCAAACACACATACGCACGCCTATAAATACCAACTGACTTTTGCTGTTATAACAAAGATACCCAGATAAGTTCTTTCAAATTGAAACAAATGGTATTGGAAGTTGAATGTGTACGGATTGATAATTTAGTCTTAGATGCATCATTTTTTTTTTATTAGTTGTTAGTGGCTTTGAACTAGCTGTCAGTAACTGTGAGTACTCTCAGATCTGTACTTAGTGTCTTTTTGTTGTTTGGATGTAGAAGTGCCCGGCCACGTCCACTTGTAATTGTAGTATTTGTATTTTTATCCATCTGATGAGTTAAGCATCTTTCAACTGATTTTTATAGTTCGTTCTTATGTTGTACTGTTACACCACTGTCCCAGGTTAGGGGAAGGGTTGGGATCCCGCTAACATGTTTAACCCCGCCACATTCTGTATGTATGTGCCTGTCCCAAGTCAGGAGCCTGTAATTCAGTGGTTGTCGTTTGTTTATGTGTTACATATTTGTTTTTCGTTCATTTTTTGTACATAAATTAGGCCGTTAGTTTTCTCGTTTGAATTGTTTTACATTGTCATTTCGGGGCCTTTTATAGCTGACTGTGCGGTATGGGCTTTGCTCATTGTTGAAGGCCGTACGGTGACCTATAGTTGTTAATTTCTGTGTCATTTGGTCTCTTGTGGAGAGTTGTGTCATTGGCAATCATACCACATCTTCTTTTTTATATTATAACCAGGCTAATATTTAGTTTTAGATTACTTATGTTCATAAAATAATGTTTTTCTCTTTAAACGAGGCATTTGACTGGATTCCAGTCATTTATTCATATGATGAAGACCTAATCTTTCAATCAGTTTAATTGAGGTTTGGAGCTGGCATGTCAGTAACTGCTAGTAGTCCTTTGTTCATTTATGTATCATTGTCATTTTGCGTAGTTTCTTTTGTTACCTATTCTGACATCGGACTCGGACTTCTTCAAAACTGAGTTTTACTGTGCGTATTGCTATGTGATTCTTTTTCTACATTGTCTAGAGGTATGGGGTAGGGTTGAGATCTCACAAAACATGTTTAACCCCGCCGCATTTTTGCGCCTGTCCCAAGTCAGGAGCCTCTGGCCTTTGTTAGTCTTGTATGTTTTTAATTTTAGTTCATTTATATGTTTTGGAGTTTATTGTGACGTCCATTTTCACTGAACTAGCACACAATTTTATTTTTGGGCCAGCTGAGGACCACCTCGGGTACAGGATTTTCTCGCTGCATTGCAGACCCATTGGTGGCCTTCAGCTGTTGTCTGCTCTTTGGTCGGGTTGTTGTCTCTTTGACATATTCCCCATTTCCATTCTCAATTAAATTCACACAGTTGGAAGCTAACAAACGCAGGCAAAGATCCTCCTATTAAAATCTGAAGTGTGATACCTTAGGCTAAATAAACCAGGCTATTTTATGAAAGCAAACTGTAGTGTTGGCTTCAATTATTTGTTTGTAATTTTGTATCTTAATATGCTTGTTATATGGGTTTATCATATTCTCAATCATTATAGAAGTCGAAGTGTGAGCGTAAACGGCGCGTTGAAGAACCATTGTTACAACTCCTTGTTGGACATGTTTATCTGTTGTAAGGCAACATGTCTGCCCTATTCATAATGCCCCTGCTTTCAATGACAATTTTTAATCCCGATCTTAAATCCCGGTCAACATACTTTGCAGAACCTACTTATAGATTTATTTATATATTGTTGGCGTCCAGAATATGCATGAAATATTTGCCACTGAACGTGGAGCAAACAACAATAAATCAATCGATGTACACTGGTAAAAAATATGTGATGGACGTCTGATAAACAAAATATTTAATCTTTATTACTGCTTGTATATTTATACTATAACCGTTATATTTCAAATTGTGTCGAAAATTGTCTCATCTTCGTCCGGTCGTTTTGCAAAACAATCATAATAAATATTAAGTTTAGAATTTAATCTATGGAACGCCACAGCTGTCTTAATATGTGGAACTCTGATATAACGTTATGTTGTTTTATTATTACTTGATGATATTTTGTCTTTACATAATATGGTTTTGACATTACGTAATGATGTTTTGATATAACTCAATATGGAATAGTCATTACTTAATGATATTTCGAAATTACACGATATGGTTTAGTATTTACTTGATATAGTTTTGTCATTGCTTAATATGGTTTTGTCATTACTCGATGTGGTTTCACCATTATTTAATGTGGTTTTGGTTATTACGCAATGTGGTTTTTGGTCCTGTCATTCTTTGATGTGGTTATCACCGTGTTTACTTGATGAGGTAAAACCACGTGACCATTTCGGAAAAAACTAGTTCTATTTGTAAACCGATTTCCATATGTCGTTTGTTTAATGTGCTTTGGATGAGTATCGCTATCCATTGAGTTAAAGTTCAAATTAAAGTTCGTCTAGTTGTTGTTCAGAGTTATTTGGTATGAAAAAGGGGAACGGCAGACAAAAAATCAGAAAAAAGTGCTAAAAAATTAACAGTATTTCGGACATAAGGGGTGTATCCCAAACCTCTTGGTCCTGCCGTTTTTTCCCTTAGTTCTCAAACGGAAGCAGTATTATAATAAACTCGTTAAAGATTCTACGGAATCCAGTGTCTCGCCTGATATTGCTGCTTTCAGTGTAAAAGCGTAATGTCGACTGTACAATTATCGGTACATTTATCGGTAAAAACAAAAATTTAAAAAAATGTTTTTCTGTAGATGCTTTATCTTGATCTTGAAGAATAACTCCTATACAAGTTTTATAACAATTCATGGAGGTTTACAAATTTATCATGTCAAAACAGTTTAATTCGGTAATATTTAATGCAAAAATAAGAAAATGTAGTATGATTGCCAATGAGACAAATCTCAACCACATACCAAATGACGTAGAATTTAACAACTATATGTGACTGTATGTTCTTCAACAATGAGCAAAACCCATACCACATAGTAAGCTATGAAAGGTCCCGAAATGAAAAATGTAAAAACAATTCAAACGAGAAACCTAACGATCTAAATGATGAAGACACCGACGCTACTACCGACGATGGAATATAGGTTTGTTGTGTCTCACTGCCGCTACATTAATGTCACAGGCTCGACACAAATAAAAGACTGGTACTTTATTGTCAACAAATGAGACACTTTAAATCAACTCACACTAAAGTTACAGGAAATGGGGGATCGGGCTAAGCGACAAAGCATCAATACTATAAAATAAGAATTCTCCGATTTTTTTAGCGTGTATGATCATTTGACCATATACGAATATCAATTTTATAAATTGAATTCTCTGATATACCTCGCACTAATTGAAAAACAAACTTTTGGAATATCTGTTTCACAGGTGACGACGGATATGTTTCAGTTGTCGTAACTACAATCCCGTCATCTTTTCTTCGAATGTGAACTACCAAATAAAACCAAATCACTGGGTTTGTACGTTCACGAATAACACGACGGGTGCCACACGTTGAGCAGAATCTGCATACCCTTCCAGGGCACCTGAGATCACCCCGATGGATTTATATTATCCAGTCATACCTATCTATTGAGTTAAGCCAATTCAAACTGTTTTTTACATTTTTTGCTTATGTTGTGCTGTAACACTACAGTCCGAGGTTAGGTTAGGGTTTAGCGCTCACATACATGTTAAACTCCGCCACGTGTACTTTCTTTATGTGCCTGCCCCAAGTCAGGAGCTTGTAGTTCAATGGTTGTCGTTGTTTCATGTGTGTCATATTTGTTTTCGTAGATTGTTTAGTTATACATTAGACCGTTAGTTTTCTCGTTTAAATTGTTTCACATTTTCACGTGGTGGCCGTTTGTAGCCGACTATACGGTATGTTGAAGGCTGTACGGTTGCCTATTATTGCTTACATCCACTGCTTTTAAAATCTGGTGGATAGTTGTCTCATTGGCAATCACACCACACCTAACTTTATTTCAATTTCTATGTTGTGTTTTGTATACTGTAACATTGTTTATCTTTTGTACGCATACACCTGAGCCCTCTTTTCGGAAGCCCGAGCAAAAGCCCTCGATCCGCGATAGAAAATTTAAATACGAACTCATATTAGATAACTCGAATTTCACCTCGAAATCTTAATCTAGATAGACTCAAATTCAAGTCTAACTCGAACTCTACCTCAAAAGATGACTCAAATTTAAAGTTGAAGTCGAACTGTTACTCGAACTCTACCTTTAAATGTGACTCAAACTCGAAGTTCGACTCGAAACTCAATGCTAACTAGAACTTTAATTCTGATTATGTCTTGAACTCTAACTCGAAATCGAAGACTAACTCAAAGTTTAACTCGAACAGTTACCCGAACTTTAATTTGAACTCTAACTTGATGGATGGCCACAGTCATCCAAGGCACATAAAACATGGAAATCTATTTAAAAATAGAACTAGTTTTTTCCGAAATGGTCACGTGGTTTGACCTCATCAAGTAATGTGACAACCACATCAAATACTGAAACAAACACATCATGTAGTGTAAAATCGTCAAATTTTGAAAAATCATTACGTAATTGTAAAGGCAAATCATCATTACGAAATAACAAAACCACATCATGTAATTAAACAACTACATTACGTTACATTAAGTCACATACACATCAAGTAATGTTAAAACCACATTGCCTAATTACAACCACATTAAATAATGGTGAAACCACATCGAGTAATGACAAACCCATATTAAGTAATGACAAAACTATATGAAGTAAATACGAAACCATATCGTGTAATATCGAAATATCATTAAGTAATGACTTTTCCGTATTGAGTTATATCAAAACATCATTACGTAATGTCAAAACCATATTATGTAAAAAAATACCATCAAGTAATAATAATACAACAGAACGTAATATCAAAGTACCACATAAGACAGCTGTGGCGTTCCATATGAATCCATACTCAAATGTCAATGCTTTATTTCTGTTTTTTTTATTGTTCATTTCGTTGCTAAATTACAGGATAGATCAAAATGGACCATACAGATTTTACATGTTGTGTTTGTTCAACATTTCCAATGATGTAGATGTTGGAATTAGGCCTTGTAATTCCAGGTATCCCGGAGGAAGATAAAACGTATGGAAAATAGTTTCTTTGATGCGTATTTTATAAATTTCTTCCAGACTTACGTACGAGTTAACATTAAGAATCCGCTGAATTAAGTTTGAAAGTGTAAAAGTATTAGACATTTTTTGTAGGTGATCTCTATTTACCATTCCCTAACAATAACAAACTTATAATGCTTCAGATATCTCACATGTTAGGGTACTAAATGTACCTTCATCAGATTTACTTGTAATTTGTTTTGGTAAATGAAACTGTTTTCTCCGTCCTGAATTAAACATATCATCCATAGAAGGTTACAAAAGATGGGATGCAGGATAAAACATATATACTTCAATGAAATAACAAACAAACGAAACACGAAAAACAGAAGACGGATAGTGGTCTGAAAAAACTCTGAAATATATCGGGTCTCAATAAAAGACACGCATTTATACGGTATGTCAAACATTACATTATATACATCTATTCGAAACGTCTGGACATGCGTCCTAGCTTATATATGACACTAGTATGAGGTTGTGGATGGGGTTTTCAGAACAGAGAATAATGGGAAAAATATAAAGAATAGAGAAAATGGACCAACAAATATAAGGAATACAGAATAATGATGTCCTAAAATATAAAGAATAGAGAATAATGGGCTAAAAGTATAAAAATAGAGAAAAATGGCCTAAATATTATAGAAAACATAAAGTGAAGGACCTCTCTATCATAAAGTAAAAATCGGACCTATTTATGAAAGCATTTGAATTGAGTGATGGAATAAGATTCAAACTGGATTATCTCCCATGCACCAGAAAAATGACATTACAAATGCATTATTCTTATGTCAGATAGATTCAAGCAAGCGTACACGCTAATCCGACTTCTGGTTTACTAAGCATGATAATGACTGCATAGCAGTTAAGAAAACACACGTTCACGTAAAAAGAAATATAAAAAAAAACAATATCGTTTAAAAAAAAAATGTATACAGTTACTCAAAGCAAGCCCCGAATTTCTAACCCTAATGATATATGCTATCAGCTTGTTCTGTACTAGAAGATTTAATATTCACAGTGCGATCTTCAAGATTAAGCAAAAATATCACCACTCATAATTTTAAGACTATATTTATTTAGAGCGGACTTTTTTTGTATAGATGTGAACCATTGTTCATTGAAAACATAGCTGCGGGATTAATAAATACGTTTAAATCTATCCGGCAAAGGAATTTAAACAAATAGTGTCATAAGTTGCCCGAAATCTAACTATGACATGAAGAAAGAATACAAACAATTAGACAACCATCGGGTACATCAAGTTATATGTTTGATAACGTATGAATAGGAATCTTGCATAATAATCATATGAACAATATTGCCGTAAAAGTTGGTTAGAAATTTCTCTTTTCATATAATGTTTACTATAATAATGTAATTATTCTTTGAAAGAAAATTTCTTTATTCTTTATTGCATATATACCCATATACATGTACGTTAGTTAACGTTTTAATGCATATCCCTGTTTAACATTACCTGCCCCTCTAATTCTAAATTTGTTATCTACTGTTATGAATCTTCTTTCATGGAAAAGCTTTAGAAAATAGATGATTGCAAACTTTGACAAACTTATTGACATTTCTTTAACATGTTTAAATTGACCAAAAAAAAAAACGTGTTCAACCACGCCGCATTTTAGCGCCTGTCCCACGTCAGGAACTTCTAGCCTTTGATAGTCTTTGTGTTTTGTTTTAATTTTGGTTCATATGTATGTTTCGGACTTTAGTGTGATGTCCATTTCGCTGAACTAGTATACATTATTGTTAAGGGGCCATCTGGTGCCCGACTCTGGGTGCGGGATTTGCTCGCTGCGTTGAAGACCTATTGGTGGCTTTGGGTTGTTTTCTGCTCTTTGGTGGGGTTGTTGTCTTTCTGATACATTCCCCGCTTCCATCGAGGTTCTGAAACATTGAACATATATTAGTAAAAAAAAAAGTAATCTTCAGCTTAGATAAGTTAAAAATAATAGTAAAAATTGTAATAAATCTTAGACATAACTGTAGTGGTACCAAATGGAAAAACATTTTAGTAAAATGTTTTGAAAATAAACGTATTTGAAGTACTCGTAAACAATTGCATTGCCTTTCACACAAACAAAATGTATTCAATGAGGGATTCAAGTCATTAAGAAAGCAAACCAAGTTAACGACAAAATTCGAATCACCAAAAATAATAGGACAGCTGGAGGTTGCCTATTTGAAGATGATATGTTATCCTTTTTATGGATAAATTATTTATGAAACATTGACGAATTTATTTTTTTTTTTTATTTATTTTTTTTTTTTATAATTTATTTATTTATTTTATGTATAGCAATATTATACGAAATATACTAAATGACTTTTCATTCAAGCTATTTTACGTGATTGAACGTCATGTTTGAGAGGATTTGATGCAATTTGCAGAACAGGGAAGTCCGTGTATTTTCCCGATAAAAGGTCGTATACTTCATAATTCAATTATCTTTATGTTGTTTTAAAGTGTAAAACTTTCAGTTTTCATATTGCGCACATCAAAACTAATTCGTTTTATACATAACACTTCCTGAATATTATCACATTAATCCGTTGTATTTAAAATGGATCACTTGCGGATATGTAAATTCTTAATACTTTTACGTTTTCAAAGTTTCAATATATCACTGATAAATACAGCAGGTAGGCTATTTTTCTTTAAATTTATGTGCCCTTTGATCGAGTTATCTTTAACTTAATGCGTACTGTCTATATTTTGTTATTACATCGATTGAAAACGATAATGGGCATGCCTCCAATGAAATACGCATTTTATAAATAGATGAATAATTAACGTCCATCAACAATTATAACATGCATATTCAAGACAGGAGCATATTATTATGATATAAAAACGAACCATCCTATTCATTAATTACATGAATCATGATAACATTCCACAGGGAGACATGTCATCTATCCAAAAAATGTTATTCTGACCACTTCCCTTTCAATTGTCGAAACTTCAATCCCGTTCCCTTTTCCCCCGAATGTGACCTATCGAATTAGATTTATCACCGGGTTTGTACTTACATGGGCAACACGACGGGTGCTACATGTGGATCAGCATCTGCTTACCCTTCCTAGCACATGATATCACCCCAGATTTTTGGCGGGGTTGTTGTTGCTCATTCTTTAGCTTTCTATGTAACAGTTGTGTTTTGTGTACTGCTGTTTGTTTGAAGGTCTTTTTCGTTTTAGCCATTGCCTTCAAGTTGTCACTTTATTTTCGAATTGTGAGTTTAAATGTCCCTTTGGTATCTTTCGCCTCTCTTTTTCAGTCTTTTCTCTTGAAATGTCACGTGCAAAGCTGTTATAGATGAGAAGCAAAAACTATCAACTTGAAATCCTTTATATTAACCCGACGAGGTCATCTGGAGACAACCGAGATCTATATGTACATGCAAAAAAAAAAATGTTTCCTATTATAACCCTTTGACAAACACCTTAAAGTAGCATTTCCTCTCTTAAAAGGATATGAATTTGTTGTCGCATTTTTCCCAGGAACTACAAATCAGTGCTTTCTGAAATTTTGGATCAAGCTTAATGACACCATGCTTTACCGTACAAATCGTTTTCATTACCATTTTTATCATCTTTCTGTTTACTGAATACTTAAGAGGGGGGTATAGTATAAGATATTAGTAAGCCGATTCAACTTGTTTACATGCCCAGTAACACCTCCTTCTATTGTTGACTAGCTGTCACTTTATATCTTGAGCATTTGGATCAATCAAATAACTTATTTATTGGCAATTAACGAAGAAAATGTATTATTTAAGTCATTTAAGTATCCAGTCAATGGCTATTGGGCGGATGGTATCTTCTTGGACAGACCGTCCAAATACAGAGGAACCTATGAGACTTATATCAATGATATGTGCATTTTAATATGTTACTTTAAAAGCAATTGGATTTATTATTAGATTACTAAGCAAAAATAAAGTCGAAGCAAGTCATACAAATCCACTTTTGAACTTATGCAACTTTGAGTCAAGTTATATGTAACTAATCGTTATTACATACAACTATGCTATATAAAGAAATATATATGTGTCTATACATTTTATAATAATGGGTTTAACTTGTATTTTGCTTTGTAGTACACCAAGAGTGTACAATCCTAATTGTATTCAGTGTACAGCTATTTTTTTTCTCCATCTGCTTGTAATTGTTGAAGATTATGCGGTATGGAATTTACTGATTGTTGAAGACCGTACGGTGACCTATAGTTGTAAACATCTATGTCATTTTGGTCTCTGGTGGAGAGTTGTCTTATTGGCAATCATACCACATCTTCTTTATTTTATATTGTAGTCATTCGTCATCTTGTTAAAAAGCCCCAAAATAGTACCATAAAAAAAAAAAAAAATATGCATTTTAATGCATTATGTCAAAACTGTCAAAAATATATTTCTGTTGAAAATTGAAAATTGAAAAAGAAAACAACAAAAGAAAGACTTCTGTCGATACCTGTATCTTGGCATTGCACAAGGTCATGTTTTCTCTGACTTTTTATGACGTCTTTACACTAAATCCATTGGATGTTGGATGTGTACGGATTGATAATTTTAGTCTTAGATGCATGATTTTTATTAGTTGTTAGTGGCTTTGAACTAGCTGTCAGATAACTGCGAGTACTCTCAGATCTGTTCCTAGTGTCTTTTGTTGTTTGGATGTACAAGTACCCTGCCACGTCCACTTGTATTTTGTCCATCTGATGAGTTAAGCCTTTTTCAACTGATTTTATAGTTCGTTCTTATGTTGTACTGTTATATCACTGTCCCAGGTTAGGGGAGGTTGGGATCCCGCTAACATGTTTAACCCCGCCACATTATGTATGTATGTGCCTGTCCCAAGTCAGGAGCCTGTAGTTCAGTGGTTGTCGTTTGTTTATGTGTTACATATTTGTTTTCGTTCATTTTTGTACATAAATGAGGCCGTTAGTTTTTCGTTTGAATTGTTTTACATTGTCATTTCGGGGCTTTTATAGCTGACTTTGCGGTATGGGCTTTGCTCATTGTTGAAGGCCGTACGGTGACCTATAGTTGTTAATTTCTGTGTCATTTTGGTCTCTTGTGGACAGTTGTCTCATTGGCAATCATACCACATCTTCTTTTTATATTGGCAATTGGGTAGTGGCAAATATTGCGCAAATACTTGTACATTCGAACTTGCAAATTAAGACTTCTTTTGTGCAGTTTCCAAAATAACTTGATCAGTGGAAATGTACATTTTCCTTAATCTGTCCAAATATATATCCTTTTAGCTCACATGGCCGAAATGCCAAGTGAGCTTTTCTCATCATTTGGCGTCCGTCGTCGTCTTCCATCTTCGTCGTATTCCATTAACTTTTACAAAAATATTCTCCTCTGAAACTCCGGGGCCAAATTTAACCAAACTTGCAACTAAGATGGCCGACATGGCTAAAAATAGAACATAAGGGTAAATTGCAAGTTTTGTCTATTTTCTTGTAAACCGTTATGAATAGAGAAAATCTGACTGGGACAAAATTTTGAAAATGTTGAGATCTACCTGCTGGTCATTAACGTCAAAACTGTCAGACGACTTCTTATAGGAGTTATAGCCCTTAAATGGCAAATCATTTTTTTCATTTTGTCTATTATTTTTAAAACTATAAAAGATACAGAGAAATGTTTATGAATGATAAGCTAAACAAAATCTACAAATAAATGAACATGGCTAAAATCATCAGACGACTCCTGATTGGAGTTATTGCTCTTCAATGACGATTTTACCAATTTTTGCGTTTTGCCTTCTGTCTTAAAAAACAATAATAGATAGAAAGAAACTTAAAAGCCAAAATGATTAACAAGTCCAGATCTACAAATAAGATAAATAATCGAAATCGTCAGTTGACTCCTTAAGGAAGTTACTGTCCTTTCATAATGATTTTTCCCTATGTTTTGTATTTTTGCCACTTATTTTGTAAAATGATCAGCAAGACAATATCTACAAATAAGATAACATGGCTGAAATTTTTAGTAGACTAGTTATTGGAGTTATTTCCTTTAAAGATGTTTTAATCATTTTTGGGGTATTTGCTTATTTTCTTGAAAATGTAATAGATACAAATGTAGATAGAAACTTTAAAAGCAAAATGATTATTAGGACAAGATCTACAAATATGTTAACATGAGTAAAATTGTCAGTTAACTCTTTAAAGAGTTATAGCCCTTTCATGATGATTTTACCAAAAGTTTCTTATGTTGAAGATCCAGGTGAGCGATCCAGGCTCTTTAGAACCTCTTGTTAATGATATGATCTTCATTGAAGTAAGGTCTTCGGATTATTATTAAAATATAAATTGTAATTACATGATATATAACATGATAAATTACTATTAAAATTTTCAATTCATTGAAGAAAGCAAAACAAGTGTAAGTACTTTTGAGGACGATTTTGGAGATTGGGTGGCTGGATCATCACAAAATGTGACCTGGAAACGTACAAGTCTATTAAAGGATCATACCCACGTGGATTCATGTAAATATAAGTATATCAACAATTATATTCATACTTTATTAACATATACGTAATCTATCTTTAGGCTCTAGTATGTAAACACATGAACTTGTATTGTCCCTGATTGCGGAGTAGATCTATTTCTTTTGTTTTCCTACAGTGATTGCTGTAACGTCTTAAAAGAAACCAATTCTAGAATCGCTTTCTTATCATCGAATTACATGTTGCCCTACTTTAAAAAGAATTTACACTGCCATAAGTCGTCGTGCGAATCGTTAAGTGATCTATTTCAACTTGTGATGAACATAAAGATATATTAATATTTTTGATTCTGGTGCAATGACCTATCTCCTAATACTACTATTATACTAGATTACTATGAAGGATTTGTATAGTAAGGAGGATTGGATTCTCGTGGTTTATCGTTTTCTCTCACCCGGCGAGACATCGCGCTACTCGCCACTGCTACTTGTCACATGCGATATCGGAACAATTATTCGGTAATTTTTGTGTACACATGTATCGAGTTATTTTCTTATTTTTGTTACGTATAGCGCTTCATACAAAATGTACTTCGGTCAACGCTTTTACACCCCAATACATTTACAAAAAGAAGCATTCAATTCTTAAATAATAAAAATAATATAACATGCTAGATTTTAGATGCATACACGTTCATATTTTATATATATCTTTCAGATTTTCAAGGTTATAGTATGATGGCTAGTTCCTATGGGGGTTTACCTGGTACAGCACGTATAAATACAGATATTGAATTCACGCAACCCATATGTTTGTCACTTTGGTACCAGCTTTATTGGAATAGTTTTGATTGCTATTTCAATATTTATCAGATTTCTGACAAAAATCAGACTTTACTATTTAGTGCAAATCATAACTTTACATCTCTTGGTGAATGGGTTAACATATCGGTAGATTTTTATGGACAAGATCCGTTCACGATAGCATTGGAAGCAGACTTCAGATATCGTGATGCAACTGCAGCACGTGCTATTCTAATAGATGATATATCAATAGCGTGTAGGCCTTGTGAAGGTAAATGTGAACAAAAATGAAATCATGAAAAAACATAAACATTGGAAAAAAAAAAAATGGAAAAAGAGGCATAACCTTGCATAATTATGTATCATTGTTATTAAGATTATGTATTTAGTTCTCTAGAAAATTTGTTTCTAGATAAAAGCCGCTTGTATTGGTGCATCTGATACAAATGTATATAGGCTCGCTGTAAGGTGAACAATTCCAAAGAAGTTTTATTTCATTTAAGAATTGAATGCTTCTTTTTGTAAATTTATTGGGGTGTAAAAGCGTTAACCGAAGTACATTTTGTATGAAGCGCGGAAGCGCTTCATTCTAAAAATGTGCGCACGGTCAACGCTTTTACAACCCTATAAAATTACTAAAAGAAACATTCAATACTTATAATAACATTTTTTGCTAGGATCATGAAAACACGATTTCTATCAAGTTTTTCTTTTATTTACCTGTGCACTTTATCGTGGAAGCTCGTGTCATCATGAATGTTACATTTCATTTTGAAGTGAAGGTTAATTTCAGAATGACTCGAGATTACTGTTAGCCAATCAAAATATCGTATTATAATGATTTGATTTGATTTTGGTGTTTTAACGCCACTTTTAAGCACCGCTTTTGGGCTATTTCGTGGCGGCCAGTTTTATTGGTGGAGGAAGCCGGGTGCCCGGAGAAAACCACCGACCTTCGATAGGAAAACTAACAATCCTAGTCAATTAAGATTGAGTCGAGTGTACCCGCACGAGCGGGGTTCGAACTCACAACCTCAGTGTTGACTGGCTAGTGATTACAGTAGTAACTACTTAGACCACTCGGCCACCGAGGCCCCTCGTATTATAATGAAACATACATGTAATATAATTATATTAAAAAGAAAGAATTGTTAATTACCATAAAAGTAAACGTCTTAAATATTTGCTTGTTCTTAAATAGGAAAATCTGAGAAACTATCTTTGAGTCTGTTCTGTCTGCCGATCACGTTCCGAGACGTTGAGTTCCTCAAATCTCTAAAAGAATAGAAAAACAAAGGATATGGGGGTATCTATCCATGACACAAAATCAGTACATGCACAGCAAAAAACAAAAAACAAAACACAAAAAAAGATATATAAGATATATCACCACGTAATAGAGTTCAGATACAAAAAGACATTTTTAGTTGAACGAAAAACATTTTGTTTATAATATTGCATTTGCAACTTCTAGAAAATGCATCCAGAACATTAGTTACATGTTTTTGTAGCACGATTCTAATGATTTGGATCGCTACTGGTTTCTACCAATCTGGTTGATATAAAACAATCTGTATTACAACGTTTTTGGATATACAACACAATTTACGGGGCTGATTACAGATAAAACATATATACTGAAAAATTTAATGTACAAGATTATTATAAGCTATAATTCATGTTGTACTGATACATAAATCTACAATGATACATGTTTTTCTAAAATGAAGGACCACAACCATACCAAATACTTGAATATCAAAACACCAAAATGAAATAGAATGTAAAACACAGTCCCTTGCTGTTGACACGAAGGTATCACTAGAACCTGAAAACATATTCAATTGTCCAGAAAAAGTGTCAAGGAAAATTGATTGAAGGATAGATGCGAAACCAAACGTAAGCAGTAAATTGTTGTTTACGGTGGTGTCTATAGTTATGACGTCATGTTTTATTATTACTACTGGTCAGATGACCACAACAGTTGCAAGTCTTACACGTGCACTTAACTAAACTCTCCGTGAATTGTAACAGCTGATGTATCCCGTGCCGAGCCTCAATTTAGAGTCCCTATAGAACTATAATGTTAAGTGTCTTGTTACAGAACAGACGATATAAGCAACCGTTTTCAACCCTATATAAAGACTGTTGGTATCTGAAAGGAGTTCAGAAGGCCTAAATCTCAATGGCATAGTTTAAACAAGTGTATATTTAGTCCTAGATGCATGTTTTTTACTAGTTGTTATTGGCTTTGAACTAGCTGTTAGTAACTGCGAGTACTCTCAGATCTGTACTTTTTGTGTCTTTTTGTCTGGGGATGTATATGTACCCTGCCACGTCCACTCTGTGTTTTGTTAGATGTATTTCTGCTTTGTATCCATCTGATGAATTAATCCCTTTTCAACTGCTGATTTTTATAGTTTGTTATTATGTTGTACTGTTACATCACTGTCCCAGGTTAGGGGAGGGTTGACGCCTTTAAACTAGTTTAACCCCACCACATTCTATATGTGCCTGTCCCAAGTTAGGAGCCTGTAATTGAGTGGTTGTTGTTTTGTAACACTTTATCATATTTGTTTTTTGTTGATTGTTTTGTATAGTGTGTTCTTGTTTTGTGCTGTTGCACCATTGTCCCAGGTTAGAGAGAGGGTTTGATGCCACCTAACTAGTTCAAGCCCGCCACATTCTATATGTGCCTGTCCAAAGTCAGGAGCCTGTAATTCACTGGTTGTCGTGTGTTGCTGTATATTATATTTGTTTTTCGTTCATCATTTTTTACATAAATCAAGCCGTTAGTTTTCTCGTTTGAGTTGCTTCACATTTGTCATTTCGGTGCCTTTTATAGCTGACTATGCACTATGAGTTTTACTCATTGTTGAAGGTCGTACGGTGACCTTTAGATGTTAATGTCTGTGTCATTTGGTCTCTTGTGGAGAGTCGTCTCATTGGTAATCATGCCACATCTTCTTATTTTATATACACCTTACTTCCTTGCGCAGATAAAAACCCAACAACAACACACGTAACGATTTCTTACATGGTACTCGGTGTGAAGTCCAGTCTCTTATAGTACTTTTCGATTAAATATAAATTAGCAATTCAATTTCTCGTTTTGTAGTACGCTTACAGTTAAACAGTTGGAAATAAAGACAAATATGTTGTCCACGCAGATAAAGCCCTATACAACATCGTTTGTTAGTTGTAAATCGCATTACATAATCTGCTTGATAAAGGAATTAGACATTGACAGTTCACTTAGAAACTCAACATATACCCAAACGACACTTACCAAGGAGGAAAACCTGAATAATAAAATTGAATGGTTTGTTCTATGTTCCTTTGGAATGTCAACTAGAGTTGAAGAACAGGATCTTCCTTTACTGTATTGGATACCTAAATTACATAATTGATCTTACACACAATTTTTTTTTCTGGATCTTCCAAGTCCTCTACGAAACCTCTTCCCAAATTACATGTATGAACATCAATTCTATCAGCATGATCAGCAATCAAAACCGGGTTTCTAAGTGATTGTGAAACTACCTACTCTAGGAATGGCGTGGATCAGATGTTGATACTCAAACATTCGAAAGATCTGTTAGAATACATTCAAGCTAAGTCTCTGTCCTCTTGCAATAGTGTAAAACTTTTGACTTTTCTACCCTTTACACAAGTATTCCTCATTCCAAACTAAAAGACAAATTTAAAAATCGATCTTGCTTTGTTTCATAAAAAAAAAAAAGGCCAACGTAGATACAAGTATCGTGTCTTAGGGAGGAATACATCGTACTTTGTAAAAATCACTAATTTTAACAAATAGTTCTCTGAAACTGACATTATCAAGATGCTCGATTTCTTTATTGACAACAGATTTGTAACGTTAGAGGACGTTTTTTCAACAAACAATCGGCATTCCCATGGGAACCAATTGTGCTACTCTTCTTGCCGACTTGATCCTCTATTCATATGAGGCTGAATTAGTATAGGAGTTTCTTAAGGATGAACAGAAGCTAGCATTGCCCTTTAACTTCACGTTCCGCTATATGGATGATGTCTTCTAACTAAATAATTCGAAGTTTGGTGACTATGTTAAACACATCTATCCTATCGAACTTGAAATAAAGGATACAACAGATACAGTCAAGTCTGCCTCATATCTTGACTTACATTTAGAAATTGACAATGAGGGTCGGTTGAAAACAAAAATTTACGACAAAAGAGATGATTTCAGCTTCCCATTGTGAATGTTCTATTTCTATGTAGCAACATTTAAGCAGCACCTGCATATGGAGTTTATATCTCCCAGTTGATAAGATATTTCAGAGCTTGCATTTCCTATCATGAATTCTACGATATAGGGTTGCTGCTTACAAGGAAGCTATTGAATGAAGAGTTCCAAGTGCTGAAGTTGAAATCATCCCTTCGTAAATTTTACGGACGCCATCACGAGTTACATTTGTAGTTAACCGTTATGGAATATCTGTTTCACAGATGACGACAGATATGTTCAAATTGTCGTTACTACAATCCTGTCCCCTTTTCCCCAAATGTAACCTACCAAAAAAGACTTATCACCGGGTTTGTACTTACATGAGCAACACGACGGATGCCACATGTGGAGCAGCATCTGCTTACCCTTCCGGAGCGCTTGAGATCATCCCAGTTTTTGGTTGGGTTCGTGTTGTTCTATGTTGTGTTTTGTGTACTGTTGTTTGTCTATTTTTCTTTTTCTTTTTTAACCATGGCGTTGTCATCTTTTTCACTTATGAGTTTGAATGTCCCTTTGGTATCTTTCACCTCTTTTTCACATGTTATATATCGGTAAATGTTAAGATACCAGTCTTTTCTGATTTACCTTTTGTGAAAGGATTTAAACGACATACACTCTCATGTTTCTCATTGAACTAACTACTACATAAATTTCATTGCAGATAAAGTAATTTGTCTTCTTCTGTTGTTTGTATCAAATGTATTAAAGTTTTACTAGTAGTTTAATAATAATATTAGAATGGAATGGGATAAATATACCAACGGCACTTGTCTCTAAAAAATACTTAAATACCTAGATAAGCACATGTTTCCCAACTCACATTTTTGAGAAATGACAATCGAACTTACGTTACATTTCGATCCAAGGATCCCACTGAATTTTGTTATGTCGTTCATCTACATTAAACCATCTACAAAATGGTGTATGAAACGGTTGCTCTGCTCGGAAGGCCTTCTACGAATAATTCAGCCAATAGAAATAGGCGTGTCATAAACCATTTTGTAGATAATTTCATGTAGATTTCTGACATAGCAATTTTTTGTAGGATAGACAACTGCAGAATCGAAATATAACAACTGGTTGTGACCGAGTGTCACTATTCAAAACAAGTTGGAAACTTTGAGTTATCTTAAAGTATATGTTTTGTTATGAAATATACATGGTATAAAACCAATTCGACTCATCGTTGTTCGATGAATGAACGAAAATGACTATCAAAACTTGTACATCGTTCTTTGCTCTTTGTTTCGTATTTCTTTCTTTCTTATACTGGTATTTGTATTGAATGTGAGCAATCAACCAGTTTTAATGTCTAATATTTCTCTACCATTATCTTTAATTACATATTGTAGAACTGGTTACGACGATACGGTATCCTGATGAAAATACAATTAACATTTCATGTTTGAACACTTATCAAATACAGATACAGAACATTGCTGTTATCGAAGAGGAAACATCCTGTCGTGACAAACCATGCGTATTGAATTCTCAAGACACACATACTGTTGAAGATAAATGTAACGGTGAAAGTTCCTGTCTGGTGGAATACAACTTCACATCAAACTGTTTACGGGAGTTTAGATACATAAATCTCTCCTACACTTGTAAAGACGGTATTTATTATTTTAAAGTCATTTTTATATTCACCCTTTTTTTTTAAGTATAAAAACCGGTCTGGCAAAGAAATAAAACACGAGAAAAATTTTGCAATACTTCCTGTTTTTGAAAAAAAAAAAAAAAAATAACACTTTATAGTTGTATGAGTCCGAAGTTCTACTCTGAAATTAATTTCTTCCGCACAACATTTGAAAACAAAGGATTATAAAAAATTCAGAAGCAGGAGGAGAGCTATATAACCATAAGGGACCTAAAATAATTGCCAAATCCATATAAGGTCAACGTTACCTGAGAGTGTTAGAGCCTTTTTTTCTGAATAATTCTTAAATTCATTAAATGACAAATTAGAACGGTATTTTCATCAAATGAACGTTTTAATGTATTCATGCGAAAGGTAAGTTTGGTTACAAATCAAGATAATCCAACTTTTCTAGATATTTATAGATGTGTTTTCCTTTTTTATTTAATACATATAGAATCAAACGGCATTTATTCGAATAAGCGAGAACAAACATCAACTATCCTCCATTAGTCAACTTTGAAATGGATGCAATATCAACATCGTCGGTCTCTACAGTTTACAAGAGACCCAAAGGAGTAGGATATGAAGGCCTGAAATTGGCCCTTAAAATCAAACTTTGTTATACCATATGTAAAGATCTATATTTACCCATATTAAATATGCAGATTTAGATATTCTTAACACTTTTGTTGTCTGCTGTTCGTTTAAACAATGTTAAAAGCTTCGAAAGGATGATATGTTTACCCGGATTGCATGTTTTTATGCATTTGTAGGGTATATTCCTTCTAAAAAAGATTGGCCACAACATTCGACCAAAATGAAATTGTTATGAAAAGATGTATATTGGTCAGATAACATCCTAACAAAAAATTATGATGGTCCTTGTATGTGGCCAGTATCTTTTGATAAAAAATGTAAAAAAAAGTTGGCCAATCTTTTTCAGAAATATACCTTACAAAAGCATGAAAAAAATTAGTCATAATTATCATTTTCTTCATTATTGTGCACAATTATGACGTCATAATGAAACCACAACAGTTTAAATGCGTCAGTTTTTGTTGATTTGTTTTTGTCAGATATTTTTACATATTTTATCATCAAATTCTTATTTTCGTTACTATTGTGGTATTGTATGGAATTTGAGGACCACTATGGACCCTTCGTGAACCTTCTCCTTTCAGTTTCATGTGCAAAGTACAATATAACCTTGTTACAAAGGTGAGATAAGGTCCGGTCCGTGTTAACCTCTAGATATTACTGCATTAACTAGTACGTACTGTTTTCAATAGATCGTCTACAACTGGTCATTACTAGCTAAGCTTTGGCTAATATTAATTAATTGAAACACATCGCAAACGTCAATTACGATATAAACTATTTAATTGTCAGTTGTTATTTGTTTCCTGAACATATCGGATCATCTGCGATAAGATGGTAATGTGCATTCCACACCATACTGGTTTTGTATGGATATCCCATCATACTCACTGATTGATAAAGGAAAAAAGTAATAACAATTAATATAGAAAACGATAATTATGTACTTCAACAACAGTTACTCAAAGAAATTATATACCTATATGGAGTTATTTTCTTTCAGAACGATAGGTCATGCTTTCGAAGAATCAACCCGGACGATACCAAGTTTCAATGAAATATGCTTCAAGGCATAGATCTAGTATAATGACCTGTGTAAGGTCATTATTTTCCTTGATTAAATTGCAAACTATAATTTACTTAAACATTTAATTCGTTTGATATCTATCGTGTGTTGTTGCCAATTTGGGGTTTACTTTTAATATTCCATCTTTGATAGGTTTAAGACTGAAACAACCCTTTCCTCCGTTTATTAGAATGGGTTCGAACCCCGGCAGGGTCAAATCAAAGACTTTAAAATTTGTATATTTGCAGCTTCTCCGCTAAGCACGCGGGATTAGGGAGTAAGAGCAAAAGACTGGTCGGCTCGGTGTCAGAATCATGTGTCCGTGTACGGTGACATGTCTTCTTGCGGACGGTTGAACTATATATATATATATATATAGCATGTTTAAAATCCGGCTCAGCGTGTCGGTCTAGTACAAAGCAGGTTTAAAATTCATATTACATTAACATGTTCTCGTCCTGAATATGCATATGAATTTGCCGCTGTACGTTAAGCAGCCAGCCATCATCATCATTTTCCGTTTATTAGACTGAAATACCAAAATCGTCGTTGACGCACATTTCAACTTTCGAAACAAATAATGTGAAATTTTGTTCCTTTATCGCTACAATAAATGGACGTTATGTGGAATATATTTAATAATGCAAAACTTTTCATAACCCTTTTATAACAAGTCATATTCAACACATTCATGTGTAGGATACTGTATTGGAAATACCTACATGTATGGATATTTCTTTTCGTGTTATATATACATATTTATCTAAACGCACGCAAGAACACCTGTATCGTTTTAAAAGACCCAATAAATTCAAAAGTATCATTTATCAACACCTTCAGAAGCACAATCATCATTTTAAATATTTAACAGTTCAACCTTTAGAAGTAGCAAATAAGCAGCCTGGTGAATCTCATTCAAAGTTTGTACGATCACGGAAAATAATTGAATTAAATTGGATTAAAAATTACAGACAGTCTACCCTCTCGGTCTTAATGATAATATCACGGGAATTGGTAATATATCAAGAACCGATTCTGTTAACATTTTGATATAGTTTCTAAAACTGTTCGTAAAACCATTCTCATGGTCGTAGAAAAATCGCAATCAAAGAAAATTTCGGACTAATCATACCAATATTTCGGACCTAATTTCTATTTCAAAAACAACGGCAGACATTATCTATTAACAAAGCTCTGTTCATTACCGGTTAATAAGTTAAATAAAATTTTAGAGGATTGCAACACAATTTCATATAGTAGTCCTAAGTATGAAATCGTTCAAATTATAATGGCATATTGTTATTCTATACTGTTTCACAAAATTGATCGCCCTGAAGATCATAAAAACATTTTATTAAAATAAAGTATGTCAATAAAGGTTTTGATTTTGTAAATATTGCCGGTATTTTTAACGACCATTCTGTTAAAGAACAAATTCCTGGATATTTTGATAATACTGAGCTCCCTCTTATTTGTTATATTTACAAGAAATCTACCCGGAAATATGTGTTTAATTATAGCCAATTGTGTAAAGATGATAATATCAGTGAAAATACACCTACTTCATGTAATTGCAGTAATTCCGAATACATTTATGGACCCATTTCCATGTTATAACAGGAGATCTTAACATCGTTCAAGACCGAGAGTTAAAATCATTCCTCAGTAAAGGACCTAAATATCGTCCCCCGTCAATCATTAATTGGAATGAGTGTCGTAATATCATCCACGACTCACTCCGTACTTACTGTTTGAAATGGATAAAACGGGAAAAAGCTGACAAAAATCTTTGGACTCTTTTTAATTCAGTAACGAACATAGTTGATATACGTATTCAACATTTTAAAGAACATTTTACTCTTAACAACAACCATAATAAACCTATTTCTCGTATCAAACATAAACTTAAAGAACTAGCCAAGGAATATGTTTTGTCCCGGCCGATAAAGCTGCTAATAATATCATTATTGTTTGACGTAAATTTTACATTGAGGTTCTGAAAAAGAAATCACCAATTCACCAACATTCCAACTGACTCCATTTTCAGAAAACGACATCTGTAACAAACATAAACTTTTAGCTGCCTCTTTACAAGCAGAACCAAATAAAATGAAAGTCCCAACTATGTACTGGCTTCCGAAACTGCATAAAACACCTTACAAATATAGATTTATTTCGTCTTCAAGCCATTGTTCCACTACCAAATTGTCTATTCTTCATACCAGTTCACTTGGTACAATCAAAACCTGATAATAAATTGTTCAAATAAGGCCTTTGAAAATAGTGGAATTAATTACTTTTGGAGTGTCAAAACTCGTTGGAAGTACTTGATAAATTGCATGCTTATATTGGTGATTTTGAATCTGTTCAAAGTTTTGATTTTCTACCCTGTATACCACATTGCCTCACATTCTCATTAAGAAAAATTCACACACCTAATTAAATGGGCATTTAAAAGTCAGAATGTGAATACATATGTTCTAACTCTTTTAGGTCATTTTTAGTAGCAATAAACAAAAGAACTATGTCAATTGGACATGCTTTGATACTATATCTGCCCTTGAATTTTTACTAGATAATATTTTTGTTCGCTTTGGAGATTCCGTAAATCGTCAGGTTATCGGAACTCCAATGGGGACTAACTGTGCACCACTTATTGCGGACCTGTTTTGTATTGCTATGAGTTACAATTTATGACTAAAATCAGCAAAGACCCATCGAAACAACATCTGATACAAAATTTAATAATACTTTTAGATATTTGGATGATATATTGGCTCTCAATAATGACGACTTCAGTATGTATACTAAAGAAATTTATCCTGTTGAACTTACTTTAAATAAAGCTAATACTAACAATGACCACTGCTCTTTCCTCGATCTCGATATCTATATCATTAACGGAAAGCTTAATACAAACATTTATGATAAAAGAGATGATTTTCATTTCCTATCGTTAATTATCCATTTTAGATGGTGACGTTCCCTTGTCACCATCTTACGGTGTTTATATATCTCAACTTGTACGATTCGCTCGTGTATGTAACAACGTTTCAGATTTTAACGAAAGAAATTTATGTATTACTGAAAATTATTACACCAGGGTTTTCGATATCACAAACTAGTCAAAACATTTACTAAATTTTATCATCGGTACAAGGACATCATTCGTAAATATAGCTCAACATGCAGACTTCTTATACGTTCAGGTATTTCACATCCAATCTTTTATGGTAATATTCTTTATAAAGCACAAAATGTCAGTATTCACCTCAGAAGCTAACAAAACCTTTAAATAGACTTATTAAGAAGGGATATAGTTACGATACTGTTGTCAGGTCATTAAAGATTGCATATTTTGGCTTTAATATTGATTCACTTATAGGGTCTTTGCATCGGAACTAAACACATTTATTTAAAACCAGTTGTTGGCATGACACGGGTTATGCTCTTCTCATATATTTTATGATGGTATGATACTAAACCCCTAACGGGAGGGATTGTGCCTGATATTCATATGATGAAGACATAATCTTTCAATCAGTTTAATTGAGGTCTGGAGCTGGCATGTCAGTTAACTGCTAGTAGTCTGTTGTTATTTATGTATTATTGTCATTTTGTTTATTTTCTTTTGTTACATCTTCTGACATCGGACTCGGACTTCTCTTTAACTGACTTTTAATGAGCGTATTGTTATGCGTTTACTTTTCTACATTGGCTAGAGGTATAGGGGAGGTTGAGATCTCATAAACATGTTTAACCCGCCGCATTTTGCGCCTGTCCCAAGTCAGGAGCCTCTGGCCTTTGTTAGTCTTGTATTATTTTACTTTTAGTTTCTTGTGTATAATTTGGAGTTTAGTATGACGTCCATTATCACTTAACTAGTATATATATTTGTTTAGGGGCCAGCTTAAGGACGCCTCCGGGTGCAGGAATTTCTCGCTGCATTAAAGACCTATTGGTGACCTTCTGTTGTTGTCTGTTCTGTGGTCGGGTTGTTGTCTCTTTGACACATTCCCCATTTCCATTCTCAATTTTATGTATCCCGATTTCGTGCTCTCTTCGTGCCAGTTCTTAACCTTTTACATCTATATATACATTTTACTCAATCAAAATTCTTATTTTCTATAGAATAACATCCACGTACTTTATAATGGGGTGGGGAGTATAAAATCGAATCCCGATTCTCAGTTAAAAAAAAATTGTATTCTGAATAGTTCAATTCGTTAAAAATTGATGAAAAAATAGTCTGCTTTTCCTCGATAAAAATGTAATAAAAAAAAGAGAAAAAAACATAGCATCCCTTTCATTAACTAAGTTGGTACAATGATTTACTTACAAAAGTGACTTGTATTTTCAAACACCGTTATCGGGGTAACTTGCTTCATGCAGTTACAGATATACATGTATTTTATTGTGCCTGGATAAAGATTTCTTAAGTTTATATCTAGATTAATAGGTGACTTTTATTTCACATTAAAATGAGCCGTAGGGAGTATCAAAACCTGAACGCATCAGAAAAGAATATCCCACTTTAGTGTGGTCGGTAAAATAGAATGCAAAGCCTGCAAACTTTTGCAGATATTAATATTTTACGGTATATAAGCCAGATAATGCATATCTTATAATGCCCATTTTAAGGTTTTTCTTGTCGTATAACACACCTCGGGGTGTCAGGATTGCCCAAAGAAAGACCCCCCCCCCCTTACGGTCGGTCTTTCATTTGATCAATTCTGACACCCCTCGGTGTGTTATACGACAAGAAACCTAAAATGAGCATTATCTATAACGTCATGGAGAAAAGAAGTCTATTTGACGTACTTTGAATTTCAACCAAATATAAAAAAACTGAATTTTCTGCATTTAAGAAAAATCAAAATAAATATCAGTGTTTTCAAACAACATGTATCATATAAAGTAAACCGAATTTTGGAGCGGGAACTGTTTTTTCTTCCGGAACACCTGTGTTTACATATGGTTTCTATATGGTTTCTATTGCATGATGGTAGCTCAATTTGTAGTTCGTCTTTTTAAAATCTTTCTTTATGTCACTGTGTTTTTATTCTTCGACTCTCGAGTTTTAATCCTCGGTAATCTTTGATCTTGCTTTCCTCGAGTGCTGGAAGTTGTTGTTTTAGTCTCCGGCTGGGTCAAACCAAAAACTTCAAAATAATATTCTTTAAAGGGAATATTTAAATCGGTCTTTATAATATACACCAAACCTTGTCTACTTTGCCTAAAAGTATTAAATTTTGAATTTCCAATCTCGAGATTTTATTACTGAAAAATGATTTTCAGATTTTTACTTCAGTACCTAAATATTTATTTCCAATTGCAAAATGATCCACCTGAGATTTGTATTGTTCATATATCGAGTACTATAATATAAATAAATCTCCCAATACCTTTTATAACATAATATTTACAATCAATCAATCAATATTTTAGTCAATTTCTGCGTTTAAAACAAAACGCCTTATCTACATTTATTTTCTAACCAAAATACCGATATGATAAAGCGATATTTCGTCTTGAGACAGCAACCTAGCAATAAACACATCCACAGAATACATCTTCAGGTCAGCATAAGGTCTTCGACAATGGTTAAGTTTTTATATTCTAAAGGAAATTGTAGTAAAAGTATTAAACTCTTCTTTAGATAACTACATGCCAATTACTTTACTTTATATTGACACAAAACTTTTAACACATTATGAAGCATTACAACTTAAACCAATACTACCTAAAATCATACACAGTGACCAAAATGGTTATATTAAAAACATGTATATTGGTTTCAATATCCGTGAGATCAAGACATAATAGACCGTACAGGCAATTTTGATACTGATGGAGCATTGCTGTTTATAAATTCTCCAAAACCTTTGACTCATTGTAATAGCCATTTCTGTATGAAGTGGAAACGAAATTTGGACGTCCTAATCTTTTATATATATTGTTATAATGGGTAAAACTCTATGTAAAGATATAAAAGGTAGTATGTTGAATGATGGTTTGGTCTCATCATCTTATTACATTATGCGCGGTATCAGGCAAGGCTGCATGTTAAGTTCCTTAATTTTGTTATTGCCGAAAATATCATAACATTAATACAGACTTGTGTTTAAAAAGTTTTGTATTTGTATATATTTTCATAAAATATTTAAATTTTCATAAATAAAATCTTTATTTGTTAATCAAAAATATAAACTAATAAAGAACAGATCAGTGATATTGTTTACAAAATAAACAAAGATTATTCAATCATCAAAACAGTTGTCCGTTGAAAGAGATTATTCTCCGATTAATTTGTAGTTACACACAAAAACTCTCAGATTTGGCTTTGGTTATTCATTATTACCTTTACCCTTAATTGATTTTCTGTATGGATCACATGTATTGTTTTAACAGTTCCAAAGTTCAAATGAGGTTCTGTAAAGGAAAACCAGGTGAACGTACAGATGTAAATTCCGGAGAAAATTATTCAAATGTTTTTGCATCCATTTAAGCTGCATTTATATTCGCGAAATTCGTGAAAATAAATACACCGCGAAAAATTACATATACAGTAGTTCCTTGTATTTCATTTTGGGGCCCTTTATAGCTTGCTGTTCGGTGTGAGGCAAGGCTCCGTGTTGAAAGGCGTACTCTGACCTATAATTGTTTACGTTTTACACATTGTGACTTGGATGGATAGTTGTCTCATTGTCACTCATACCACATCTTCTTATTTATATATATCACAATACTAATTATTTCAACAGTACAGGGACGAAACTTCCATTAAATGCTAAAACACCCTATTAATAAAAATAAATATGTAACGAAATGTCGCAACTAGCAGTAAAGTAAAATATTTTGTCGATATCGTATACCGAATCTGAGTAGAAGCAATTATGAGCCAAATCAAAATTGAGAACATGGCCTTAACCTTCGACCTTGACATCAATTTTTTTGGTGGACCCTGGACCTCAAATCAAAAGACACTAGGTCTCTATCACTCATTGTTTACCAGTTACAAATGCATATCACTTATATCAAATACATAAGGGAAATAACTGTCATATGGAGTCTCCGGTTCGCTTCGGTCAAAACATTTTGACATCCTAAGGATATAAAGAGCAATTTGGTCAAATAATTTTGTCAGTTTTTTACGGTTGCAAAGGAGCAGCGAAGACAAGGTGTTTGGGAGGTAATTCTTACAAGGAAAAGTGTTCGGTTAAGCAGTGTCAGTTTCAAAAGCGTATAAACTGATCAATATCATATACCAAATATCTAAGCAACATATTACAAAACAAAATCTTCTCGCAAAATCGCAAAATAAAAAGTTGCGGATAAAATATAATAATCAGAGCAAAATCAAAAGAAGAAGAAATCAGTAAGGTTTTTCCTTTCTGGAAAAGGAACACCTCAATAACCAGAAGAATACAGTAAGTTCTTTCCTTTTGAAAAGGAAAGACCTTAATTATTTTTTTAAAGAATCTTTACCCAAAATGTATGCAAGCAATTATCTTTGGCATGAATTGATATGTCCACACTTCCTAAAATACGACATGTTCAATCTTGCTGTTTGCTTAAGGCTTATTCATTATTTTGCAGCAAGTTTCCAAGTGATTATCGTATCTACATTGGTTTTCATAATAGTTGCTGCTTTAGTGATCATCGTAATTGTTTGCCTCAGAAAAAAGAGAGCCAAAAAATCGAAAAACTGTCAGATTCGACAAAATACAACTGCATCAGAGAGGATCGATTCGTCTGACTATAACGTTATGAACTACAATGAAATGACAGATATTGGTATTCTTAAGATAAATGAGAACATAAATAAAACTCAAACAACAAAACGTCAAGCGCAAAACATTAAAACTTCAATTGAACAGGACCAAAACATTTGCAACAAAACGAATCATTATCAACCAATCGAAACTCAGTTGAACATATTTATGAATCAGATTCAATCCACACAAATCAATATGAATCATTAACAAAACAACGGGAATTGACACATACCTATAAATCTACAGAACATGCATTACCACAAAACATTAAAACTTCCATTGAACCGGATGAAAACATTTGCAACAGATACGAATCATTATCAACCAATCGAAACTCAGCTGAACATATTTATGAATCAGACTCAATACCCATTAGTCATTACCAATCAGTAAAAAAAAACAACAGGAATTAGATGACCATACCTATGAATCTACAGAACATGCATTACCGGTATCGATGGAACAGGAGGTATCTCAATACCAATCCCTTACTAACCCTCCGGAATCAGATAAACGTGTATGCATAAACAGGATCCCCACAATAACAATCTAAAGCAAAATACGTAATCGGTTATTGAATTTTATTTATTATATTACTTTATGCATTCAACATTTTTTTGGCTTTGCATGGTGTGTTATTCAATATGAAACGGATATTTATCCAACTGAGACGATAACATGATAATGTTATATGTATATGTATATGTAACATAATATTGTTTCTGTTAGCGCTTTCACCACATCTCCTACGGTTAATCAGACAGAATTAACGTTAATAGTAACGACTTGCCACGTTATTTAGTAGTAACGTCTTGTGGTAGTCATTTTATAAAATACGGAATAATATTTACGGACCTAAGTTCACTTCCTATTCAAGGATGGATTGTACAGTTGAATAAAGTAGTGTTCCTTCTCTTCACTCGGAATTTTATCTTCAGTCACAATGTAGTACGCAGAAGGTGGCAGAAGTGAAAAAAGAGGGATTCAAGATGTGGGATCTGCGATGCGATAGAAGTGGAACAAAGTAAAACTCTTAAATAAGACACAGTCATCAAACCGAATTTATTATATATATATATATATATATATATATATAAGAAGATATAGGAAGATGTGGTATGAGTGCCAATGAGACAACTCTCCATCCAAGTAACAATGTATAAAAGTAATAGTATAGGTCTAGGTACGGCCTTCAACACGGAGCATTGGCTCACACCGAACAGCAAGCTATAAAGGGCCCAAAAAATTACAAGTGTGAAACCATTCAAACGGGAAAACCAACGGTCTAATCTATATAAAAAACGAGAAACGAGAAACACGTATGAACTACATAAACAGACGAAAACTACTGTAATCAGATTCCTGACTTAGGAGAGGTGCAAAAATTTGCAGCGGGATTAAACGTTTTAATGGTACTAAACCTTCTCCCTTTTCTGAAACAATAGTATAACATCACAACATAGAAAGACACACTATAAAATATCAATTGGAAGGCTTAACTCAATCAAAAACTGCAAATTAACACACAATGAACGAATAAATTTGATCTGTGATACACGAATGCAAATACATAGTTAATAAAAATTATAAGGGATAAAAATTAAGGTCAAAAGTAAATAAACAGGTTTAAACAAAGTTAAAGTATGATACGACTGTGAAATGTTCAAAGCAACACATCACATACAAATCTATTTGAGTGCGGATTAAATTTGAGACGAATTATATATATATTTGGCCCAACAATGTTAGATCTTCAAATTTGCGTTAGGAAATTTTGTTCTTCCTCAACGGGATTCAAACCCTTGCTTCTGTGACATTGTGGCAACACCGCCTGCGCCGTGTCCAGCGCCCTAGACCACTCGACCACCTAGGCTACATAAAAATATAGATTTCGGTGGTCGATGTAGTGCCTTACCTCGTCGGTTTTATCTAGGGTTGTAACACAGTACATGATGTATATTGGCAAGTAGATGGTGTACCTTTCAGATCAGCTATTTTTCTGTCTTAAAGGATGATAATGTTAATTACCATGCCGCCACATCAAATTTTATTTCTATTATACACGTCTAAATATGTGACAACTTTATGACAGACATTCTTCATCGGATAACATAATAGGTTATACAGGGCTAACACCATAAAATATATATAATTCGTCTCAAATTTAGCCCAACAATGTTAGATCTTTAAATTTGCGTTAGCAAATTTTTGTTCTTGCCTCAACGGGATTCGAACCATTGCTTCTGTGACTTCGTGGCAAGACTGCCTGCACCGTGTCGAACGCCCTAGACCACTCGACCACCTAGGCTACATAGAAATATAGCTTTCGGTGGTCGATGTTATGCCTTTCCTTGTCGGCTTTATCTAGGGTTGTAACCCATTACATGATGTATAGTGGTAAGCAGATGGTGTACCTTTCAGAAGCAAAAAAGGTCGGAAAGGCACTTATTACTTGTATTGTATGTGAATAATTACATTTTACATTACATCCTAACGAATTTTTTCTCCAAATTATATTTATCTGATCTAAAACGAATTTTAAGCCTTTGCAATATGCTACATGTAGCACACAAGGTAAAAGTTATTTAGAAGTCGTTTCATCCAATCTTGACGCATAACTTAAACCTCGAGAAAACCAATCTCTTTTCCTATGATATTAATTGCCCTAGAAATACAGCAAACACACTTTTAAGTCTTAATTGTATTGGAAATAAACAAATGGCTGTTATCGTATGTCGAAAAACATAATTATGTGAGACCAACAAAGCGGTAATAACAAGGACGATACAATATCAAATTAATAAATCTAGTCTACGAGTTAATGCATTTTATTTTATCAAATAAAACGGTTTATATATGTAGGACTCTGAACCGCGATGGTCCTCCGAACCGCGATGGTCAACCTGATGTGCAATGGTTCAACGCTGAAGTGCGTTTATGATCACGACGAAGTGC